>BLFK01000249.1:114998-125464 GCA_014634185.1 Astreopora myriophthalma | reverse complement strand
CCGTCGGCAAAGGTTCCATGATGTCGAAAACTATAGGTCCGGATTGAAATATTAAAGACTTCCCTGATCCTGTCGGCTGAACTATGAAGACATCTTGGCCCTTAATTAAAGCTTCTAGGCCTCTACGCTGTAATTCCTTTAAAGAATCGATCTTAAACGTTTCTAAAATACGATCGCAAGGTTCAGTTCTCAACCCGCCTTTCGCCGCCATTTTGAAATTATAGTCTTCTGCCTGAAATTATGCCCGACGAAATTCTGCGGGCACTGCTCTGATTGGTTGAAACAAACAAAGGCAACCTGACGAGTCCAGCCGTGAGTTCGGGGGAGGAGCGCGGGCTCGATTCCCGAACAGCGGCTGGAAATCGAGCCTAAGATTTCAGGTATTCACGTGGTCTTCCTAGTGTTCTCTTGAGAATCAATGTGCATCTCTTGACTTGATAGAAAAGAAGCCAATTTAACGTATCGAACAAGGACAATGAGCGTGGGCGTGGTTCTGCGTCCAAGGTGATCCTTGCAGCTCTTTTCTGTAGTCTAAAAATGTTGTTCAAGTTTTCCTTAGATCATCATAACTAGAAATAATCTAAGATTAGTGGAGTGCCCTCGATCACTCATGTACAGTTTTCTTTGTTTCCCTGAGGCTAAGATTTTGGTAACGGCCGTGATCATCTTTATGGATGGGGTGACGCCCCGTGATCATCTAGGTATAAACCTTTTCATTTCATAAACGAGGTAGCTGTGAATATAATCATAGCCTGGAAGCCGTATGAGAGAGAGTAACTGATAACCATGGTGTTGCGTATCACAAATGTAACATGTTGAAAAAAGAAATGGAGACTGACTCATCCACCAATAATTTCTGCTTTTGCTTGGATATACATTTTTGCTATCCTAACATTGGATGCCACCAAATGTCCAACTTTATACCATGTGGAAAGTTATTGGATATTTGTGACTTGACATGTCATGGCATCAAAAGTTGTGTCGACATTTTTGTTGGATTTCAGAATGGCCATCAGGATATCTTTCTCTGTTACCACAGTAGTATAGAGCATGGGGGGTTCAAAGTATAGTATTTAAGAGCATCTGCAATACTATGATCTATACACTGGCACCACTCATCTGTTCAATTCCATTTCTTAGTTTTTTTTGATTTTTGTTTTTTATAATTCAAAACCTGTGCTGGTCTCCATCATATTTCAAAATGCGTTGGTTTCCATTATATTTTTCAAAATTCATAGGATCGTAGTGCGTTCACCATAGCGTGTCTTTCTCAGAAAAGCAGGAAGTCATTTTTAAAATTATTATATGGCTAGCTCCGTGAGCGGGCAAGATGAACCAAATCGTGCGCTGTGATTGGCTACCCGAGCGGGCAAGATGGAACTATCTTGCCCGCTCGGGACCACCTGCCGTGTCCCGCGCGAAAAATTTCCCCGAAAGCTATATAATAAATCCTTTATTGACCAAGCTTCTTCGGTCAAGATGTCTGGATATTGGCCTCGTTCTATTTTTGCGTTTTTTTGGAGCTCGACTTCGTCTCGTATGCCAAGCCAAATGTAGCAATATTCAATAGTTCTATTTTGATTCAATTTAATATTTATTTATTCAATTGAGTCCTTATTTATTCAATTCAATCCCTGCATTCATTTAATTTAATTCGTATTTATTCAATTTAATTTTTAGATTCATTCAATTCAATTTCTATATCCATTCAATTCAATCTGTCTTTATTCAATTCAATTTCTATATCCATTCACCACAATCTGTATTTATTCAATTCCATTTCTGTGTTCATTCAATTTAATTCTTGTGTATTCAATCTCATTTTTAATTGCCTTTTAAATTAATTCTTGTATGGAGTCAATTTAGTTCGCATCCACTTAATTCCTTGTCTACATTTGTTCAATTCAATCCGTACATCATCCAATCCATTCTTACATCCATTCAATGTTCGCACATTCATTCAATCTTGGGGTCTGGGTCGAGCGGTAAAATCTGCTAGGACGATGCTGGGACAGAACGACGTTATGATAAAGATGGCGGGAACAGGAGTGTACATTGATGAGGAAGGAGATTCCGAGATAAAGGATTTTTTGGAGCACGTGATAAGAAGAACTGGGGAAATTCTAAGTCAGAGTTCATTTGGTAGCGACGACCGCAATGTTTCCGAGGTTTTAACCCATGTAGATCTTTTGGAAAGAACGATAAGATTATCCTGCCCGGCCAGCTTTTTCACAACATTGTAGTTGTACTCTGTGTTCTCGGCCAACCTTAAAACTGAAACTGTTTTCTGGATAACTTTCACAAATTCAAAGTCGTTTGGCCCCAATAGACTATACTGACTTTTCAGCGAGGGTGCTACCTTTGCTCGTGCAGTTGCCTCACTATCGTCCTCAGCAAGTTCTATCATACCGCGTTCGACGATGTTTTTTTTTTCCTCAAAGTTTCTACAGCGTCTTCTTTATCGCTTTCCTCTGATTTTGCCCTTAATAAAGCAAATTCAAATGGTTTCTTCTCCAGAGGTCTCGACTTCTTCTCTTCCTTGCTCTTCGTGGACGTGGCTGCCGCTGCCGCTCTCAGACGTTCATTTCTATTCAACCTCCGATAAAATCCAGTGTTTGTGCTCGTCTGCATCATGGATCTCGCGCGAACCAGAGTTTCAGCGATTGAACCAGAACGGGTTGTGGTTGAACAGGTTGTGTTTGGAGCACCCGAACCTGATCGCACGCTTAGGAGCATATCCGAAGCACTCTTTTAGTAGAACAGCCGCTTTTTTAAGCTTTTCTTGATCGCTGTGTCTAGATGTCCGGCAGCCGGAAAGGATTTTCAATACTCCGTGTCCGGCAGTCCAATAATTTCTCAATTTGGAGTCTTTGTACGCGAAATAGTCGATTTATCCAATGCCATCTTTCAGTTTGCATCGCGAAGAAGTTGTCCATTACAGTGCTCAATTTGTTGTGATTTCTCTTACCGCTCCGCACTCTATGCAGCATTTTCAAAACACTCCATGTCCGGCAGTCTCATAATTTATTAATTTCGAGTCGATTTACTCGAAATAACCGATTTATCCAATGCTATCTTTGTTTGGATCGCGAAGAAGTCGTCACCGCACTTTGTGCAATTCTCGGAATCATCAGACTTTAAAATTCTTTACGTGTTTGCGGGGACTACCGGACAAGATTTTCAAAATACTCCGTGTCCGGCAGTCCGATAATTTCTTAATTTTGAGCCGATTTACGCGAAATAGTCGGTTTATCCAATAGTATCTTTGTTTGGATCGCGAAGAAGTTGTCGATTTCCCTTACCGCTCCGCACTCTATGCATCATCAAACTTGGAAATCATTTCCGTGTTTGCGGTGACTGCCAGACAGCATTTTTCAAAACACTCCCATGTCCGGCAGTCTGATACACATCCTAGTTTAGACCACATTGTCTTTGTTTGAGGACCTTTCATTGTTCAGAGGGTGGAGAAGGCTGATGCAAACGGGGCGAATCATTGATTTTATTTACAGAAAAAGGCAGGGCCTCATAAATTTGCATGGGAAGGTCAAGAAAGTTGTTCTCCCCCTGATGATTTCGAGATTTGCATAGAGTGCGGTGACGACTTCTTCGCGATCCAAACAAAGATGGCATTGGATAAATTGACTATTTCGCATACAAAGACCCTAAATTGAGAAATTATCGGACTGCCAGACAAGGAGTATTTTGACAATCCTGTCCGGCTGCCGGACATCTAGACACAGCGTTTCTTGATCTTCATTCATGGCGAAATAAATCGATGAACACTCTTACATTGCACCTTAAACAAAATGGCGGTGTCAAAGCGCGGGAATTCTTTGAAACCCGACTCAGACCCCAAAATTGAATCAATTTTACCGCTCGACCCAGACCCCAAGATTGAATGAATATGTGCCAACATTGAATGGATGTAAGAATGAATTGAACGAATGGGGATTGAACTGAATGGATGTACGGATTGAATTGGACAAACGTAGACAAGGAATTAAGTGGATGCGAACTAAAGTGACTCCATACAAGAATTAATTTAAAAGGCAATTAAAAATGAGATTGAATACACAAGAATTAAATTGAATGAACACAGAAATTGAATTGAATAAATACAGATTGAATTGAATGGATATAGAAATTGAATTGAATGAATCTAAACATTAAATTGAATAAATACGAATTAAATTAAATGAATGCAGGGATTGAATTGAATAAATAAGGACTGAATTGAATAAATAAATATTAAATTGAATCAAAATAGGACTATTGAATATTGCTACATTTGGCTTGGCATAGTCCCTCCTATTTATATTCACCTTGTCATGAATTTTATCTATTTTCTTTAATGTTCCACCAAAAATACAGATTTCCAGCAAGCGAACGGGTTTCAGAACCGAACTCTACAACCACACTCCATACAAAAATCAAAGTGACACTATCGTTAACTCGTGGATATGGCAATGGAAGTGGCTGTTGATGCCATGGGTTCAACTAAAAAGTGGCTTTTATTTATAATAGTTTGGAATGGACGTTGCAGAGACGCTCTTAGGGCTCTTCACGCGTTTGTACCCCAGGGGGGACGGGGTGGGCGGAGGAGGAATATGTTACGAGCGCAAGGAGGGTCTTCGCCATTACATTACCGCGGGAACGCTTGTCGGAAATTTAAATGAAACGCCTAAACCAGCTGTGAGTGGCTTGAATTTTGATACCATTTCTAAACCTTTTAAAAAACATATTTTAGATTTGATCGCGGGCAATCCTAAACGAGATGTTTATGAACAAAAATACTGGCTTTTAGCCTAGAAGATCGTAAGCGAGACCCAAATGCGGAATTTACACCCTAAGTGAAACGAGCGTCAGCCTACGGAAATATAATTGTTGACCATTGTTATCAGCGATGTAATTACCACTTTCTGATTCATTTTCCCGTTAAAAAAATAAATAAATAAATAAATAAATAAAATAAAAAAAAACATACTTAAATAAACAACGAAGAGATTTAAGGGTCACAGTTGCCTTTCAACACCGTTTAGGAATATTTGTACTATCATTATCGGTGGAACAAATTTGGATATCCGTGGTTGCTGTAAAATTACGCGTCTCCAATTTCATTTCGTATTTCAGTGAACTCGCCGTTTTCCAGAGCCGTTAGCTATCCGTTCGGTAGCTGTCCGTCTTACGCAGCAAAATCATTTACTGCATCGAATTCGCTTTTGGTAAGCTATGCCGCGAACTACGACTGATGAGGGACATAAGCATGTGAACGTCAGTGCGCATATTTTCCTTTGGTGAAGTTTTAATTCACGAGTCTTTTCACGTCATGAATTTATTTATTTTTGCGTTTTATAAAAACAGAGCAACCTTTTAATAAGCTGTATCATTCAGGAAGTGTTCTGTTGCTGCTTTAAATGAGCAAGATATAAAAAATAAATGCTACAGCAGTCGAAAAGCTATTTACATGTAAGGAAAATAATTTGAATATGCTTCACAAATAGGGCCTTGTGCCTCGTGTGATTGAAAGCTTTTAAGCTTTAAAAACGCAAAATCTTCAAATTCAAAACCGATCCATTCGACCAAAAATTGCGACCGAAAAAGTCAGTTCGTTCACAGGCAGCCCAGGCTCAAAATGTGGCGTAACGGTTTGAATTTATAAAGGTTTGTTTGGGAAGCTAACGGCTTTGCTGGAAAAGGTCAATTATTCTTATATTTTGTGAATAAAATCTACTTACGCTGTGCCGTGTTGTATTCCACGTTGTTTGCCAGCTTCTCAGGCCGATCTAACGCGATTTCGGCGAGTTATCGTTTTGTGCATGGGTTTCCACTGCTAAAAAAAAGACAAGGCTGGTAACTGATTTCCGGGGTGCCCGCCGCTCGAAGCGAATAAATCCACTGAAAATAACTCCGCCGACTCAATTCCTCCGTAGAATCGCAGAACAGATGTTGAAGCTCAATGTCAGTTCACTCGCTACGCAATTCCGTCCACAACGCCTTCGCTACGATACATTTATTTCGAGATTTCTTCGCTCGCAACTTTGAAAACAGGCTCGTCCATTGGATCTAGGACACACTCGCGGTTGGCAAAGTACGCTGGGTAACTATAATTAGCCCGACCAGGGGTAGGCAGCAACGATTTGTCAAGACGCGAGAGACCCAAACAAATCGCTGCTGCCTACCCCTGGTCGGGATAATTATAGTTACCCAGCGTACTTTGCCAACCGCGAGTGTGTCCTAGATCCAATGGACGAGCTTATTTTCAAAGTTGCGAGCGAAGAAATCTCGAAATAAATGTATCGTAGCGAAGGCGTTGTGGGCGGAATTGCGTATCGAGTGAACTGACATGGAGCTTCAACATCTGTTCTGCGATTCTACGGAGGAATTGAGTCGGCGGAGTTATTTTCAGTGGATTTATTCGCTTCGAGCGGCGGGCACCCCGGAAATCAGTTACCAGCCTTGTCTTTTTTTATAGCAGTGGAAACCCATGCACAAAACGATAACTCGCCGAAATCGCGTTAGATCGGCCTGAGAAGCTGGCAAACAACATGGAATACAACACGGCACAGCGTAAGTAGATTTTATTCACAAAATATACGAATAATTGACCTTTTCCAGCAAAGCCGTTAGCTTCCCAAACAAACCTTTATAAATTCAAACCGTTACGCCACATTTTGAGCCTGGGCTGCCTGTGGTTCGTTACGAAATCTTTTGGCATTTCATTTCGATCAGACACTCGGTGCTGGCTACTCCAGCTGCGATCGATCGACGTTGTTTACAAAGGAAATGTGTTTCTCATTTTGTTTGTTCAATTTTATTGAACGCTTAGTTACAGATTTATTTTGACTGCACAATAATAGTCCTTCTATTGATAAGATAGAGATGACAATTACTACCCGCCTCTACGGAAGATTTGTCACGTCTGACTTCCAGTCTAGCTGTACACATTCTTATTGTCATATACTTCCGAAAAGCAGGAGATAAATGTTTTCTAAACTCAGAGGAGCTCGGTACGTTTTCCCTTAAATAATGCACAATAAATCCTTTAATTATACCTTGCCGTTATGAAACAAGCTCAACGTTTTCTTGTGAGGATTTCTTTGAAGGTTCTCTGTCGTTACGGCGAGCGTGTTTATAATTGCGATCTGGAGATCGCCATGGATTGCTGATCAGTTTTCCTCGCATCGTCAATAACTGGGTCTTTCGACTGCTCGTCATACTGGTTGCCCACACAAGCACTCCCGTTTCGCGTTTAGCAGCATGGGTTGATCGGTTGTGTCCCTGTTTGTCACATCACTAATAATGTTGTTCAAGTCCGATTGAATTGTCTTTCGTGGCTCATGTAACTTGCTTGACTTCGTAATAACTTTTATAAACCGCATTGGCATACTTTGACAGCTCCGAGGTCACTCTCTAAATAGAAATCAATCTCCAAATGGAATTTATTAATCCCTCGTGAGCTCAGGGGATCGACAGGGACTTCTGTCTTCTCACCCAGCGTCGATTCGACTTTACGCGTCGGTGAGTGGAAGGCGGTGCACAATCGGTCTTAATTGTATCAATGTGCATTTGTCGAGAATCTTTTCCTTCACCTTCGAAGAACACCATTTTGTCAATTCTTCAGACACTTGCTTCTAATGTTGGAGAATGCAGCGAGAATGCGTTCAAAGCACTAAAATCAGCCATGCAAAGGCGACCAAAAGAAATCAGGTTAGTTCGTCACAGCTTTCTGTGCCGTGTAGTGTTGCGATTCGCGCTGGTGATTGGCTAAAAGATCGAGCTTCCAAGATAGCGAGTGACGTGGGATTGGCTGTTACCTCACTTCCGGTTACACCGGAGTGAGTGACTAATTTGCATATGGAAGGCCACATTACTCGTGGATGCTAAAGCATATCCACGAGTAAAAACAGATATTCTCCGTCAACAAAATTACAGCATGTTCAATGTTCACGTGATCACGTGTCAACCGCGTGATCTGTCGACGTGCTAAGAAAAATGTTCAAAATATGTAACGCTAATCTAAATGTCACACAACGAACAAAAAATAATCCGCGACACACGACTAAGGGTGCGTTTCTTTAAGAAAATCGAAGATTGGATTCTTAAATCCGAAAGAATCCGAAAATGGATTTTGCGTTTCTTTACTAAACAGATCAATCTAAGATCTTTGGGATCATGGCGCGTCAAAGGAACCGAAGAATCCACTTCCAGAGTGGATTCTTCGGTTCCTTTGACGCACCATGATCCGAGAGATCTTAGATTGATCTGTCTAGTAAAGAAACGCAAAATCCGTTTTCGGCTTCTTTCGGATTTAAGAATCCAATCTTCGATTTTCTTAAAGAAACGCACCCTAAGAAACGGGAATGGGTGTGCAGCTCGAACTACGGAGCCTGAGTGTTTAATGCTGTCCAAAATATCATACAAAGTTCAACATCATAACTAAAGAATGGTACACAAATATTCCTAAACAAAGTCACTCAGGCAAAACTATTCACGTGCGCCGCCTGATACGAAAACCCAAAAACCCAATGGGAAAAAATTGGGAACGTATTACCCAACCGATGCGGTCGCACCACCTCTGGGGGTTAAAGGTAAAAAATCAATCGATAGATGAATAAAGTACGGTAAGACAAAAATAAAAGTTGATAGTTCGAGAGCTGAGATGAATACATTACAACTGTCAAAACCTTATATACCTAATAACAATTGCCGGTTTTCACATGACGTCACTAAAACTCAAACTACAAAACTATTGATCCTCCTGATATTTTACTTTCATGATGTATAAGAGCAGTTATTCATATTCATACAAAGTTTTGCTCCGAATGGGTTCTTGGTTTTGTGATAGACTACGCTTGAATTTCTAAGTTTTGCGTGACGCGACATTTACATGACGGCCGAGAGAGCTGTCATGTTGGTTAAAAAAGTGACTTATTTCAGGGAATTTGGCTATCTTGTATAATGAAAAGTATTATTTTATTGTTTTTGAGTTCCTCGAGAGATATATTCACGCTTTTGTAGCAAAACTCAGTGACAGATGTTTCTGTTGTTTTCCGGCCGCCATGTTGGTGCCCATCCGGATGGGCACCAGCATGGCGTCTCCATACAAATCTCTATAAATTTGGGTAAAAAGTTTCTCCGCATATCTTGCATAAGAAAAATTGCTGTGACCTGAATCTTGGCGAGAGTCTTTGCATATTCATCTTCTTAGTTTCCTCAGATTCTGGACTTTATCTATTGAACGGTTTTTATTTTTATTTTGATCTGTTTTGAATGGCGTGACACTGAAAACCAGCAATAGAGTCAATTAAATAACGCCATAGCGGCTCACGTGCGTTCATACCAATAGGAAAGTATTTACATTCTCTGTCACTGCCACTACGTTTAGTTCCGCCGAATGTAAATACATTTTTTGTGATAAACAATTGCTACAACACACTGTGAAAAATGAACAATGTTGTGGTGACCAAGCATTAATTGAAGATAATGGAAAAATAGTGTGTTTAAAATTGTGGTATAGTTGATGGAACGAGACGCCGGGAGGCGTTCAATCAATCAATCAGTCAATCAATCAATCAATCAATCAATCAGTCAATCAATACTTTATTTGATAGAGCAGGTTGGGATTACAATATTATTAATAAAGTAATAGTTGCATCGGCAGCTATAAGCTGATGTGGACCTGCTATGAGACTATCTAAGATATGTAAAATAAGTTATAACTAAAAAAACAATCATAATTACAATCACTCCAAAGCTTAGTTACAAAAAAGCTACCATAGGTATAACTTAAGATAAATAATTAATCAATAATAGACTTAAATAGGGAACATGATGAATCCTAATATTAATAGTAAATAAAGTCATCATTCTTGTTTGAGATTACAATGGCTTCCTTTACTTATTGAAAGAAAAATTAAGAATATCTTTTGAGTGCTTCCTAATTATTGCTTTAAACCCTATCTTTGCTAACATTACATGGTTTAGCTTTTTTATTTATAAAGGTCCATATATTTGGGCCTCTATATTGAAGGGAACTTCTACCAAGTTCAGACTGCACCCTAATGATATTAAATTGATTACAAAATCTTTGTGATCTGGATGATAATGAAAACATTTCTAAAATTTGGCTGGGAGCAGTCCCTGCAAAAATTTGATGCATCTTAAGTAATATACGCCTTTTATATGAATAACTAATAGGGAGCCAGTGAAGAGGGAAGACGATTAATTATACGACATGCACGAGCATGAATATGATCTAAACTATTAAGTAATGATTGGGAACAATTTCCCCACACAGATATTCCATAAGTTATGCTTGGTATAATTGTTTTAAAATATATTTCTTCCAAAGTTGATTTATGTAAGTTCTCCTCAGCGCACCAATTTTTTTGGAAAAAGAAGCTTTAACAGTGTCTACTTGGGAGTGCCACGAGAGTTTGTTATCAATTGTAACACCCAGACAGCTT
>BLFK01000249.1:87498-99998 GCA_014634185.1 Astreopora myriophthalma | reverse complement strand
ATAATTTTATGTAACCTATATATAGGACAGTGAATCAAGAAATGAAAAAAAATCTCAATTAATAACCACTCATGTCGATAAATAAAGCTGATCTCAAGAAGCTTAGTAAATCAGTACTAATCAGACTGTCATTGAAACAATGCAAAACCATCAGCTAACATTGTAATAGCAGATGACGAAAAAACAGAGTATAAGACCAATTCCTAAACCGCGTAGGAGTGTTAAACTAATGGTGCAAGAGTATGAAGATAACATCATTTTACCACCTCTTGAATTGAGAGATTGTTATGAACCAATTCCTGCACCTAGAACTAAAAAGGTAGAAAAACCAATCCCAGCTCCAAGACCTAAAATAGGGCAATTAGACAAGGCTCTTCAAGGATATATAAAATCTTATGAAACATCAATAAACAATAACAAAGATCCATTAATAGAGTTACTACTGTTGACCGGCTGGGAGAGCTTCCCTTGAAAGAACAACAGCTTTCGAGAACACAACACTTTATTCTCAGCTGACAAGCAGCCATGTTCGTTTCTACACACACACTATGGCCCATGCGGAATACCACTCACCCCTATGATTCGACAATCGAATTATCTCCGATCAACAATACAAGATTAGCTCGTGAGAATCAATTTAAAACAATACTTGATGAAATAAAAGGGTATAAATTCTTTGGAAGCTTAAAAGTTATAGAGGACAGGTAATAAAACAACTTTTAAAACAACTTATGTAACAGCAAACCAATAATCATAATTAACAATCAAATAAAAGAATCATTACAAACATCCAAACAAGGGGACCAGCGGCTTTCTTTTCATCGATTTTCCTCAATAGGTTAAAAACAACGTCGAGGCTAGGAGTTTTTAGAAAGAAAGCTTTATCGGTGTACGAAAGGTAAAACTCGGGATTTACTTCTGCGCAATATTTGTGAAGTGTTCATTAAAAGCTTCCGCCATGTCGCCAGAAGTGCTTATTGTTCTATTGTCAACTTGGATTTCTAAAATATTGGACGACTTACTAGTGTTTCGAGAGTTTAACTCGTTGATGAGATCCCATGTTTTGCGTGGGTTGCCTTTGCTAGCTTCCAAGTTATCAGGAAAGTAGCGTTTCTTTGCGTGTTTAATTGCATTATTTACTTGGTTCCTAGCACATTTAAATTGCTCCCACATATCATGATCGTTCGAAGAAATTGCTTTCTTTTAAATTAAATCTCTTCTATGCATTTTATGCAATAACCCTCTCTAAATTGCCGCATTTCGATTATTCGTGGGCGAGTACGGTTATGATGGACTTTGCGCGTTATAAACACAAGAGAATGATCACTGATCTCAAGGTGAATGACACCTGAATTTGTAACTTTCTCTGGGGAATTGGTGATACATAAATCAATGAGTGTCTTAGAGACCGGAGTGACGCGTGTTGGTTCGGTGATTAACTGACTTAAATGTAAAAAATGTTTGTTAGATATGAGGAATTATGAGCAGAAGCCTCTGGCAACAAATTGCAGTTAACATCACCAAGTATATATAGTTCCTTAGCTTCAGCGTCAATTTTGTCAGTTACATTCTCAAACTCATTAAAACGTTCAGGCGGAGAGTTTGGAGGTCGATACCAGGTGCCGACCAGGAAAGCTGAACTTCGTGGCTTAGTAATTTCGACAATAAGGCACTCGAGGTCATCATTGTTTGAATCATCACGTATATAGACACATTGAGTCTAATTTAGTCTCGTTAATTAAGAGAATACCAATTTTAGAGTCGTACATGAAAACTCTAAGTTCGTCAATGTGAGAGAGCAAACTGTTAATATTAAGGGAGGCGATGACCAAACCTCGCCCAAAAATACTATAACAGTTGAACTTACCCTGGTTATCGCGCGTTCGGGCATCAGTCGAATCGGATTCCCAGGCGGCAATCTCCTAATCTAAGCGTAAATAGTTTATAAAATTCCGGGCAAGACGAGAGGTTCCAGACGTGTTTAGATGAAGGCCGCTACGATTTATGTGATTAGAGATAGAAATGTTTGAATGATCAACAAATTCCCGAGTTCTTTTGAGTGCAGCAATCTTTGAGAATTTTGTCCACCTCAGCTATTTTGCAAGCCAAGGCTTCATCGTCAGATCTACACACAAGACACGACAACGCAATCTTTAATGGAAATTCACTGGTGCTCGCGCTTTCTTGTCGACTCGGTTGATACAGATTGAATAGTCCTTTGTGTTGTAACATCGCTAGGCCGGCACGAGGGTCTTCTGAATCTTCTATCATCGTTATTTGCAGTACGGTCGTCCTCATTTCTAACATCCACTTGTGCTTCATTAATTCGCCGAAGTTTGGAGTTTCGGTGATATTAGAGCGCACTTACCTCTGGGTACGTTTTGCATTTCCATTTTTGCCTCGTGACTCATCCACTCATCCCAACATTCACTTGACTTTGGTTGTTTGTTTTCAACCTCACTCTTTTCATGCACAATGACGGTTAGTGCAAGCCTAAGGGAACCATTCTCTTGTTCTAGTGACAAAACGAGTGAGTGAGTGGCTCAGGCGTGGAACTTAATTCCGTCCGGCGTATACCATAAGACCTGCACTGCATTACACAGCGCACTACAACAACAGGGAAACCCCAAATTACTTGCATCACGCAAGGTAAATGTTCACCGTTTGTTTAATAAGGCAGGCACTACTGGATGATACCTGCATTTGCACTTGTGGAAGTAAAAATCGCAAGAGCGAAAACTTGAAAGCTGTTTTACTTAAAGGAGAACTGAAAATAAAGATGGAAATGGGAAATTTCCATTGCTTAATTAATTCGTACTACATGACATAATGAAACCAAATATTCCAGTGTTTGGGAGGTTACTTACATTTTGACGTCTGTATGAAGAGGGAAAGGTCCGCATTGACCGGTCCATGGAGGTCCACCATTTTGGCCACCATATTGCAGGCTTGTGGACTAAGCGTGACGTCACTGCGCAAACTACAGGCTCAAAGTTTAGCGACGGAACGGGTCACAATGGTTTAGTGAGTAGTTGTGGTTTCATAATGAAAATCACAGATGCATAATGTTTCATGGATTTACCGCAAAGATGGATTTTTTTTCTAAAAGAATGAGTGTTCGGATTACGAGGGAAAATTTAACTAATCCAAACAAAAGTCTTGCCTGTGGCGAGCATAATAGAATTCTCCTGCAGTCTGCAGGATTTCAAGATGAAGCTCTCAATTTTGCGAGGAGAAAAAACTATTAGTATACTTCATTCAAGAAAAAGTACTGCACTGACTCAAATCCTGGTGGCGTTCAGAATACGGGGTTCTGGTACATGGTTCAAAAATTAAGATTCGCATTACAGATAGAATTATTTGTAGTAGCTATGCAGAAGCAAAAGAAAACAAATTTATCGTTTACATTATGTTGGGTTCATTTTCCTGGCGCTCTGGTCGTACGGCTCCGGACCAAGGATGGCAATCCAAATCAATTCTCTTTGCAGGCGGACTATTTCAAAGATAAAATTCTTTGTTTCACATGTACAGCGATCATATCGATCTATGAAAGATATTAAATGCACATTTGAACATGCTAGTGACCCCTAGTTCGATCGAAATCTATTAAATGTTAAACCACAAAGTTTATGCGAAATAATACAACAAGGAAACAAAAGTATTTTCACTCGATTGAGGCTTCTTTGTTGTACTTTAAATAACAACAAATTAAATCATCTGAAATCTTGTTTATACCTTCTGTGTTCTCGCAGTTGTTACCTTCTTATTGACTTTCCGGTCTTACGCACCGTGTACATGTATTTCCTACTTTTGGAGTTTTGCTTGCTACCTCTTCTTGTAACCGTGAGCTTCTCGCATCGGCTCAACCGAATAGAGTTCAAGTTCGGCCCTTGCTACATGTCACGGTTGAGCTAATTATGAAACAAACAAGTAACACCGGCGGGCGAAACTATCCAAAATATACATTTGCAGGATCACTGAAAATTCCTACTGAAAGCGATGCATCAGTTGTGCGCAATGACGTCATAACGTGGCGGGAGGCATTCTTTTCTTGGAAGTAACCGGAAGAAAAATCACACAAAATGGCGGACGTTCAAATTGGAAAAACAACAACGGATTTCGGGCAGATCGAAGGCCTTTCAGGAAGAATGAAGACTTCTCCTGTTTTCTTTTTCTTTTTTTTTTTTAATCAGAAGTAGATGACATTTCGAAAATAATCAGCCACAGGAACAAAAATGGATTTTACCTTTTGTTCTCCTTTAAATGATGGAGACGGCTTTAGTACATTTAGCTTATTAAGCTTACAGCATTTATTTCAAAATCTGTTTATATTATTTTATCATAAGCTGTTTACATCAGAATGGTAACATGCCGCGACTACATATTGTCTTGAATATCACTATATTTTATTGCTTAACTTAATGCACTTTAACTGTACACCGAACTCTATACAGTTGTTAGGAGAGAGTTTGTTGTTTCTTGTCTTGTGTAAATGAGTTTCGCAGTCGCTTCGCGTCCCAAATAAAGCATTAGAGTCATGCCGAGCGCGCAAAACGCTGACATTTTCGCCAAGATGAAAACGGCTACTTTTGAATACGCACTGATTAGTGTGGATGGGGCCTCAGCGCTACAAAATTACAGGATGGAAATCGATGTCTCATATTACAAACTGACCCCAACAAAGCTCTCCTATAATATAATCTGTGGCGGGACTAACGTACAGGTCACAGGTCACAGGTCATTGTTTTACCAATACAGAAACTACCCTAACCGTTTACAAATGCTAAGTTGCGGTGTTCTGGATCTAGTGATAAGTCCCGGATGATCACGCTAGATTTTGGCGCTCTTTGGAGTAGCTTTGTTTTACGGATTCGTGTACTGTTCACGGCTTTAATGTACCCTTCAGTTAACGCCTTAAAGGGACAACAAGGAGTTTGTTTTCTAACATTGTAAGGACACAGAAGTAAGTCTTTTCTCTTTTACTCGTGTTTTGTTAGTTTAAATGGCACTCTGCCTTTTGTAATTCTAGGATTTCGTTTCTCTCTCGTTTTCGTTACCTCACTTCTTCTCGATAGCTCACCTAACCTCACCCCGAAAGCTTGCTGTATCCACGTTTTTTTTTTTATGGTTTTGATGCGGTTAGTGGAAGGTTACATTACGCTGTCGAAGGTGTGTCTAAACGAAGTCTATAAGTAAATCAAGTCCTACGAGTTTACTTTTAGGGCTATTCAGAGTGTTCGTAGCGATCGTATTTATTTGGTAGTTCTGCGATCACAGTTCAAATTTGACCGCGTGCGCTAAATTTAGTCACAAAGTTAAAGTTCTTGCATGAAATACAATGCGTTCAGCAGCACTTTTATGTGTAGCTTTAAAGTCATGGCCTTAGAGCTGACGTAATAAATAACAATAAACTAAAACAAAAATCACTAAATTTAGTGAGTGACACCTGTCTAACGCGTATTTAGATAGGGTGGCTCTCTTTTCCAGGTTAAATTGGAATTTGGAAGTGTTATTGAACACTCTTCAAGCGTTAGTGTCTCAACTCTTGATTCATTTATAATCTTTCAAGCTACTTTGCGATATCTGCTAGGACTAACACACTAACAGAATACTCAATTGAAGCTATGATCCTCGCAGTTATGGACGCAATTTTGGCAATTGCGCAGAGAAGCCTGAAAAAATTCACGACTTCAACGGGGTTTGAACCCGTGACCTCGCGATGCCGGTGCGACGTTCAAACCAACTGAGCTATGAAGCTAGGGAGCTAGGGGTCGGGGGGTATTTCCTGTGAGAAAAGGGGGGTCATGGTATTTCTTTCTTTCTTCTTTTTTTTTTGTTTTGTTTTGTTTTGGTTTTTTGTTTGTTTTTGTGTGTGTGTTTTTGGTTTCTGTTTTTGTTTGCTTTGTTTGTTTTTGATTAACGGTCCAGTACTACCAATAGGACGGCTGTGATTGAAACGTCAAGGAACACTAATTTCATGACTTAAAGACAACTTTAGACTAGTGATTTGGCCGGATTTTTCCATCTGCAGACCAACAACTTGCTGAAACCCTTCCTGAATTCTTCGTTCATACCAGCATATAGCAGCGGATTGACGCAGCTGTTGATGTAAACCATGATGCTTCCAAACGTTAGAAACTGGTGAAAATGCGGCCAGTTTTCACCAGCACCAAACTCATACCACAGCCAAACGACTTGGTTCGGTAGCATACATATGGCGTAAAATACAACGACGGTCACCAACATTTTCGTGATCTTAGTCGTACGCCTCAACCTCCTGACTTCCGTTTTATTTTTAGTAGTCGGGACAGCAGTCGATCGCATAAGCTTTTGCTTTGCGGGATCGCTAAACGTTTTGCGAATTTCAGGAAACCGAAGGGCCGTAGGGGACGATACGGAAAACACCTCACACTCCGGGCTGCCATTCATTTTGCGGATCCCATCAGTGACACGATTCCTTGCTATTCGAGCGGCTTGCTCGCGCAGCTTCTTTGCAACCATAACGTAAGCAATAGTGATGATTAGAAGAGGGAGAGCGTATTGGAAGATGAATAATCCCATTGTGTAAACCTTAACAGCAGCTGGGTGAGACCAGTCTTCATTGCAGTAACCATCTTGGATTTTAAGCGCCATTGAGTATGGCAACACAAGTATGAATGATATTAACCAAGTAGACACGATGATTGCAGCGGTCTGGACCAAGGTGAAGCGGGGCTTCCAGGGATGAACAACGGCACGGTATCTGAAAAGGAAACAATATTTTTTTTAGTCCAATTATGATGTTCATTCAGAGGGTTCTACTTTTAAGGGACTTAAACTCCAATTCTGCCACCTTTATTTGTTTTAACTCGGTCAATTTACGCATGTTTTTTGCAACTCTACGCTTCCGTCAAAATTTTATGTCTCATTTTCCTTCAGTAATCGTTCACATATTGTAGAACGAATATCAGACAAATTGCTATTTTCTTTCACGGCCCAAAGTTTTTTTAATGCTCTTAGCTCCGAGATCACTAGCTTAACATCTTTCGCGTTCTTCAAAAATAAGTTAAAAGATATCTTTCTTAAAGAACGTTAAGAATTATACATTTGTAACATATACTTGGCCTTCGATCTTCTGCTCATCCACAGTCAAAGAACGTAAATCTAATTCACTCTAGTACTCTAGTATTTTGCGTTATATATATTTATGTTATATAACCGCGGTGGATTCCTTTTGGTTTCCTCGCCATTTTATCTTGTAAAGTTGTATTCTCTAAGGTACCAGTTGGTATTAATTCTCATGGTATGACTAAACGCATAAAAGTTTGCGGTCTCATTAAAAAATCATTGCAGGAGGTTTTTAAGACTATTTTCAATAAATTTCTGTCCATTACCAAGCGTAGCAATGTTACAAAATTTGCGGCACAAAACTCAAAGCATTTTCTGGGGCCAGTACACAGCTATTACAACAGCCTATGCGATTGGCTCAGAAAACAACAGAAGCATTCAAAGAAACAACAGAAACAATGAATCCTTACCCTAAAAACAATAGAGCTGCGTCCTAACCAGATCCAGTAAAATTAGAGGTTGTAAACAGCTGCGTGGTATCTCCATTTTCTAGCCTGCTTGCATGCGGTAGATTATGTTTTCAAGGGCTAGATTCGAGGCCCAGCATATCCGGTCGTCATATTGGCGAGTCAGTGGAAGAACCGGGACGAGTGACAAAACAAGGGTGTAAGGAAGAGAAGAGCCCCCTCCCCCTCGTTTGTCACTCGTCCGGGTTCTTCCACTATTTCGTCCAATATGGCGACCGGATTTGCTGGACCTCGAATCTCACGCTTGAAACACCAAACTAGCGCCTGCAAGCAGGCTAAAACATTTTGGAATACCTTGTTCTGAGGAAGGCTATTCATAGAGTTATTTTTATGGAGTTACTTTTATAGAGTTAGAGTTAAGCCTCCAAAATCCTGAATTCATGATTTTGGAAGGGTTAGCTTAAAGTTTACTGATTAGGTCTAAACCATGATTTAAGAGTCAAGTCCGGTTCATTTAATTTTGGCTTTCCAGAATGTTGAATTTAGGATTTTGGCAGTCCAAAATCTTGAATTTAGGATTTTAGCAGTCGTTAACTCTAACTCTAAGTCATAACTCTACTGAAATAACTCTATTGCTAGTCGATCTCCCTTATTCAATAAAACAAAACAACAACAGAAATAAAACAAAAGAAAATTGAAAAACAAAAAACTAAATGAAAACTTCGAAACCAAACCTTACAGGACGTAACAATGCCAGCGGCTCAGATTATTTGAAAAGTTTATTATATGGCAACGTAGTCTAGAGGTAAATCCGAACTCTCTGATTGGTTGTTTCCTCGTCGGGATTTTGCCATACGAACCGTTTCCACAAAAACAGGCGTAGGCTGTATTTTCGTTTTCGAAAGCCGGCAACTTCAAAATTTGCAGCTAAAACTGCAAAAAGAAAACGTATAAATACTCCATTCTTCGCAGACTCGGGGTACTTTGTTCTTTCTGAGATGTTCGCATCATCAAAAACAGGTTAAAGCGGAAGCCCTTTCAATTCAAAGTGAAAGGAAGTGCGTTTTAACAGAAAACAAACAAGCAGAACCCGGTTGCCATATCATAAACTACTTACTAACCGAGCCGCAGTGGGCAATTAAGATTGGCCCTCGGTCGTTTGTTTATGTCATGTACTGACAAGGGATTTGAGCGCACACCCAGACAACATGGCGATTCACTCAAAGCACATTTCAATCTCGTTCCCAAATAAACAATTTGCAGAACTACGTTGATTGGCTACTCGATTTATCAAACTGCTCATGCGTAAAATACCGGAAGTAAAATTCCATGTAAACAAAATCAGAACAGCTGAGCGCGAGTTTTAAACGAATACGGCACAGAAAACTCCAACTAAACATGTAAACACGAAAATTTACCGCTGCTGTTGTAAACCTTTGAGTTCTAATGATCGCTCCATTTCACATCTCAGGAAACCCGTCGGTAAAACCGCTAAAACATCTCTTTTCATCATCACAACCGATTTTGATATTGCGGTTCTTTCAAAATCAAATTGGACCCTCCTAGCTTTTCGAGGGCGTATTGTATGCCTTTGAGGAACGCATCCACATCGACTTTATCTCTGGACGCCATACTGTAAACCACGGCATGGATGCGCCGTGTAACCGGAACTCCTATAATCTTGGGAGTCTGCAAATTGATTATTCCAGAGCTAAACCCAAGATATTATGAGATATGAGATTTCTGCATGTCGGTATCTGGGTTTACCATGTCTTGGCGCTTGACCAAAAGATACGCGGGCTCTTGAAACGAGATTGAGGACATTTTTATTCAACCCATGCGTGCGCATATAATTACTATATATGGTAAATGCACAGGGAAACCATAACAGTTTACGGACATCGCTACGCTCGGTCCTTACTGTCACGGCCTCGGGCCAATATCCCCCACTAAGGCCCTCGTCCTCAGTTTTGTAAGAGGTTCGTTTTTTTTTTCTTCTTTTTCGTCTTCTTCTTCTTCTTCTTCTTTTTCCCCAATGAATGATCTCTTGTTTGATTTTTTTTTAACACGAGGGCCATGCTTAGCAAGTGTTATGCATGTCATGCACATTTTCGTCCAGCCCACCCCTACGTATAATTTATGAGCGGTCCTCAAGGTTGAAAAGGTTATTCGTTGTTTTTAGCTGGTTACGCTGTGTCCGAAATGAAAATTTGAAAAGCAGGCACCTGTTTCTGCACGTATTTTTTCCATAAAATTCAGAGGAAACCAACACATATACATTTTACCGCGTTGCTTGATTAAAACTGCGAAGAATTAACAGAAGTCACTATCTGTTGTGCAAAATTCTCGTGAGCGTGAGTTGATATCTGCTAAGTATCACCGAAAAACATACTCTGAAATAAAAAATAAAAAATAAACAAAAATAAAAATGTTGGCAAATTATAGACATTGAGCAATTTATATAAAAGGGGCTTTAGGCGAATTGAAAATTAGTAAAAGTAATCAAAACAAAGCAAATAGCCAACTTACCCTAATAATGACCTTAACGGTTGCTACTTTCACCACCTTCAAAACGTAGTATATTCGGCAAGCAGAATCATGCATCACACCATACACGAATAAATAATATATCTCACAATTTCGTTTTACCTGTCTAAGCTTATGGCTGCTAGCGTTGATGATGAGCAATTAGTAACCAGAGTCATTGCTGGCCACAATATGTTACACATGGCTGCTCCCAATGGCCAGTGAGGATCGGTGATCTTCAGAACAACATCAAATGGTATACAAAGCAAAGCCACAGTCAAGTCCGACACAGCTAAGTTCACCAATAGGTAGTTTCGAGTAGTTCGCATGCGCGGGTTGCTAAAAATCACTAAGCAAACCAGGATGTTGCCCACCACACTCATAAGAAACACCACAGTGAAAATTGCATATTCGGTTATCGGCAACCACGTTAATACAGTTTCGGTGTTGTTCATTGTCGACTGATTACCCATCTTAAAATGAAGTAAGTCGTTTTAATAGAGTCCACAGAGTATTTATTATTTATACCATCTCCAGTGCGGAAACCTCGATGTCGTGAGAACTGAACAGTGTTCGAAGTTTAACGGCCCCACATTAATTACGGCAGCTCTGGATCCAAACTTCCCTTCAGGAATCGTACACTAGAAGACCTGTCGAACGAAAGCAATGAAAAACTACAAAATCATAAAAATGAGCATAAATTTCGATAATTTTTTTTTATAGTGCTGGCTATTATCTACAACACCTTCATTGTTACCTTACTCTAAGTTTTGCAAATTTCACTGGCCTTTTCTTTTTTGTATAAACTCGGGGTTATTTCAAATTTGCTTATGATGCAAACGGATTTTCTTCTAAGGAGAGGTTACTTAAAAAGCTTTGCTGTCGCTTTAGTACTTTCGGTGGATCAAAGAATACGAAATGACGTTAATGTGGTTTCTTTCTGCACGGCGCCTGCAGGCGAAAAATTCAGTTTTAGTAATATTAATTTTACCTTGTTACCGGACAGAGCGCTACTCAGCTGTGTTCAAGGTAAATTAATTTCACAATTAATTGCTTTTGTCTGGCAAACAATTTGGCCAAATAAAGTTCCGAGAACGTAAAGTAAACAACCGTATATATAAACGATGGCATTGTATACTGAGAAATATTTCAAATAGGGATAACAGCATTGAGAAACCCATCTGGACGGCGGCAACCATGCCATTGGTTATTTCCAAAGCATGGTGCAGGAGTTGAGTTCAGCACCACCGACGTCGCATCGATTTGGTGGTCTGCAAACCCAGGCCCTAACAACGGACCAATCAGAAGCAAAACCAAAACCTAATATGACCTGCCAGCGCATGCGTTTTCACGCCCCTGGCGTGAGCGTTACAATAATCTTTTTGCCTCGAGATTAAATTGACTTAACTTTAAGTTGTTCCCCATGGTATGCTTTATGATTGGATGAAAGAAACGTGCGCGAACTTTTCAGCCCACGGATGCAAAATTAAAACCAGTGCAACTTAGTCAATCTTGTTTCCCGCCTTTGGCACCGGCTGGCGGCCTTTGTAAGTTTGCTTTGCGTTCTGATTGGCTAATAAAAGTAAGTCGCGAATTACCCGTGGTTGGCCGGAGGGTGTATTTTCTTCATCACGTGAATGGCTGAGTGTGTAATTACTTTGCTATTTTTTACGACACTCAAATGAATTCCGCTTTACATCAAGAATCACTAACACTCGCGAATGACAATTGAGATTTCAATGAAATGCTCGTTTTTTTTCCTCCTCATGTGGAGGATGGGGGGACCCACATGTTGTAAGTAAGCAAGTTGTCCCGTACTGAAGTTCCAGTGACGTTGTTACATTGCCAACAATAGAGCGCCCGGGATCGGATCAAAAGAATACCGTCGCAAACTCTATTGTCGGGTTTTCTTCATATCTGAACTCACGTTTCCTTTCATCAGTCGCGTCACGCCTCATATTCACCGAGAAGAACCGATAAAGAGCAAAGCGAATGCTTTGGCGAAATGGCCGCAGATTTGAACGTTTTCAACCTTAATTAAATACTCGCGTTTGGCCAAATCGCATCATCTTTTTCGCACATGTGCAGTAAAATGTCTTACACGTCACAGGTACCGCACGTGAATTTGAATGACCTTACGTGCGTGAACAAAGTACAATAAAATAGAGAACTCGTGGATTGCTTTAAAAAGTTGCGTGCAGTTCATTTTTTCACGTTTACGTTAGCCGTTCATGCATTCTCTGTTCACGTTCTCGTTTTTCATCCATTCATTCTGTCCAGTTCGTATCCGTCCGTCCACCGACTCAACCTTCTATTCATCTATTGTTCATCCATCAGCACCCCTTTCTCCTCTTTCTATTTTCACATACAGTACTAGTATGCCAAATGGCACACAATAAATTAACTTTCCATATTGGTAACATAGAAAATCGATCATTTAAAAGGACTTCAATGATGTTT
>BLFK01000249.1:47498-72498 GCA_014634185.1 Astreopora myriophthalma | reverse complement strand
TGGAAATGAAATATAATATAAAATAAATAGAAAGAAAGAAAGAAATGGAAAATTACCAAAACTGCTAAAAACTTTTAAGCCAAAGGGAGAGGGGAACACAAATATCATATTACGCGCATTGTTTTTGATAGTTTCAGCTGTAAGCTCAGTTGTACGTTAACAGGAAGGTCTTATTCGTAGGGCACGCATTTTTGGGACCAATTTTGACTATTCTGAAAGACGAATGTACTCATTATCTGATGATAGTAATGACATTCTGGTAATAGTATGCTGATTTTGGAATATTCTGAGATTAATGTCCACCAAAAACGCGTTCTTCGAAACAAATAAGGGGGAAAAAGTTCCCGTTATGACCGATCATTTTAAGCTTTTTGATTAAATTTAACTGTCCGTTTCGGAACAATCTCTTTCAGACAAAATCTCACTGTTATGACGAGTTCAACTTATGTTGTGGAACATTGCCTTAGTCATTACCTGTAGTGTTTAGCTGCGGACGAAATTTTCTCCACTGGCTCCTTAGTGACAATTCTGACATTTACTCTAAATAGCTGATAAGGGCTTTCTTCTGGTGTCGAATATTAATATTGGGCGTTTTTATACTAGAGACTTCCTCTGGAGGCACTTGGGCAAACATTTGTTGTTCGACTGGTTATGCGTTCCTAGTATAAAGACGCGGACAAAAGGCGAATTATCCCTCTAGAAGAACTATGTTTGGTGTGATTTTATTGGCTACCTTACGTCACGTGGTGCAAATCACGCAATAACCGCCGTCTTCGTCGATACTTGTCCAGCCAGCTCGAGAGTTTCAACTTTTCAGCTTTATTATTTTACGTGGAAGAAAACCAAACTTGTTTTGTAGATTCCTAGACCCTGGTTGCAAATGCTGTTCCGGAAAGTACGCAAAAGTCAACAAAATACGGTGAAGGTGAAGAAAGTTATGAGTGCACTTTCAACTTTATGATGATGATGCAGTCACTAGGCAGGAGTGTCGAAACGTTGGGTCGGGAATTGTAACTTTTCATGTTACGTTCATGAAATCTTCAAACCAGAGTAGCATCAAGCTGTCTTATTCTGAAACACTTAAGTCCTAGGATAATGTAATAGTCTATATTGTACGCACAGATTTTACAGTATGTTTTTATTTTGTAAGCAGCATGGGTTAGATAGGTGACCCAATAGGTGATAGGTAGATATATAGGTAGGTAGATAGGTGGCCCAATAGGTGAGTTCAAGTTACGAGTACACTTACAAGTTTATGATGATGACGGAGGCACTACGCAGCTCAGGAGTGTCGAAACGCATGGTATGGACGATTAGATGGGTGAGCTTAATTAACTTACTATCATTGTAAGCCAGATTTTTTTACACATAAATATATTAAATTTCTTTATGGTTATCATGATAACTATTATTCTCATTGTCTTTGTCATTGTCATTCTTCTTATTGCCATTATTGTTTTACTATTACTACTACTATTATTATTGCCTGCTGTTAGGAGTTCTCATCACATCCAGTCACTGTTTAAGCGTTAATGAAGGGAGCTTTCCACCCTAGAAAATGTTTTTGCTAAAAGGGAGTTGGGGGTGGGATCTCTTGAGTCTCTTATTTCTCCAAGGGTCTTGACAGGGGACTGGGTACAATACATGCGTATGTTGTCACATGGCAGCTGGATATATATGTTATATATATGTTATATATATGTTATATATATGTTATATATATGTTATATATATGTTATATATATGTTATATATAGATAACAGGAATTGCTGAGAATTTACGAAAAGCCGTAGATATCAACATGTATTCTTGTGGGGTGTTTCTAGATTTCTCCAAAGCTTTCGATGCTGTTAACCACAAAATATTGTTGTCTTATGGAATCAGGGGTTTACCACTTCAACTTTTTACGAGTTATCCTACTAATAGAAAACAATATACTTCACTAGGAAATTCTCTCTCCTCAATGCAAACTGTATCTTGTGGTGTACCACAGGGAAGCTCGTTAGGGCCCGTGCCTTTTTTATGTATTTTCCCCCCTATGTCCTCCCAAGGGACATTATAAATTTTGGGGCTGCATTTCCCGCGCTTGTTTGCAGGGCGCTACCACTCACAAAACAACCAGAGCTCTGGAGTAAAATGGCTGAGGGCAAATACCCAAAGCCGGTTTAATGACAATCTAGAATTAAGTAACATACGCAATCTAAGGATTTGGACAAAACGATTCCGCTCTGTAAAGGGGAGGGCACAAAAACGCCTGAAAAGGAACTAGGTCGCATATAAGGCCAGCGGACGGGAAAAGGGGAGGAGGTGGGGTTGAAAAGACGCAAAATCACCAGGTCTTATAATGCACAGAACAAACACTGGGAAACAAACTATATCATATATGGATTCCATCTTTTGGCATAATATTCCTTCTTATTTCATCTTAATGTGTGCCAATTTTCTAAACAAATTAAACTATATCTCTTCTCTGAACAACTTAAAAATCCCATGAAATAACTAACATTTTGAACATTTAATTCACTCCTTTGAATATCCACTGCTCATATGGTTCGCGGTCTGTCTCCTTGTGTTTGCACCTTATTTACTCATCTCTTTCAATCCTTCAATCTTATTTTGTTTTGCACGTAAAAGGCAGGGGAATAACTCGAAAACCGCAAGGTTCTTTTATCCTCCTGGCTCAACTTTAAGCATATCTATTTCTTAAGTTACTGTAGTTTTGTCACTTGCTATGTAAATATGTCTTTTAGTGTTTAGAGCAAATAAAGCATTGTTGTTGTTGTTGAGAACATTACCTAGTGCTTGCGAAGTATGACGTCCGTAAATCCAATTCTACATTAGCAGCACTGAAAAGCTTCTTGGTAACCAAGCTTTGATGATTGATTTGTTCCTTTCAGCCTTTTTAATCTATATTATTTTTTAACAAGACAACATGAATCCTGGCTTTTATGGACGACTATTTGGCCGCGTGGAATGACTGTCTAGAATTCAGCCACTGTAAAATAACATACAGACCCGTTGTTTAAACAGATCCCTGTTAAGTGTCCAGTTTTAAAGTACTGTCTCCTCCAGGACTGTTAGGAAATTACAGAGGAAGCCTACATGAACTTCGACTTCAAGACACATGGCCACTTAAAGTTTTTAAATGTTGCCGGAAACAGGGAAGCTCTTTCCATAAGATGCGTAATTGAACTTTTAAAATACAATAATGGAATATTTCTTTTACTCGGCAGAATTGTTTGCAGAATTATCTTGGAAGTGTGTTAAATTTGCCCAAAGTAACTGTGTTTTGTGTCCTTTGCTGGTGCCTGAGCTCATCATCAAGGGCTAAGAAGGCTTAAACCTCCCCAATTTCGAAGAACTCCTTATTGGCACTGTGAATGTGTTCGTGAATGTGTTCGTGGACAAGGGACCTAAAAAAAAATTTCGCGCAATTTCTATTCTATTACTTTGCTGGTTGGCAGAGTTGTTTCGTCCCATGAAAAGGTTATTTAAGGGTTACACGACTGAGCTAGGCGAACTGCTAAATGCGGCTTCAGCACTGAGTGGAAACACTGTGTGTTTACCTTCACAACGATAGTTTAGTCACTTTCACACCGGCACGGTGCAAAAAGTGGCTGTCGTTCAAATGAAAACCGGTTTTCATTGCTGCGAATTACCGAGAGCTGTAACTTGGCTTTAGCGTCTTTATGGATTGCTCACAAACATCTGAAGACATTACTTAGTCCTAAGAACTGGATCCCTTTCGTAAAGAAAATTATGTTCACCAAAAGGTTCGCATCAGTCCCAAGAGCTTCCCAAGGAACTAATCGCTGTATCAGAACCAAACAATATTGGCGACAAGTATGTGATAAGTGTGCAACGCGGTGGCGTAGCTATTGAACATTTAATAAAAGGCAAAACAGGCCATTTTGCAATGAAAATTCTCCATTTTATGCGTGCCGAAAAGAAGAACTTCTGTACATGTACTGTGGTGCGTGGTGACTGGAAAGGTGTCGGTGTCTCCATAAACATTGACTTGGTGAATACAGCTGCGATTATTATTTTTTTCTTACATCCAAACGAAATTTATTTCCTGGGAAAAGAAAAGGTTCTTACGCATCTTCATTGATTTATTAGCCATGCTTAAAGCAATATATTTAGGGATCACTTAGCATCCGAGACTGTGTGGTATAAAAGTAAAAGCAGGCCAGGCTACAGCCTCTTTGTCTTCACATCAACGGGATCGACATTTTTTTCCTCAATCATTTCCCTGGTTATTGTTTTGTGGCCTGCTTGTACTTGAAAGTTTTAAAGGCTTTTTTGCCCCTACCTTTGCTGTAAATTAGGTTCTACTTTGTAATAAGTGAAATGAAGAATAGGCGGCTACTCAAAATCAAGAATACGGCACATTCTTTGTGCCTCGAATGCATCTTGAAACAGCAAGCAGAGCTCACCCCTAGCAATTGACATGAAGTCATGACTGTGTAAAGAAGCATTGAAGATAAACATTATTTAGGTCATCGTCATCGTTATCGATCTATGTTTCCCGAGGATTTATTTAATTTATCATCACTGTTCCAAGACAGAACTGAAACTGAATGTTACCTTTTTTGGAAGGCTTGAGCCTGAAACGTTCTTAGCCAAGTTCTCAAGTTACGTGATAGAGAATTAAAAAAAAACTAACAAAACAAACCAAGTGAAAAGAAACAAAGAAAATGGAAAGAAAGAAAACTAAAACGAAAGAAAAGAAGCAAACAAAAATACCATTGTTCGCAGTATCCTATTAAACTCCTGCCGGCCTTAAGACCTACGTATATAGCAGGCCTAAGTTTCCATATAAATTAGGTCACGCTCGCCCAGTCTTGCAAAACTGAGTAAAATTGCCTCTTACTTTCAGAAGGCCACACTGGCCAGACTAATGATTCTCCAGGTATGGAATAATATCATAATTACTTTCAGCCAGGGCGGTAGCAGGCTAGACCTAGATCCTGCTAACAACTTAGCAGTTCTCGTAACTGGTTCGTCCCTTTGCCTTAAAGACGTTGCTAACAGACTATTGTCAGCTGATAGCTTACCTAAGTTGATGAAGATGTTCAGTTCAAATGCGTGATTAATAGCCATCACGATTTTTCCCTACCAATAACAGCGCGATAAAATCGTTTGCAATGACGATATCGAAATGGGTTAGTACGTTTAGGGTGATGCAAGAACAAGAGAACAGAGTCGAGGTGCAGGGGAATAATTTGCATTTCCTTCACTAAACAAAGGAAAATGGAAACTACTCCCCTGAAACTCGAGTCTCCTCTTTTGCCCTTGCACAAGTCACCGCTTGTTTGCCAGGCATCTGCAACGACAACGTAAGATATTTAGGAATCCAGCTCGAAACTCGTCATTCATCCCTGCATACAAAATGGGATTAACAGAACTGTTGAGATAAACCATAGAGCTCCCCAAAGCGAGAAAAGCTTTAATGTGAGGTGATTTATCTCCTGACCCAAACTCAATCCACAGCCATACCACTTGATTGGGTAACATACAAAAGGCGTACAGGAGTACTACTGCCACCAGCATCTTGACAATCTTGGTACTGCGTTCCAGACGTCGGATCACTTTGCGCGGCCCAGTGATAGGTGTGGAGGGAGACAAAGTTAGGCGAACCTGATTTGCTCCGACAATTGATTTCTTTTCAGGAAGTGGGGATCCTGATACGGATGCCATGTCGCTTAATTCCGGTGTGAGAAAACTGCCCGATGGCACAGTAAGTGTTGCGAGCGCCTCCGGAAGATCTGCTTTCTTGGCAAAGCGCAAGGCTTGATGACGTAGCTTTAAAACAACTTTACTGTACGCGAAAGCCATGATCAGAAGAGGGATCATAAATTGGACTACAAAAAGGCCCAGAGTGTACGAACGTTTTGCTGTATCACTTGGCCATACCTCCTCACAATAGTTATCTTTGATCGCCAACACGAGAAGAAACGGTATCACAAGAACAAAGGATACAGACCATGTGATGGAAACAATTGTAGCTGTTTGGAGTGATGTGAATCGGGGCTTCCAGGGATGAACAACAGCTCGGTATCTGCGTGATGTAATATCATAAGAGAATAGTGTTAAATACAAAGCATACAATGTATTATCAATGGATAAGAACGACAAATACGTAGAGTGACAAAAGTGAGGATAGCGGGAGTTATACACTAAAAGGAAATCTGTCCTAACTACACTAGGTGCCAAAGAGACAGTATAAGATGAGATATAAAGTATGTACCAATTTTGGAACTCAAGAGTATTTTTTTTAATTTCAAACCAGTGCAACTGAACTTATCTAAGTTAACAATAAGAAATAACGATAGAAATGCAAGACAGTAAAACCCTTGCACACTTGGTGTCTACATGAAAGATATTATGCACCTTCAACGAGAACTCGGAAAAAACTAAGTCGCTAACTAACCCCCCAACCCCTCTTTCTCCGATTAGGCAACGTCTCCGATCCTAAGCGAAGCAACAGCTTAACAGTTAACACTTGTTCTTTTTAAAGTCGATAGTCGTCACCTTACAGTTTTTCGGCGTTTAGCTGCATCTTGGGCTGTTGCAACCAGTGCTCAGCAGTGCTGACCGCGCTCTGAATTTCACTCCGCGCAAATGATAGAGAATGTATGAAATTTCATGTATTTAATCAATGGATTCACCTCCTACGAGATATGATCCGAACTCACAATTCACTGGCCCCCAGCTGGTTTGATAGCTCAGTTGGTAGAGCACTCTGCACCGCAATTGCTCGGTCATTGGCTCGATTACCGTTTAAGCTTGGACTTTTTTCACCTTTCTTTGCAACGTAACTGCTGAAGTCGCTTACTTCACTACGATGATCACGTTTACATCATCAAGATCTATACTCATTAGCTGAATTCGTTCGTACAATGCTGTTTCTACCGAATGTGCGTCGCCGTGTATAATATCCTCCATGACAGTTCAATAACTTACTCACAACGCTCATTTTCTTAAAAAGTTTCAACAAGGCATTATTTGTATCCATATAGGACACTGGTTTGTTGACCCACTAGTTGTAATTTTGTGCCTCGAGTCTTCTCTCTTTACCGGATCCTGTTGGACTCACTAGATACGAGATTAATCATGACGAGAAATTACTAAATACCTTCTTCAAATTAATTTCAACAACTTTAACTGTAACATTTATCTTCGCCAAAATAGATTGATTAACCTACCTGTCATAACTGATGGCTACAAGGGTAGCCGATGAGCACGTTGTCACTGACGTCATGGTGGGCCACAGTATCTTGCACATAACGGGGCCCAAAGGCCAACGAGGGAAGGTTAGCTTAACAACCACTTCAAACGGTATACACAGTAGTGCTACCGTCAAGTCAGCAATTGCCAAATTCACTAATAAAAAGTTGCGGGTAGTACGCATGCGTGGAGTTTGAACGATGACCAGGCAAACAAGAGTGTTTCCAATGACACTTGCGACAAATATTAGTCCAAACATTGTGTACTGCAGTGAATCAAGCCATTTAAGTGTTGTCACTTCTTTATCCGCGAAGCTTCCATTTATTGTGGAGTTAGAGGCTGCCGTTATGTTGAACATGATTCCCAGTTGAAGCCTTGGATAATACTTGAAGTAGAATAATTGACGGCGTGGTACACCGACTTGTTGGTCCCTGCTGTATAGCGGCAGAAGATTACCTGTGTTTACGTCTGAGCACCTTCTAGTAGAAACATAAACATGCAGGCTATTCAATTAGCAACGCCTAAACAAAAAAAATACCAGAATTTGTGCCGGCACTGATGCGCAGAACGACCATCCCACAACAAAGCAAACCTAAGTTAAAATGGGTTTTGCGCAACCGTGGAGACACAAAGGAATCAAAATCAAGGATTGACAAATGATTCATTCATGAAAGTACAAAAAAATGTGACAGACAATATATGAAATTTTCATATATTTGAACTGCGGCTGATGAAACAATGAACGCCACCAAAAATGATCACGGCAGTTAATGAAACAACTTAAACAGTTGCAAACAAGCCTGAAAGAAAGAAATAAAGGAAAAAAAAAAACGGCCCCAAGCGGGTCTTCATGCCGTGATCGTGCGACTGCGCTGCAGATTACTTTACCAAATGAGCTACCAAGCCATCTAGGAACTATTCGATGACGTGTTGGCTTATATCCCGTGGAAGGTGAGGCTTCTTTGCATCTGCTTAGTCCACAGTTAAAGTATACGAAAATCCCATATATTCTCTGTCACATCTTCACGTTTGATGTGATATACTTGGCTTGGTAGCTCAGTTGGTAAAGGAGTGCGCGGCGCAACCGCATGGTCATGGGTTCGTGTCCAGTTGAATATGTTTGGGAGAGAACAAAATTTTGAAAAAGAAAACACCCTTCTCCTCTTCTTCAAAAGGCTTTTCAAGTAACCTTCAGTTATCTTTTTTTACTTCAGTGGCACTTTAATCTTACTTTTTATTATTATTATTATAATCCATCAAATATTTTCGCTCGATTGAACCAGCTGCGTCACATATTCATTCAACGGAAGCGAAATCTGTTCGAAATGAATTAAAACACGGGGCGATTTTGAAAGCCAATTGACAAATTTTGACGTGAGTGACTTATGACAGACTAGCATATCCGCGTGTTGCGAAAAATATTTGAAATAAACACAATAGCCTCCATTTGGCTTTAAAAAATATGCTCGGATATTTTTCCGTAGAAACAGGAGCCCATCATGGGCTCCTGTTAGACATGATCTGTTCCTCGAAGTTCACAGTTTTCCTCGAGCTTCGCTCTCAGAACGCTGTTTGCTTCTCGGAACAGATAATGTCCGCGGACAAATAATACGAGAATATAATATTTTCGCGCCAAATGGAGGCTATTATTTGATTTATTATTTCAGGTTTCTTTGCAACTGTTTTCAAAAGTTGCTTCATAAACTGCGATGATCGTTCTAGCATTAACCGAAAATACGCCAAATCTCAAAGGAAAGTGTTGAAGGGCAGTATTCTATGTCAAGAGGAATCAAACTATATTGAGGTTTTTTTTTTTTTCAATTCGTTCACGCTGTTTCAACATTTCAAAGACACCATCGGAGGGGGGGAAGGGGAGGGAGCTTGATTATCCTCACTTAATGAAAAATAACTAATAAAATGCTAAAATATTACGGAAGTGTAAGCTAACGCACTCTTGTAAAAGAGATCAAAATCCGAATGGTATTGTAACAGGTAAAGCTGTCAAAATATTAACACTATCATGGGAACACAAATCGCGTGAAAATGACAATACTTTAAGTTGTCAATATATTCATGTGAGTTAAGAAAAGTCGCTTAATATCTTGATCGGGCCTGTTCAAAAATACGACGGATATGAGTGAGCGGTAAGACCGCCTTTGCAGATTTTGCTCTGGCTTACGCCAGACAGTTTTTCTTTTCAATGGGGAGCCTCTTAGAAGTAAAGGGTCAAGATACACAGATTCAAATCTCGTGAGCTCCAATGAGGGGATAAACAAACTGACGCAGCCTGGACTTTGTTATCATAAAATGCCTTTTACTTCAATTTTCAGTTGATCTTGGCAAATTTCGCCTTTAGTCCTGTCAAGAAGCTAAGCAAAATATCTCACGACTCAGTCCCTGTTCCCCAAAACTGGTTTGCCATTCTCCCTTGACTTATGATTTTAGTTGCATGAAGCGAGGCCTGGCACCAAGATCAATTACAGCTTTGCTCAGCCCAGACTAAAAAAAAAAATGTGTTCAACTCGAACTCAGTACTTTCTGGCTCGCTTAAGAATATTCACAATCAAAAGACTGGAATAAAGTAAATATAGCGACTTTTTTTGACTTTTTTTGGAACCAGGGAGTGCTTGAGGCTTGTTTTGACCAGCGCATAAGCACAGGCATAAGCACAAGAAGAACTAGCATAGGTCGTTCTTCTTATGCTTATGTTATGCTTATGTCGCAGTGCTTATTTCACAAGTGTGAACGGACGTAAAATAAGCATAAGCATAAGCGCTAAAATTAACAGTGGCTAGTATTTCGTGCGCCGTTACTGCGCTTGCGTATGCCTCATTTTCTTGCGCACGTTTCACGTGTGGGAAAGTCGTAGATATGCTTGTGGTTATGGTTGTGCTTATGCGCTTTTGAAAACCAGCCCTAAGTGCCACGGAGTACCCACTCTCCCAGTAAGTTTTGATGAACTCGAAGTAACTCAATAGTAATAGCAGTGAAATTAAAATTTAAATACCTTTTTTAATCGTAAAATAAGTCAATCAGTGGCTGTTCCGAGACTTCTTCTGCTGTTCTGTGTTTCGCGTCCTTGTTCATCAGCAGAAACGTTTTCGTTTAACATTGGGGAGTATGATGACTCCCCGTCATTCACGAGCCAAATCGTTCTGAAAGAAATGGACTTGCTTTTTTCAACAATATGCGTTTTCCGTAGTTAGTTGATCCCGATTTAGTGAACGCTCTTCTAATGTCACACTTAATAGTAATTTATGACTCTTCACTAAAAGCTACGAAAACATCAAGATTAATCATTGCTTTGCTGGAAGATTAACGTCTTTGTTAATCGGGCCTTATAAGCGATGTCTCTAGATGTACTAAACATTTCATGAGATTGTCATGATATTTTGTAAGAGAAATGAGGGGAGAAGTGATTTTGCTCGGCCTTTGCTAGTGATGGTTATGGCCCGGATCGGTAAATGTGTGGCCTTTACCACAGAAAAAGTAATAATAGTAAATAAATGAATAAACGACACCGAAAGAAAGAAACCCTCTTTAGCTGAAACGACTTGTTTTCTTATTTATTTCTTTAAATTGTATTTTAAAGAGTTAAATAAACGGGATAAGAACTTGGTAGACAGCGTTCCGTCCTTCACATTAAAATTCGAAAGCTTCTTCACTATGTCCCTTCTACCTCCCAGAGTAGGAGTTCATTGCAGTCTGTTTTCCGAATTAAGAAGAACGTGCTCTGTAAAAGAGTCACCACGTGATACTTATCAGTTACTTTTTATGAAGTCCAGCCTACCTCTTGTGCCTCAAAAATTCATAACGTCATCTTCTTATCACCAAAACCGTGAATATGCGACATTCATCGGTACCTGTTTTACTTAACAGCCCCTATTACCGTATTTTTTTTACGAGGTCCAGGAGACAATCGATTTCCAGCTTTCGAATACTTGCAAAAAGCCTAACGACCAAGAATGTCACTGACTGCACCGGTCCAGTTAGAACTCATAATTAATGTTAACTTCTATCTACAATCCATTAGAGTGCAATCCATTAAAGCGCTGTGAGGCCAGCCGCGATGTCATCGGTGTATGAAAAAAGCAGAACTTCGACTTTTTCTTGTCATCAATATTTTGAAACTGACAAGACATTCCAATCTGGTTAAAAGGAATGAGTGACTACAATTCCCACTTTAACACCTTACTTCCACACGTACGCGTAAAGAAAGAAATATTTAGTTTCTTAATTGTCAAGGATATCCATATCTTCCATTTGGTAATAGAAGTAAGAAAGCTGGGAGTACGTTTATAACGAGACATTAAACGCTTACACCCAAAATGCATTACAATGCGAACGACGTTTGGTGTTCTTTTAAAGACTCTATAGGAGGAAACGGTAAAGACCCGGCAAATACATTTTGTTTTGATTTTTAGGGATCCTTAGAAATCTTGATCATTGATCAGACTTTTAAGTCGAAACAAAAGCGGTTGTACCCAATTTGTTTTAGAATTGGCAAAGTTTCCCTTTTATCCAGCGGATAGCTGAAAATGAACAAATCTTCTATTAAACCTGAAATAAAATATCGCTGGCAGAGTCGCTTTTATACTTTGTTTTGTCAAAAAGCCAGTATTTCGGCTGTTTACCATTTACCCTCCAAAAAAGAGACATTTTGAAAAATAGGATTGGAATGTCATAAACGGCTAAAGTAATTTTGGGGGAAGTCCAAAAATTCTAACAGAAATTTCCGAAAGGGAAACAAACTTATTTTCCATTTGCTTCACCCCTTCCTCATTGTCAATAAATTTGAGAGAATTGTGCAACGCAAACAAGCCGATCAACAGAGTTTCCCATTGGTGAGTTCTCACTCACCCGCTTTGAACAAACAGAGGCCCAACCGGTTTTCGCTTGTAAATGAACAAATGTGTAAGAGCTTAACATCAAAAGAGCTAGATGTTTCTGTCTTTTTGACTGAACATCAATGTTTATCCTTTGGTCAATGCAACTGCCCATGCATTGAATTGAAAAAATTCAAGTAGATCATTTCACTTGATATATTTTTTTACTTATTTTCTGAAGTTGAACAGCGATCGGCTATTATTAAATTAATCCAAGAATTTGTCAAGGCAGCACATTGAACAGCCGAAGAAGAAATAATCCGTATTTTACCTGAACAACGGCTATGTACATTTTAATTCTTAACGTTCCCATTGTTTCTTTATTGTTATTATTCTTACTTCTAACGCGCGTGGTACAGCTCTACCTCAATCTCGTATGACACCGAGAACCTCTGAATTGATTTTCGTCGCAGTTCACAGTTTCTCGTGACTTGCTTTCTTGCCAAACCATTTAAAATCAACTTAAAAGTCAAAATCGAGACGTTACTTACCAAGAAGCAAAGTCCCTAACAGCATTGACTCGATTCGATTTTTGATAAGCGCTTAAAAATGAAAAGAGCATAGAGACACCATGAACAAACTGTCGGCGATAAAACTGTCTTTATAATGAAAAACACTTATGCAAATTTAGGGTTCTAGCCCTAAAGAGGCCCTCCACGATTTTCAAGGCATTTTTTCTTCTTTACTAATTACCTACCCTGGCGCTGACAGCTAAAGTCGATCGACGGTGGTGGTGTTTGCAAACAAAATGTCAACTTTCACCGCCAGAGAAAGTGTTGTTCCGGAACTATCAATTGAGTGACTATCATTCAATATGATAATCAAGCTCCCAGAAACTATAATCTTCCTTTAATGAAATGTAAGACGACAAACGATTGTCAGTTTAAATGGTTTTCAATAAATACCTTTGTCTTTCCTCTTTCGCTTTTCGGAAGAACAATGTTAAAACATAAACTGATGTTGCGAAGATTTGCATGAGTAACGTAAACAGTGTAAATGAAAACATGACCAAGCATTCGTCGGAACATGTAGGAATTAGATTGAATTATTCACTAGTCAGTTTAGTCGGTTATGAGCGAAATCGAACTGTGTGATTCTGCCGCCATTTCGGCCATCTGCCTTTGATAACAATATTGAATAACACATATTAACTGAGGAGCACGGCAATCTTCGTGCCCGCTGTCAGAAACACAGCAGTATAGGAAAGCTGAATCGCTAATAATAGGAGACGTTTTGAACATGACGAGCCCTTGCGTTGTTTTGTCGTCAAAGGTTTAGCCCAGCATGAATCATCCAGTAAGTTCTTTATCTTCAGGCTGTCGCTGTTTCTTCTCTCTTCCATTTTATGATTACAAACATATCGCATTTCAGCTTCAGTGAGGCAAGAGCAAGACAAAGCCTTACTTTTTAAGACCTTGGACAAAGAATCTATCATAATCCGTGTGCTTTCGCAAGCTGCAAGTTACTTCATCAACGTATTCGATACAATCGAACTTTTCACCATGCAATGAAAATACATATCGATGTAATTTCTATGACAGAATTACACTTGTCACTGCCATTTTAACCGGCAACTAGGGGTGGAGGAAATAAATGAAACATCTGATTGATACATTCATTGCAACTTGCGATACCGCTTGACTTTAGAACTGATATCAGTTCTGTCGGTACAGTTTCAGAAAACTGACCCCAATTTGCATTTAAGCAATAGAGGACTTTTTCCTTGTCTACATAGGGGGCTGTTTACATGGAGGTAGGAAGATCCTAGCACCAGGAAGATCCCAGAAGGCGAAACAACTTTCGTTTGGTTTACATGCAGAAATTTCTGTCTAGGTGGAAGTGGAGAATGAAAGCAAGATGGCGGGCGAGAACAACAAACATGTAATTTGTGTCCTTCTACTCTCCTTACTAGCTTTAATAACTTCCTTTCAGCAGCAGCTGGCAGTCCTTTACAACTTGATTTTTCAATTGCAACAACAGCAAGCCATAATCATACACTTAACGCATAGTGCTGCCGTTGCAAGACATTAGGGACTTTAAGATATGGTACGGCAAGGCTGTAGTACGGCGGCAAATAGTGAAGATCACTTCCGGTGTCGTCATGACGCGTGTTCCACCACGGCTTTCCCGCCGTAGCCTTGCTTTCTACTATGGCAAAGTGCCTAGTTTCACGTACTCTTCACTACGTGAGTATAAGCCTGCTGTTTACTTCGCATTTTAATGCTTTTTTCACTGTTTGAGCAGCCTAGTTCGAAGATAAAGTACTCAATCATAAAAATCCGTTCGAAGATAATTGTTTCTTTGTCATATGCACAGAAAATGTGAACGATTTAAACACCTACCGTAAGCGACAGTCATATTTTATTGACCGGTCTGAACAGCCGTTGATAAGAAAGCTGTCTACTAAGCTGAGCTGTTCAAAATGTATTTTATTAGAATTGAAAGCTTTGTATTTTCGGACTTATCACATTGTACGAACCCCCTACCCGTGCTGAAATCGAGCTTTTTATCAGTGTTATTTTGTTTTGTGGTTGGAATTACAGGCGCGTCTAAAAGCAGCTGAGAGGCAAGTCTAAGTTCTGGGAGATGTAAGATCGACACAAGGGAAGGAAATGATTGTCAGTGATCAAGCCTTTGTCGTATGAAAGTAGAATAAAGTCGAGCGTATCCATTTTTGTAAAGACACCTAGATGCTGAACATCCCGTTGCCGTACAGCGAAATCTTAATCTGTTTGAGGTTTGCGGAGGAAACGGAGTTGTCAGCCTAGTCCCTCGCGGCCGAAGTAGCCGTAGTAGCAGCCTGCCGTAGTGTATCTTAAAGTCCCTATTTTCATCTCTCGAGAGGATAAATAAAATACAATAAAATAAAATAAAATCCAAAAAAATAGATAAAAAATAGACAAAAAAAGAGATAAAAAACGACCAAAACTGAAAAACAAACACGGCCGCCGCTATGTTTGTTTTTTTGTCCCTAGTACCAGGAACTTCCGAGCGAAGGCAGCTTACATGATGCTAGGATCTTCCCAGCGCTAGCTCACAGCTAGGAAGATCCTAGCACCAGGAAGATCCTAGCACTAGGGCCAAGTACGACCTATTGCATGTAAACTGAATACAGAAAACATACGGCGCTAGGATGATCCGCCTTCTAGGATCTTCCTACTGCTAGGATCTTCCTACCTCCATGTAAACAGCCCCATAGTCTCATCTAAACACGAGCGGGTTTGGGAGAATTCGAGACAGTTATGCAAACCCGAGACCGGGGCAGTCGAGAGTTCGTCCCAACTCCTCGTCGCAGGCTTTATTTGGGGGGTTTTGCTTGGTCCTAGGTAGCCTGCACAAGAGGCGTTATCTTTCCACGTTTTTCAGGAGAGCGAATGCAATTGCCGCGAGGTGCGCGAGGAGCGCGACTCCAACGCGAAGGGAGGAGCGCGAAGAAAATAACGCATACCATTGTTTGTGCTCAGGTTGGTGCTGTTCCGCTCCCAGATACAACCCCAAATAACCAACCAATCACAGGTAGCCAAACCATTTAAACCAACGACATCCAGCTTAACTTAATTAACAACGACGACCTCGATATTTCGCACCAACTTGAAATTATTCACTTTCTTCAACCACTCTTTGTTCAGGACTATACTACGCTGTAATTCCAAGGAGAATCTCGACATCTTTTTATTGACTATCAAGCTTTTTCCAAACCCAGATAGAAACAATCAAATGAAAATTAAATGTAAGCTTAATTAATTTCCTTTCTTTTTCCCTCTATATCTGGCACATTTGGAAACATTAAAACGAACGAATACTATGAAACAACACGAACAATGATGTGCGTACAGGCGATATTTTTCTCGCGCCCCTCCCTTTGCGTGTGACTCGCGCTCGGTGGTCGCCTCCCAGTCTTGGTCACATAACACATGTACACAGATACCACGCAGCTTTTTACAACCTCTAATTTCATTGGATCCGTTCAGGACGCAGCTCTATTGTTTTTAGGGTTACGGTTCATTGTTTCTGTTGTTTCTTTGAATGCTTCTGTTGTTTTCTGAGCCAATCCCGTGGGCTGTTGTAATAGCTGCTTACTGACCCCATGTACAACCTGGGAGAGGGCGGGGGAGGGGGTTCACATAGTTTCAATTACTTCGTCTGCGTGTCCTAGTACTACATGTACTGAGGACAATGACATAAGCACATGAGAGAACAAAAACAAAAAGAAAAAGTCCAGATGGGACTCGAATCCAGTAACCGTAACATGGTGCTTTACTGATGGAGGGTCAAAATGAATACTGGGATAAAATTGAGGAGGCTCAATGAGGCGCTAAACAGCGAACCCAAATTACTCTCAGCTTAGTCCCTGTGTGGGCGTCACAGTCAACCACCTAGGCATTGAGCTGAGAGTCATTTGGGTTCAGTGTTTAGCGCCTTGTTAACCCTCTTCAATTGATCAATTGGGGCGACAACATCAAAACGTTTCCTGCCTACAGAAATATTCAGTCAAATCAGAGTGTTACCCTGCACATCTTTATAACTGCTATTAGTTACTGATACGCCGCGATGGAGAGGGACAATTTTGGAATCGGATATTCCACTCATATACTCTTAAAGCGCCAACTCGTTATGGGTTGTTTTACTTGTGTATACATATATATCTTATTCGATGGTTTTACATATTATAATAATATATAGATTTAGCCAAGCCTAAAAGCGGGGCTCCCGTTTAGTACTTTCATTTCCCTTTAAACTGTAAAAGCATTCTAAAATATTGCGAAGGAATTCACAAACGTTTTTGACTATAGTTTAGTGTCGAGGTCGGTTAACAATTTTGTCTGTTTTCCACAGCACGGAGTCTTTACGCTTCTCGGCGTTCTTCGTTAACATTTCCTCTGTTTTCTGGAGCCCGGACTCTTTCTGCTTGTCGGCGTTCTTAGCTATAATTTCGTCTCCTTTCTCTTTTCCGAGCGCGCCTTCTTTGGCGATCTTCTTCGCTCATTCTTCCCCAGTTAATTCTTGCTCTCTGCCTCTCTCTTTCCCGTTGCTCTTCACCTGAAGGCTGTGTTCTGCAAATTATATTTTCTCTGGTATTGTTTGTTGACATAGCAATAGAAATTGTTTCGTTTATCCTTAAGTAAAACTTTAGCAGTGTAGAGTAATAATATTGACAGAAATGATTATGAAGTGCGGGTTAGACATGAACTGAAGAAATGATCCTCACACTTTCTGGACAATTTAAGCAATTGTCTCTTATGTGCACTTGAAAAATTCAAGTGACTCCAACGGGATTCGAACCCACGACCTCTGCGATGCCGGTGCAGTGCTCTTACCAACTGAGCTATGAAGCCATCACACAGTTGAGAGCAGGTCAATTAGCTCAGTTCGTAAGAGTTAGTTAACCCGCACTTCATAATCATTTCTGTCATTCACCGTTCCTTTCACGGGAAAGCACGCATGAGCCCAACAAATTGACCTGCTCTCAACTGTGTGGCTTCACAGCTCAGTTGATAAGAGCACTGCACCGGTATCGCAGAGGTCGTGGGTTCGAATCCCGTTGGAGTCACTTGAATTTTTCAGGTGCACATAAGGGACAATTGCTTAAATTGTCCAGAAAGTGTGAGGATCATTTGTTCAGTTCAAGTAATAATATTGTCTCAAAAGGACAATGAACTGAAAATTTCTTTTTCAGTCGTCAACGCAATTTCCCGCCAAAAATACGCGGGCTACCAGAACTTGAGACTTGAGCCCGCGATCTAGCAAAACAATTACTGGTCAGCGGACAGCTTCCAAATAAATCACGTCACCTCGATGAGTTCACACACGAGCCCACAATGGGGCCATGTGATACTGGTCAGTGGCTATCCCGTTTTGACAGCTGTCAATTGACCATGTGAATGTCCAATATAAAAGATGTGGATTTTCCAAGACACGCCTGAGGTACCCCTCTCTTCCTTTTGATAGTCTCCCCTACCCTACCCCTACAATCTGTAGACGCGTACGTACGTACGTACGTACGTACGCTCGGTCAGTCACGTGACAACGAAACGAAAAGAGGTTGACTATATTCCATGAGTATGGGGCTCGAAGCACGCGCGAAGCGCGCGCGGGAGCCCCGCTATAAGCCGAGAAATTTCGGAGATTTGATTGGTTGATAGTATCGCCATTTCCGCGTAATAGTGGTATAACAGCAAAAATGGCATAACAGCAGTGGTATAACGGCTATCTTTAAAACATGGAACGGGAAATTGTAGAACGGGGAACGGGGGACGGAGAATCTTTGAAACGGAGAATCTTTAAAATGGGGAATCTTTAAAACGGGGAATAAAACAACTAAATAAAATAAAATAAATAAAATTGATAAAACAACTTTGTGTCCGGAAATTAAGCGTGAGCGAAATTTAAATTAGCGAACAATTCGCTTTAACTTGTAGCTTTCAATAGGTGATTTGGACGCTCGTACTCAGAGGTAATTATAAATTCCATAATTCAGTTTACAGTATCTCAAAATCATTGGTATAGTTTTATAGGCAGCTCTATTAGCTTTAATTTGATGTAGGGGTATCTACAGTCTAAACCGGATGCGCTACATCGCTTGGACGCGAGACACCTCTGAAGCTATACGGCAACAGAGAATGTGTAAAATGAAGATAGCGAAAATCTTTTAAAGCCGGTGTGATTAATCTTTAAAATGGAGATTCTTGCTCCAGCGAGGATCTTCTGCTTTGACCGAAAACCATTATTCTGCGAGAGTTTATCCAATGTACCACGAAAAAACCGTTGAGATAAACAGGCGCCAATCAAAGATATAGATCAAATAACGCGAAACTGGGTTGCAGTTCACAAATCAAATATAAACTGGCCTGAAACTAGATAGCGAGAAACTCTTTGAACCTAGTGCGTAACACGGCTTTTGGGATTGAAATGCATTGTCGGCAGGGTGATCCTAAAATAACGACCCAAAAACTAAGACCGAAGATCAAAGACCAATTGATACAAAAAGAAAGAGAAAAAAGGGGAGACACTTGGTAACACTGCGGTGACCACTGCGGCCTCTCGTAGACGTACTGGGCGTCCACCCATTATTTTATTTTATTTACTTATTTTTTTTTTCATGTCTATGTGTGCTTGTACATGCGGAACTTTTAATTTGCACTATTTCCCGTGCGCAGCGAAGAGGGGTGAGGGGGAATTGTTATCCCCTATGTCAGGATTTGCATATGTAATGACTTCCGTTTAGGCGAGGAAAAATACGAACAATGAGCAAAACGTCCGCAAGTATTATATGTAAAACCATCGAATAAGAGATTTATTATTCCACTACAAAAAAGTTTTGTTATTTTGGCTTCTCTGTTTTGGTAAGAGTGTTGAAATGGCGCATACAAGTGACGCTCTGTTGTAAACCGGTCAAACCGGGACACTACAATGTATTACGGTCTCATATTTTGCGCGTTCTCTTGACCTTTTATGGTGAAATGACGCAATAGTGGAATAATAATGTATGTTACTACATTTTATCAATTTTCTTTTAAGCGCATTTGATCATCTCCTCGAGGAAAGTGCGCTTAACAAATTTACATTTTATTATTATTATTATTATTATTATTATTATTATTATTATTGTTATTATTATTACATACATAAATACTGTAGTGTATTGGGGTCTCGAGTAGCGATGTAAGGCAATGACAACTACTGGTAAACACAACTGTTTAATTTGCATGGCGGATTCCTAGAAAGCACATGCCGGAAAGCAAAGTCTCGAGTGAGTTTGCGTGAACATGAATAATCATGAGATATAATGCACTTATCAATTTAAATCCCGACCCCCCCTCCCCTCCTAACACCCCATGCCAAGGTGGGGGAATGTTGGGGATTTTTATGGTATTTGAAGGCACGGTTCGCCCGTGGGGGTGGGGGATTTCTCAGGATTTGCTTTGCCCATTCATCGAGGGGAGCGAGGTGGGGATTGGACTCGTGCCTAGTTTCCTCACGGTAATTTCTTCACGTGGTCACTGGTGTCGCTCGCTGGAGCTTTGCAGTTTTGTTTCGACATGTAGTTTTGAAAGGTAAGTTTCCTAATTATTTTTCCTTTTATTTCATGATTTAGATTAATCCTTTGGGATTTGCCTTGAGCTTTCATGGTTCATTGGCTGGAAAATGTTATTGTCTTTAATCAAAACTTCTCACACAATGCAGATAAGCGCTCTTGTACTTCTAGTGTTTATTAAAACCATGTGGTTTCTTAAGTTCTATATTTCCTCATTCTTTAGGGTCCAAAATATAAAATATAGCTCCTAAGAACTATTTTATGCAGTCTATTTTAATATAACATCAATTTCCCCACGTTTTGTCTTGCTACACAGGGTTCTTGCATGGTATAAAATAAAAGGTCAAGATACGGTTGGATAGACAGCAGTAATTTATTATTGTTCTGGTTTGCTGGCTGTTTCCCTTCCACGTCTACGGACAGGTAAGTTTCTCTGATTTTGCTTTTATTTATTCCCTCTGACTCAAGTGATTTGACTTTTTCGCTGTTTTTCTCACAGGAATTCTGCAGGACCCACCAATTCCCTTTGCTTGTGAAAGTTGAGGTAAGTTGGCTGCTATTTTTAATTAAATTTATCATTGCAGTAATTACTTTCTATGGAGATGGTACGGATTTCCTTTCAATATAATTTTTTAGCAATGTGCTTCTCCACTATCCATTATGTACCATGACGCTTTTGTGAGTGGGGTTGAAAATTCCAGAGGGGAGGGGGGTGGGGGTCATTGCTTATTGTCAAATTATTGTTGTGTGTTTGTGTGTAACAGTTGAATATTTGAATCATGATTATATTTAATCATATTATATGAGTTTGGAAACTCCAGAGAGGTGGGGGTCATATCTAAAACCCTGTCCATGCAAAGGGGCTATAGATATTTCAGGAATCATACAAAATATACCTATAAAATGGTTAATTGGCATTCATCATCAACTATTTTGGTTAATCTTAATATGCACTAGTATGTCTAAACCCAGTAAGCTTACATGGGCTGTTTTAACTCAATTTACAGATGGCAGATTCTGAAGCATCCAAAGTTTGTCTAGTTTCATTTGGTGCAAGTAATCGAAAGATTTCATGGAACATAACATTACCTGATGCAACTTTGTCAGATTATGACAATATAAAAATAGAATTCAAGAAAGTGTTTCATGACTTGGTTACAGCTGAGGAAAAAGTGGTTTTCCAAAAGTGGGAAAAGGATTTCGAGGAATGGGTAGACATTGATCCATTGGATTCAATTGAAAATAAATCTAAGCTGAAGGCTATTTGTGTCAGAAATGAACAGAGGTCGTCAAGTAAATCTGATGAAAGTGAAGTGAAGCTTACAATGAAGGAGACGAGTCAAGCGACTTTGCCTTTTTCAAAACAGTGCACAATTGGACAAAATGCCAAACTTGGCCCATGTCTTCCAATTAGGTCAGCTGAGGAGGAAGCAAAGAGCCACAGTGTTACTGAAATTCCAGTTAATGTTGAGAGATTAAGAGAGGATAGTAAATGGTTTGGAAAAAAAGCTACAAGTGACGATGGTCTCTGTGAATGGCAAATTAAAATGAATGAAGCCGCTTTTGCTCGTTGTATGGGAACCCCATCACTGACTTTGAATAGGGGTGAGCTTCTGGAAAAAGCCAGAGAAACGGTTGATAGCGATCAATTCAACTACAAAAAAGGCAGGTCTCGTTCCAAAACGTTCGGAGCTGCATCCACAGGAGACAGCAACGTAAAACGCCCAAAACTTGATTCAGGTGAGCGAAGAAGTCTAATAGAGGAAACCAAAGAATCAATCAAAGAACAAAGCGAAAAGCTTGGAAAAGTGTAAATTAGTCAATATGAACCAATTTGGAGCAGCATTCATATCCTGGATAGAATTAGCTCTGCAAGAAAGGAGAAAGGACAACTTGCTAAAAGCTTGCAGCCTTGGAACAAAAAGAATCAAAGGCAATAAAGAGAAAGCTCGCACTACAGGGAGAAAGAGGAAAGAAAACTGCAAAGAAATCAGATGAGGAACATGCTTCTGAAAAGAATGACAACTCCATAGAAAAGTATCTTAAGCCTAAAGAAACCCAGGAAAACAGCAAAAATGCTACAGGAGAGGAAACTGAAACTGAAACAATTGTGCAAGAGGAGAAAGATAAGAAAGACCATTTTTTGTAACAAACGCGGCACTGACTACAGAAACATAACAGAGTGGAAATGGCATGGGAACATACAGCAGTCACTTGAAATACACAAGTTCAGGACGTTTGGGAAACAAGGACCTGTACAAAATTTCAAATGGCCTTTATGTTTAACAGTTACAAGAATTATCAGTAGCAGACTGCATTATATGCAAAGAGCAGAACTGTAACAAATTGCATTATGTGAATGGAGGTGTATCTGTATGCAGTAAGTGTTGTGGTCTTGTCGGTGTCGCAAAGGAAATTCAAGAAAAAGGAATGGTCAAAGTTAGTGAGACATTCAAGAAGTATTTCAGTGGAAATACGTACTCAAGTGAAAAGGCAGTTCGAAAGTTTATGAGCCTTCCAGTCGTTATGTTTGAGTTAGGTGAAGCCAGTAAAGGAACACAAACACTGTACATGGTAGAACAACATCCCGGCGTTGATTACATTAAATACGTTGAGTTAATCAAGTCTGCTAGTGGTGCCATAGACACTACCTGTTCTTCTAATAGCATTAACAAAGATAAACTTAAGGCCTTGTGTGAATTGGCATCTTCCGAAAAAGATAGAAAACGTATAAAGTACGCTATGTGTGCAGATTTTTCTAAGAAAAAAGCCAAGGGCTATGGACTTTCTGACTGGAACAGACAAAAGGATGAAATAGAAAGTTCTATAGAAAGGAATATAGAAATAAGGGAAGCAGTAAATGAGCTAGCTCACTGAGAAGAAAAGGCTATTCTCAGAGGTTATGGCATTGAAATTGAAAGTGACAGTGACAGTGAGAGCCTTATCTCCACAGAATCTGGAGACTCCTGTGATTGGGATAGTGAGAAAGAAAACGATTCAGAGGAAGAATCAGAGGGTGATCAAACTAATAGTGAAAGAGAAATGGTAGATTGCCCACTAGACAATCATTGTGAAGAGTACAACCTTGATCCTGACAGAGTACAAAAGGAAAGTACACCACTTGTTTCTGATGTGCCATCATTTGATCATTTAGTGTTTTTTTTGCGACAAAATAATTTGGTTTTCGTTTGTTGAAGAAATTAAGTCAACTGTTCACGGCCTCTCTGCTGAGGCAATGAGCCAGCTCTTGATTGACTTTGCCCACTACTTGCCTTTAAGGGACTTGAGCAAGGATGAAGAGAAAGAAGTGGAACATTCACGACAATCATTTCTGCTATATTACAGAGATAAAAAGAACAGAACAAAGTCGTTTCTGTCTCAACATCACCGGAAGTTACGACACGCACAGACTTTGTTAACAAGTATTCCTCTATTCTACAAGTTTCATCCTATTTACTTATGGAAACTGAAAAGGCCAAGCCCTTTTTAGAAAGAACGCAGCACAACATTTGTCTGACCTCACAATGCTGCAACAAACTATTCCATCATTTAAGGATTCTTTGGCAAAAGATATAGAATGTATCAGAGTGTATGGGGCCTCTGATGAGGGGCCAGGGCATGAAGAAGTCCAATTTTATCGGACTGAGAGACATTTGACAATGAGCAAATGATGTATTTCTGTAGGTCATTCTAATGTTTTCATACCATCAACGCTGAACGGACCATGTTATACAGCTGAAGGCTCAATTGATGAAGAGAAAGTCAAACTAAAACAAGACACTGCAACTGATGTCTATATTGACCGTCTGTCTGGTAGAACATTTAATGGGAAAGAAATTTATTTCACAAAGGGGGCAAGTGATGCTCAGGCAATTTACAACCAAAGCAGACGCGATCACCTTTTGGTATTCCTGAAAGGAAGTAAGAAACAAAAAGCAGTGTTAAAGTAAGAACAGTCTACATTGTATAGTTATTTTGATGAAGTGTGGACAGTGAGAAATAGCCATATGGTAAAAGAACTACCCAGCCAGTATCTGTTTGTACTTCTACCATGCTACAAACACGACTGCAGTCATCAGCTTTGTCGAAAGGGTAAACCGGAAAAAGACAAACTTTGGTATGAGAATGGCACTCCCCCGACGAGTATTCCATTCCCCATTCCTGACCAGAAACGACCATGTGCAGTCAAGATTGTACTGAATGCAAGTCTGTTTGTAGTGGGCATTTCCTTTCCCCAGAAGATAACATTCGACATGTGGCAAAACACGGAACACGAGACTGTCAGTTTTCTCCACCATGTGAAGTTATCAAGTCCGACTTCAATAAAAGAGCAAGGCAGGGCCAGCTGATGGATGAAAACACCATACTAACCTTAGCCAAAGCAACTCTCCTCAGCAAGGAAGAAGTCCACATGTGGGTGGACCACTTGTCCTGCTTGGCAAAGCATAGACAAGCTGGTGCGAAAAAAGCTGCCAAGTCAAGAGCTAAAAAAGGTGCATCTTATAGTTTAAATCTTTGAAATAAAAATAATAGAATATTGTCACTGTTAAACTGCAGATATTCATTTTATGTTCCTTTACTTCACAGCACAACAAAAGCTCTACTGCTTCTATGGGGCGCCAAATGTATTTTTATTATTTAGAGTGGTTATTTGTATATAACCAAAACAAGTATGGTTATATGTAAATAACCACATTGCAGTTTGGTTATTTATAAACAACCATAACGAGACAATGGTTATTTAACAAATAACCAAAACATGAATGTGGTTATTTGCTAAACAACCAAAACCGAAAATTGGTTATTTGCTAAACAACCAAAACCGAAAATTGGTTATTTGCTAAATAAC
>BLFK01000249.1:14384-42015 GCA_014634185.1 Astreopora myriophthalma | reverse complement strand
GTTATTTAGCAAATAACCAATTTTCGGTTTTGGTTGTTTAGCAAATAACCAATTTTCGGTTTTGGTTGTTTAGCAAATAACCACATTCATGTTTTGGTTATTTGTTAAATAACCATTGTCTCGTTATGGTTGTTTATAAATAACCAAACTGCAATGTGGTTATTTACATATAACCATACTTGTTTTGGTTATATACAAATAACCACTCTAAATAATAAAAATACATTTGGCGCCCCATATTATGGCTTCTGCCAAAAAACAGATGATGGAAGTCAAGCCATGATTGCGTGTGACAACCCCAGCTGCAAGTTTGAGTGGTTTCACTTTCAATGTGTTGGCCTTCAAGAAGAAGAGGACTTGGTTGGGCAGTGGTTCTGGCCATCCTGTACTTTGGCTCCGTGAATCTGATGCATACAGGTATCCTTGACATACCTGTATTATATCTATGTTTTGGTCTGTTATCATATTTGGCTTTTGCTTTAGCTAATTTTGTACACTAAAGAAGTAGAAAATTTGAACTAAATGTTAATAGTCAGTCAGGGAACAACATAGGTTTCCCCACCAAAGTGGGGGTTTTACCAGTCAATGTGCCCCAGTAGGGTGGGCGTTTGTTAAGATTTGTAATGATTTCAAGTCAAATCCCCACCTTGGCCCGGGGTTGGGGGGGGGGGGGGTTCGGGATTTCAATTCATAAGTGCATAACACATACATACATACATTTTATTGCACATCCCTATGAGGGCTTTTAAGCATCAATATAATAAAATGTACAAAAATATAATTGTACAATTTTTAATTTTAAAAAATCATATATTTTAATTGTACAATTTTTAATTTCAAAGTTTATGTAAAACAAAAAAATGATAAATGATAACAATTAATATAAAAATATAAATATTAATCTATGTATAAAAAATTGAGATGAAAAGATAAGGTAAGCACTGTGTACAATATTTCTAAAAATTAATTTAAGAGCAGTTCACATTGCCTTTCCCTTAAAATCTTTGGTGATTTAATATCTCTGACATCTAGAGGAAGCGAGTTCAAAATTTTGGCACCGCGGAAAGCGAATGACTTCTGGCCAGTAGAAAGCCGGCAGTAAGGAAAATCCAGATCGTTATTGAGGGATCTAAGTTGTCCATTGTGTAGTTGTGACCTATATACAAATTTGTCATTTTCTGATAATCAGGTACTGGACTCTGAAGGCATTTATGAACCATGATGGCAGTGTTAAAAAATAATTTGTCTTCAATGCGAAACCATCCAAGTGATTTAAGACCGTCTGGGATATGACCGAATTTCTTCAGACCGAGGATTATTTTAACCACATAGTTCTGGACCAGTTGTAACTTCTTTATGTTTGATTTTGACGTGTTACCCCAAACAGTAGAGCAATAAATGATTTACTAAACACAAAGGCATTAATCATTAGAAGGAAAGTTTTTCGATCTAACAAGTGCTTTATCCTGTTAACCTGAACAAGTTTGTAAACACAGCTCGAAGCAAGCTTTCTCATATGTTCGTTGTTGTAGCTAAGATTTTGGGCAACTTAAACACCCAAGTCTCTGGCGACAGATACAGGCTGAATCTCCTTTCCAAAGATAGAAATAGACAGACGTGGCAGGTTGCGCAAGGGTTGTGGAACGCCGATGAGCAAAAGTTTAGTCTTATCAGGACTAATCAACGGTGAGTTCTCATAGCACCAGCTGGATATTTCTAGAAGATCTTGGTTTAACGCAACACTTGCATCGGTAACATCACGAGGAGGCAGAGATAAGAAAACTTTCGTGTCGTCCCCATAACCCAAAGATTTGCAGTGCTCAGGAACCGACAACAGATCATTGACATACACAGTAAACAACACAGGTCCGAGAATAGATCCTTGGAGGACCCCAAAATTCAAAGGTGGTGGATCATAAATAGCATCCTCAATCCTCACAAGTTGACTGCGCTGGGACAAGTACCTGTCAAACCAGTTCCAAGTACAACAATACAATACAATACCTTTATTTTACGTGGTAAATGTTCTTAGCTAATTAGCTACTTTACAGACATGCCACGAAAAATAAATAAATAAATAAATAAATAAATAAACTAAAAATAACAATAAAAGAGAAGATGGCTCATAAGAACCAATATAAAAAGTTAAAAATATATTAAAACTAAGAGTGGATCACAAGATTATTACATAATGATATTACAACTGAACAAAATGTATTTACATGTATTTGCGCAATTAAAATGTAAAATTTGAAAAATCCTTCTTGGACATTAAATTCTTAAATGTTCCGATATTATTAGCGGCACGGAACTGATCCGGAAGAGCTTTCCAAATCTTAGCTGCAGTGTAACGCCACGATTTAAGTCCATAGGTGGTTGTATTCACTTTGGGTAGCTCGAGGATGTGTTTTCCTCTAATATTAAGAAAATTTATAGAATATAAATTACAGTTAATGATACAACCTTTAGCTTATTAGAGTCAAGCTGACAGTAAACAATAATCTATCTGTAAATGCTAGCAATACAAGGGTACAAAGGTCATTTTGCCTACTGGGCTTCACGTGCAGTCTTTTTTTATTGTCCAATCAAAGCGCTGAATTTTCTGTCTGTCAATCAAAGCATGTTTGTCCGTTTGCTTCTGTTTAGTGATTCATTGTCTTCTTCCCTTTGACAAGAATCACAGTTCCCTCCCACCCTTCCCTTCGTATTGGTAGGATTTCATAATCACTAGTACTCAAAAGACAATGTATGAAGTCTTAATAGCTATAGTTAAAAAAAAAACACAGTCACAACAATCTTTAACGACATGAACTCTGGACATTGGACTTACTGTATTGTCAACTGTCAATAATATATATTCCTTTCCAAGATAGCGCCTTGTTATTCCTTTTGTGGCTCATTCAAGACCTGTTTATATTTGTTAACAGTACAATAAAGTCAGGGTTTGGGATTAAGTGCTCCCATGCTGGTCACACTTTCACCCATAGACGTATGGCAGCTATTCATTCTGGGGATTGCTACCCCTATAGCTGTGTTGCCATGGGAATCAGTGTTATCCCGGAGGATTATCACCTCATGTAGGAGATTACTACCCCTTCCGCAGCCAAGGGATTATCACCCTTGAGAGAGAATTATCATCTCTCTTTGTTGCATAATACTAGCTTTAGACCAACATGTTATGTCAGCTATTTTGCGACTGGAGTGCTTGATCCACTACCCCTTTATCCCACAAAGTGTGTACATATTTTTGTCTTAGCTAACGGGTTGATAGCACTAATAATTAGTTGATCGTTCATGCAATAGCTCACCTATTCCTCTAGGGATTTTATACCATGAATAGCTTTGTAGACACCGGTGGCCATTTTAACAATTCTTTGATTAAGTGGGGACAGCAGGTTTAGTTGTTTTAACAACGTCTCGTACGTAGTTGACTTGTCACGGGTCACAAAGCGAAGGGCTCGTTCATTGACTTTTTCAAGTTTGGCGCAAGCTCTTTTACCACAGTGATGCCACGACTCTGAGCAGTAATTGAAATGCGGTGCAATGAAAGCTCGATATATATCTAACCTCAATTCAAAAGGCAATATTTTCTTCAAACGATTGAGAACAGCAACCTGTTGACTAACTTAACGACAGATTTTACGAATCTGTCCTTCAAACTTAAGCTTATAATCGATAGTGACGCCAAGGAGTTCCAATTCGTCTTGAGTAGGGATAACGGTTCCTTCACAGGTCAACACAGGATTTCTCTCGACCCTTCCAAAAGTAATAGACCTTTTTACCGATACGGCGGCCATCTTCAATTCTATTGTTCTCTAAAAGATATTATGGGATGCTCAGGGGCAAATTCACACACAACGTGGGTATAAATTGGGTTTTGGTTTAATAATTTTCAAACCAGATGAATTTTCGAATTTTCTTTGTCTCAGATTAATCATGGTGTGAAACAAAGGATGTAAAAATCAAAGTGGCTTGAAAGTTTACAAAGGAAAACCAAATTTACACCCACAACATGTATTAATTTGCCCCCTGGGCATCCCATAATATCTGTCGCAGAACAATAGAATCCAAGATGGCCGCCGTATAATCTATATTTTGAGTGATTTCTTTTCATTTGATTTAGTTCATACCACTTATCAACTTTTTTCAGATCGGCATTTATGGCATGGTCATTGATGAAGATATTAAAGAGAATGGGACCCAAAATTGATCCCTGTGGAACACCCTTCATTATAGTTTTCATAGAAGAGTGTTGTCCACTCAATCTAACACGTTGCTGTCTGTCGCTTAAATAATTCGTAACGAGGTTGATAACTTTTGAGTCTCCTCCGTAAACTTCAAGCTTTTTGACAATAAGATCATGGGGAAGGGTGTCAAATGCTTTTGACAGGTCCATAGACACTAGACTAATAACTTTGTGATCATCTAATTCTTTCTTGAATTGTTCAGTTATATTAGACTAAGGATAGCTGTGTCGCACCCATCATGATCTCTATGTGAAAGGACAATGTTATGATAAACATCTTCAAAGTGTAAAGCAAGTCGAGTGAACGAGTTTTTCAAAAACTTTGGATAAGACTGGCAGGATTGTTATAGGGCGATAGTTAGTCTTTGTTGACGGACAGTCTTTCTTGTGGACCGGGACAATTTCACCTAATTTCCAACTCGAAGGCACTCTTCCCCTTTCAAATAGAAAATTCACTAAACAGCTGAAAGGCTGACACAGAATTTCAGTGGATTCTTTGACGGCTCGAGCTGGAATTTGATCATGTCTAGTAGATTTGTTTGTCTCATTCTTCATAATTCTCTTCACTTCACCAGGACTTGTGTTTGTTGAGATGAAGGGGCGGGATTGATGAGCTTTTATTGTCTGGTATGACTTTGGAGGCAATTGATTGAAATCAGTGTGCTGAGAACTTGAAAAATATTCTGCCAAACCCTCGGCGACTTTGTTTTGTTCTTTAATGACACCACCATTGTCTTTCAAAACAATACGCTCATTGTGGGAAGTCTGCTTTTTCCTGAATGAAATATACGGCCTTATTGTGTTCCAAAACTTCTTCTGATCTGAATGTTTATCATTACAGATTCTGGAAAAGGATTTCTTACTCTTTTTCTTCTCATACTAACAGCTCTGTTTCTTAGTTGGCGATATTTTTCCCAGTCTTCAGGCCTTCTGGACTTGTTGAACTGCCTTTTACAGCGATTATGTTCCCTCATCACTTCCCGTAACGCAGGATTTATAAATTGAAATTGATCGCGATGTTTTCGTCGAAACGATTTAACTGGAGCATGATCATCCAGAACTTCAACGAACAATTTTTCCCAAGCCCAATATACGTCTTCAGGGTCATCAAAGACGTAAGCCGTCGAAAAAGGAACCAAGCTAAGGTCGCTACAAAAAGAGCCTTCATCAAAATTTTTGAAAGAGCGCACCCGGATAATTTTCAGCTTTAAGTTGCGGTAATTTCTTATTTATTTTATTTATTTTGTTGTTGGTTCTCTTCTCTGCTTCGAGAGGTCTTTCTCCGGGTACTCCGGTTTTCCCCTCTCCTCAAAAATCAACATTTCCAAATTCCAATTCGATCTGGATTTCAGTGGACGAATAGCCACTCTGTGGAGGTGCCACTGCAAAAACCCTATTCCCTATTTTATTTTATTTCATTTTATTTTATTTTATTTATTTATTTAGAACTGTACAAACTAGGCAGTGATCACTGAGGCCAACCTCCAAAGTTCCTGATTCCCTGAAATATCCTGAAACATTCGTCAGAATAACATCTAAGCATGAAGAACGCTGAGAAGATATTCTTGTGGGTGAATTATTTAAAGAATCCAGATCATAAATGTCACAAATGTCCAGTAGACATCTTCCTTTGTTATAATTATCCAAAGGATTACTAATGTCACGATTCAGATCCCCCAAACAGATAATGTTGTCGCTCTGCGAAGTAGCTTTATCCAATAGACTGTACATGTCAGAAGTAAATGGAACATTATCCACAGAAGGGGGCTTGTACGCTGCTATCAGTGCGAATCGAGTTTGACCGATACTTAAGTCTAGCAGTATTGCTTCCACAAATTTACATACTGTCTTGACGGGCATTGCTATAATGCTATCTCGTACAAAGATCATGACGCCACCACCGCCTTTCTTTCTGTCTCGACTGAAGATATTGTACCCATTTACATGGAACTAAGAATTCGGGAAGGTGCTGTCAATTTTCGTTTCTTGAATGCAGAGAATGTCCAAAACCCCATCAACAAGCCATTCATTGATTTCGATAAACTTGCCAGGAAGACTATTTACATTTAGAAGAGCAATTGTGCATTCTTTCTTGTTGGTTTTCCGTGGAAACGTGATTGTTGGCTCACCGTGGAAGCTTTTATTTTGATGAGGGTTATCTTGTTCCATTATATCATCAACATTCGCGAAAGGTAACTGTTGTAACAAATTTCGTACACAAGTGGGACAATTCCAGCAGTAAATTGAGCAAGACAAAAGCTGTTTGTAGCGTTTCGCAATAATCCCACCGCACTTTATGTGAGTCAGTTGGCAACAACTGTCACAAGCTTAGCCATGGCACGTCCACAAATGGAACGCTTGCTTTTGGTTTTTCCTGCAGTGGGTCCTGGGTTGGGATTTATGTCACCACATAAGCTGAGAAACTCGAGATTAAAACTGGTGTCACTGTTGTTATAATAGTTTACTTTGCAATGAGTAAATCTTACACGCTTGATAAGATAGATTCCAATATGGCGTCTTGCCAAACCATCGGCCACGGATTCTTCGACTTCCAAACTCCTCAGTCGATATCTTCGAGAAGAAGAACGGTTTAATGATGACTTGAAATCAAGATTCCAGGGAGCAATGGCACAGTACAAAATTAAAAGGAAAACGTACACGGAGCTCTTCCAAACGTGTCCGACCGCCATGCTGTCCTTTCAGTGGTCTTCTAGAAGAAGAAGAGACGCCAGTATTGCGGAGTTTCATCAGTAGACGGTCGTGCTGAATGCTATCAAATGCCTTGGACATGTCTGAAAGCACGATCTATGAAATTTTCTTCTCGTTTATAGCTCTTTAAAATGTCATCTGTAAAATGAAGTAGAGCAGTCTCAGTAGAGTGAGATTCACGATTTCCGCTTTGAAATTTGAGGTTTCTCCTGAAAGATTCAAATAGTCAACAACTTGACGATGAGCCAGCCTTTCACAAACTTTCGATAATATTGGAAGAAGGGAAATATTTATATTAATATATTATTACTATTATTTTTCTTAAGTTTCCCAGCGATATCTGATTTATTCTTTATTGTTGTTATTATGATGATGATTATGATTATTTAGCATTACTTTTTAATCTTAGCCAATGATTTTATTTAAAAAATTATTATTGTTGTTTTCATTGTTCTTGTTATTATTATTATTATTTTTAATTTAATTTTTTTTGTACACCCAGAACTGACTAGATTTTCTGAACCCTTGTGAACTGGTAGTTTGTATGTAATCAGGGCTTCCCTTGAAATGGTTCAATAGCTACCTAAGAAACAGGAAACAGTACACTGCACTTGGAGATATAAAATCACCCATGCAAACTATGACTTGTGGAATTCCACAGGGGAGCACACTAGGACCTCTGTTGTTTCTTATCTATATTAATGACTTGCCCAACTGCTCTGATAAATTAAGCTTTAAAATTTTTGCTGACGATTCCAACGTAATCGCCTCGGCAAGCAACCTAAAAATCTTGAAGCTCTAATGACTGTTCTGAACTTGAGAAGGTGAAGAAATGGTGCGATGTAAACAAATTGTCGATAAATATGTCAAAAACTAATTTCATGATAATTAAGTCTACCAAGAAAAAGGATATGCCTGTAAATATTCAAATTAGGAGTAGCGATGGAACGAGCCATCCCTTAGTCCGTAAAAATCATATTAAGTATTTAGGGCTAATGATTGATGACTGTGTCTCGTGGAAGTATCATATTTCGTATATCTGCTCTCAAATCTCGAGGAATATCGGCATTACATCAAAGCTAAGACATTACCTATCTATAAAGCAAATTTACTATAACCTCATTTATCCTTACATATCATACGCAATTTTGGCACGGGGCAGCACCTATATCACCTCCTTGCAGAAAGTCCAAGTTAAGCAAAATCATATTGCTCGATTAATATTCTTCGCAAATATACGTGGTAAAGATACTGGGAGTGCTCTCCCATTGCTGAACTTGCTAGATTGCTAGGCATACTCACCGTACATAACATTTATTCTCTACACGTCTTAAAATTTGCCCACCTCTGGCACAAAGGTCTACTACCCGATGTATTTCGCAACACCTTCCATTGTGCTAGCACTGGAAGGTGGAACACTAGATATGCAACCCAAAAAAACTTATATAAGCCACATGTAAGGACGAACACTGGCAAACAAATGATTTCATTTAAAGCTATTGATCTTTGGAAGTCTATCCCACAATACCTTAAATATTTGAATATGTACACTTTTTCTAAAAACATCAAAAATTTCTTACTCTCAGAGCAATATTCAAAGTAACTTGTCTCTTGAAATTAAGCATTTATCTCTCGACTTGTCCACCGTACCTCTATGTTTTCAGGCAAGAACAGCGTTAACTTTGTTAAACTTCAAAAAGCAGTACAATGCTTAACAGTGAGTATTTGGAATAACTCACAGTACTTACACACACAATCGATCGTACGCATAGGTCAAAAGTTAGCACGTAATTTCCTTGGAGATGAATGTTAGTAAAGCGTTTTCCCACATCCGAGGTCACCATTAGAACAATCTCGGGATGAAATAGACTAAGAAATAAGTATGAGCGTGATATTATCAGATAAAGCATTTTGTTGTATTGTTATGCCTATTTTTATCAATTATTCGCCGAATTACTAATGATCAATCTTCAAACAAACTTCGCATTGCGTAAACATCCAAACTTTCCAACGTCACGGACAACATCAAGTTTCTAAGAAATAGCTGCACTTAAATATCAGCGAAGCAGTTCTTTACGGCACGAAAGCGAGGACACTAGCTCACAAGCCAACTGTTGCACTGACTTAACATCGACTGATCCCATAATGTCCAAGGGCGGGTGTACCGGCGGGGGCCCGCCGAAACAAAAAACAAACAAACAAAAAACATGTCCCCTTTGGTTTGAACAATAATTTACTGTCAAAGTAAATTGTTAAAAGAAGTTTGATATTAAACAAGAGAGAGAGGGGGGGGGAGAGAGAGAGAGAGAGAGAGAGAGAGAGAGAGAGAGAGAATAGAAAAAAAAAAGAAACAAACATATAACTCAGGATGCGGTAAAGAGATGCACGGGAAATCAGCTGTATGTACTTGGACACACTGTCTGGCTTCTTTGCATCTTGAATTTTCCAAAAAAAAATGACACTGTGCACACCCATTCATAATAACTGTGCCCACCATGCATAAGACCTATATTAATTAGTAATTTAGTCATTTGTTTTGAGACTTTTTATGCCGATATCAAGTGAATATACGTATTGTTTTATTAAATAAGTCATCTGGGTGGGTCAGCCTGACCGTGCGCCTGTAAAAGGAGAACGGTCTTTTAGTGTCCAGGAGAGGACATTGGAAGCTGTCCAATGTCCTCTCCTGGACACTAAAGCTGTTGTCCGTCTTCTATAATTGCTCATGAAAGTAACCGGCCAGCCCTTCTCTTCATCTCATTTGATGCTGATCCAAGCTCTCAATAGCCGGAACTTAATTGACGTTGTGTTCTACTGGATTGAATTGATGAATTGGTTTCTCGGCAAACTGCGGAGGACCATGACGAGGGGAGTCAGAAAATACAGAAAACTCTCGCAGCAGAGAAGAGAAGCAAGCTCAACCTATGTTTGCTGACGTTTGGCGTCATCCAGAACAGTAAACACCCGCATATAAAAGAACCTACAATTGAAGAACCTGTTAGGCTAAAAATTTCATTTTAGAGACCCTTACACAAGAACCAGGTTATCCTAAAAATTAAACAGGTTCTTATTTTAGAAAATGACCTTGAAATTTCAGGCGACTGGAACAAATTGCACTTTATAAAACTGCACAGATCTTGTTCAAAAGGCTTCGCAGGCCTATACATTTTAGATGTTACAGTTTTATATCATGATTTCATGTCTAGAACATTGAGAATATACATCTGATAAGCTGTAGTTTCGCCCTATGGTTATTACTGTAAGTATCTAGAAAAATTACATGTCCCTTACAGCCACTTGTCATAGAGTAGATAATGATATCTTTTGCCGGAAATAACCTATGTCACAAACGTGTGCTTTTAAGTTAATTTATTCTCCAACATAAGATAAGGACTAAATTTGCGCTTAAATTCTCCACTCTATACTCAAAAACTCGACTCTGAGCTCGAAAGGGAAGAGAAACCTTCGACTATAAAAACATGTCTCTCACTCTCACACGTGACCTCTTTCCCACCACGCATAATTATGTTAATAGTCAATTTCTAACAACCTATTCAAGAACCTAGATGGCCTAAAACTACTTTAAATGTTACATGCGGAGGGATGGAGCATCACACACACACCAAAATGGCTGATCACACGAACCTCGTGTTCTTTTTATTTTTTTTCCTATGATTCCTTACAGCCCCCCCCTCCCCCCCCCCGGAACGGGAGGGGATACCGTGTTCCTTAACTTTATATAGGCCCTACATAAATGCCATTTTTATAAGAACCTATTTAGCCTAACTTAGGGAAATCTAGGTTCTCAGATGCGGGTGTTTACTGTATTAAACAGAGCCCCACTGCTGGAAAGCGGTCGGCGCCGCGCTATCCCTGCTTGCCGCAGATATTTCTGCAACTGTTCTCTCTCCTTCTCTCTCTCCATTTTTTTTTGTTTATTTGTTTGTTTTTCTGTTTTGTTTTTTCTTTTTTTGTTTTTGTTTTTGTTTTTGTTTGTTTTTTTTTTCTGGAATCCAAGTGGGCGCAGCATACTTGCTGGAAGATTCTGGCACCTGGCACATCATCACTTTGGGCCGACATCACACATGTCAAGTAAACCTACTAGTGACGGACTCTCATTCACGACACGCGTTTCCGGTTCCTCTCACGCGAATACCACAGCAATTATTTTACAGAGTAAAATTCGGAGCAGTCGATTTGGATGACGCCCCCAATAATGACCAAACATTTGCTTAGTGATTCCCCTGGTCACTATAGTTTGTATATTGGACCGTTAGTGAGTCAAAGTTTGAAAGGACTTCGATCTGCTCTTCTGCGCCTTCTTTGCTTTTCTCAGATACGGAAATGTATCGCGGTCACCTTTCTCGCAACACCGCCTGCGTCACAGGATTTAGGTTTGATCATGAGTTATTGTGGCCTATCCAGCCTACTAAAAAACAGTACTCGTGTATTTTAATTTGGCAAACTGATTGGACAGATATTTCAGTCTCCCATCCACTGCAACTTTTAATCAGTCAATACGGCAAAGTCGGATAAAGCAACCAATTATGACTACTGACTAATTTCAGTCACCAAATTCTGCCCAGGATATTTGTACTATTTTGTTTTCAGTTAAAACAATAGACTATAAAGAGTCAGAACAACTTTCAAAGGGCTAAATGGAGAGGTTATGGCTATAGCTAGTATTGAGGATAACAATTTATCAACATTAAAACCGTATCCAGCTGTTGCATTCCAGTTCGGCCGCACATGGGAGGGAGCATAGCTTAGCAGGCAAATTTTATAGATATCTTTGGGACAAAATCCTTACTGTAATCTGTTTAACATTGCGCGCCTCCTTCTTGGCAGCAGCTGGGGGGTGGGGGGTGTTTTTCCTTCGGGTTCGCCAGTGTGAGTCGCCATTAAAGCAAGAACGAAGGAGGTCAAGAAAGATAAAACGCTAGGCGATTATCTATGGGGTGATTCCCGCCAAAATTAACTTTGGAATGCTGCTATGAGGTTTCCCCATGCTGTTATGAGGTTTCCCCATGCTGTTATGGAGTTTCCCGATTCTGTTCTGCACTTTCGAATTATGTTCCTCATTTTCAAATTATCTTACTGTCATGTTCGATTTGTTATTCGCTTTCGATTTTTATAATTCGCTTTCGACTTTTCTTATTCGCTTTCGAATTATGTTATTCAGTTTCGAATTCTGTTATTTACTTTCACATTCTGTTCTTCCTCGAATTATGTTTTCTGCATTGACAATTATCTTCTTTATTTTGTACTTACGGATTGTGTTGTTCCTCAATGTCTTATGCGGACTGCGATCACCCAAATCCGGGCTTTCAGGAAGCTCGGCCGCATTGGTCTGGAGCGAGTAATAAATTATGCATACTTTCCCCGCGGAAAGAAAATTTATGCCTCTCTCTGCAAAGCTGTAAGATGGCGGAAGGCAGCAGTTCTAGTAGTTCGTCTCGTACGCCTCGTGAGAGAGCGGTGAGCCTGCTTCGGGTTGTGCAAAACTTACTTCAAAACTCCAACGAAGATTCTCCAATGCAGGAAGGAGTTGTGGAGAGTGATACTGCTCCACAAAATAGCAACTCTGCTTGACAGAATGATGACAGTAACAGACAACGGCATATCATACAGAATTTTAGAAGTCTGTTGGCCGGGTATTCGGCTTCATCACGGAATCAGGCACTACTGACACGACCTCCACCAGCGAGGCGCCCAAAGAGTGGCTCTTATGTTCCAAAGGAAACATGGACGCATGACTTTTTCTGTTTAGCTGATGATCGTGCAGCTGAAAGTGCGCCGTCGGGTAGCGAAAAGTTGGAGTTGCAGTTGGCCGGTCTTGGCAGAAAGAAGATCGTATTCGGAGCCAAAGACAACGCTGTAAAAGTGAAAACGAAATTGGAGCAAGCGTACCCTAAGCTAGAAAAAGGAGGTGGGTTTGAAATTTTAAGAAGTGGTGTTTCGACTTCCGTGTGTGGTTTTGTGCGTTCTGAAGCCTCCAGCGGCGAGTGATTACAGTGCACGAATCTGGCCTAGGCCAAGCTCTTGCTTACGTACGCCCCCAGCAGGGAAGTTTAGACGCTTCACCTATAGATGTTGAAGAGGTAAGTGCAGTTAATAGAACTGTTAGAACTGTGCGGAACTGTTATATACTTTTCATCTTATTACAATGTAGTCACTTGAATTTTTCAAGTGCATATATGAGACAATTGCTTAGAGTGAGTTCATGAGAAGACCAGGCAGGTGTGATACAAGCTATGTCTCCGATTTCAATGAAACTTGGCCAAAATGAAGGATACAGCAAACAACCCCTACGGACAAAGTGGCTTCACTTTGGGATTTCCCCCATGGGATTTAGACCACCCGCCGTGGTTTTGGGGCCAAAATCTTCATAATTGAAGCAGATTTAGCATCAAAATTAGAAAAAGCTCCTGGCTACAGAATACAAATAATTTTATTTTTGTTTTTCCTGAAGGAGGACTGGTCCTTCGTTAGCTTACCACACTAGTTTCAAATCATTTCAATTGACAGGTGCCAGTCAAGAGCTGTCAACACCCACCCATGCCAATAAATATTTTGCACACATGAAATTTAGGTCAACTTCTGATTCAAATATAGCAAAAGTTCAACCTTCTTTCCGAAAACTATTTATATTATGATTAAGAACCATCCTTGCTCTGACAAGAATAAGAATAAAATTTTTGGCATCTGTTCTTTTACGGTACCAAAAGCCGTTGAAAGAACATGAACAGGGACTATGTCAAACGGAGACAGATCGGCAAATTAAAGAAGATAACCCATCGGAGGAGTTGTTCTTAAAACTAATTTTACAATTAACTGGGCTCAAGTTGTCTGGTTATTTTATTTATAGGAAATAAAGGTGACTCACGGGAAATCGATAACCGAAATATAGTATATATCCCATACGAAATTGTTTAAATACAAAGCCTAAAAATTCCAATGTCAGAACATGAATACGGAAATGAAGAACTGTCATAAATGATTTATAAACCAAAAAGCTGCTGAGTAGTTTTCAAAATACAGCTCTCGAAAGCAGTGGTTTGTTATTGCATAAAGCACGTACTAGTAACTTGATACCTTGACGCTCTCCGGCATCACAGAATACAGATCAGCTCTCTTCAGGCCCGGCCAGGGGTTTTGGGTATACGGTATCCCGGGCCGTTTTAATTCAGGTATATGGTATCTTTTGGTCAAAATTCGGGTATAAAGTATTTAGTTTTTCCTGAATTTTAGGTATATGTATGATTCATATATATACATATATATATGATTTTTAGGTATATTGGTATCTAGGGGGCAAAATAGCGGGTATATTGGTATCCCACTACCCCCCTGGCCGGGCCTGTCTCTTATCTCTTTGCTGCGTTCGCTCCTGAAATCATAATTTGCATGGCGAATAGATTTCCGAGCTCACGGAAACGATTATTTGTTACTTTTTCTTCGAAATAAACGTTAATGTTATTTGCAACTGATCTAGCTGCTTCGAACAAGTAAACGTCAAAGATGCACGAGCGAACGCGAGCCCAAGATGTTGGTCAGCGGTAGTTGTAACGTTGGTGAACGGACAGTCGACAGTCGGTGAAACGTGCAACCTGGATGCGTACATTACACTACAATTTTCGCGCCACTTAACCGATTAAATTGGCGAAAATCGCGGATTAAAGTGACGCGAAATTTAGTGCAACAAGGTATTTTTGGAATCTTTTATAATAAAATTTTACTCATGGGATCTTTTCGAGGTAAACATGGAAAGCGTGTGTTTGATATCGAGGAGAAAAGAATGTTTGTTCAGATTTTACTATTTTTTAAACGTCTACCGTTTTTCGTGGCGTTACTAATAATTGAATTTGAAGAGGATAACTAGTGCATCTCCTCTCAATGTTACGACTGTCAACAGTAAATCATCTGTTTCAAAGCATATACTATGCCTTGAAACATAAGATTTTCGTAACGACAGCTTTCAGCGTCTTAAAACAATATGATTTTTTGACCGAAATTAATCACACTTTACTTTTGTTGGCCATAGGGAATTTTTGGCTTCAAACATTTTTCTATCTGAGATTTCACTTTCTTTGAATTATGCGCTTTCATTTAGTTCACCACACCTCGGTGAGAGGTGTTAAAGTAAACCCAATATTAGACCATTTCCGAATTGCTGTTTGCCTCGGTTCCAAAACGAGTCTTGGCGCACAACCATTCAAATGCAAATGAGTTTTATATTTTCATGCAAATCAAACTCATTATCATTTGAATGGTTTAGCACCAAGACTCGCTTTGAAACAGGCAAACTGCAATTCGGAAATGGCCTATTATAGAGTAATTCTTTTGACCAAGGTATTCTGAGACGTGAATTGTTGGAATGTCCTTCAACTAATCCACGCTTAAACGCTATCTGGGATTGTAATCGTTTTGAAAAGTAATTTAAAGGACGCTGGGGAAAAATTGAAAGACGAGAATTACTTCTAAAGAAGAATTATTAGTAAAACCGATGGGTAGTTTTTCTTTGACCCCTGGATAACGCGTAGAAATGTCACACTTTTTCTTTGAATAAGCTGCGAAGGAGCAAGAAAGTAAAGCCATTCGTCAGAATTTCTACACCTTGCCTCACAGTTTAGAAATGCCCACTGCACTGTCGGGGATAGGATCTTTGTTAAAAACAGATAGTTCTGGTTCGCACCACGTGACTCCATTTAGCGTGAAGGGTGTTTTATTCAACCTCGTCCCCTGGGGACGAGGGTTGTGTTTTATTGCAAATGATCTCTACTACGATAACAATAACACTCTACTACGATAACAAGGAAAAGAAAACAAGTAATGTCAAGTTTAAGCATATGATCAATCAGAATCTCGTGCAATTTTGTTGAACTTAATCAATGCGAACGAGTGTGAACTTCAGGTTAACTCTCAGTGTTTTACAGTGGTCTGTAACCACCGGTCAAGTTCGCGGGCTCATGTTTTCCTCGTCAGCGTGCGAAGTGCTCCATTGAAAATAAACGGATGGCGCTGAAGAATATATTATTTATTTATCGAGATTTGTGTAAACCAAACTTAAACGAGAAGCCAGTGGTGGTTGGACTCAGGACACCACACTCCAGATAAAAGCATTTTAAGAGAATGCGAATGCGACAAAGGACAATCACACGGTTCGCGACTGTGACGATTCAGCAGGGTTTTGAAAGCAACCCAAACAAGATTATAATGGCCAGGAAAATTCATTCATTCAAGCAACTTTTCGTTTAACAAATCAGTTATGACTGTTTTTTCATTTCCATATTCGTGTTATGATATTAGAATATTGACGTTAACGTTACTTGAGAATTGGTTAATTATAAAACAATTTCGTGCGAAATTTAATTCGGTTATCATTGCCATCGGTCTGTAAATAAAATAAACAGACAACTTGAGTCCAGTTGATTACAAAATTATTTCTAAGAACTACTCCTCCGATGGGTTATCTTCTTTAATTTGCCGATCTGTCTCCGTTTGACATAGTCCCTGTTCATGTTCTTTCAACGGCTTTTGGTACCGTAAAAGAACAGATGCCAAAAAATTTATTCTTATTCTTGTCAGAGCAAGGATGGTTCTTAATCATAATATAAATAGTTTTCGGAAAGAAGGTTGAACTTTTGCTATATCTGAATCACAAGTTGACCTAAATTTCATGTGTGCAAAATCTTTGTTAGCATGGGTGGGTGTTGACAGCTCTTGACTGGCACCTGTCAATTGAAATGATTTGAAACTAATGTGGTAAGCTAACGAAGGACCAGTCTTCCTTCAGGAAAAACAACAATACAATTACTTGTATTCTGTAGCCAGGAGCTTTTTCTAATTTTGATGTTAATTTTGCTTCAGTTTTGAGGATTTTGGCCCCAAAACCATGGCGGGTGGTCTAAATCCCTAGGGGGAAGTCCCAAAGTGAAGCCACTTTGTCTGTAGGGGTTGTTTGGTGTATCCTTCATTTTGGCCAAGTTTCATTGAAATCGGAGACATAGCTTGTATCACACCTGCCTGGTCTTCTCATGAACTCACTCTTAAATTGTCCAGAAAGTGTGACGATCACTTCTTCAATTCATTTCTAACCCGCACTTCACAATCATTTCATTCAATTTAATTGTTTAGTTTTGAACGACTAGTAGATTTATACTAAAACAATTAGATTATTCGCTCTCAATTTCTATGCGTCATAGAAATCTCGAGCTCATAATCTAATTATTTAATAGAAACACGAGTGGAAGTTTGGGAGAACGAGAAATGCTGTGGGAACACGAGCCGCAGACGAGTGTTTCCACAGCTTTTTCGAGTTCTCCCAAACTTTCACGAATGTTTCTATAACTCGATAGAAACACGAAGAAAATGTTTTCTATTTCTTTTAGAAAATAGCCCAAGGAAAATAACGAAAAACGAAGACGTAGATTCTCTACAGCACGCAATTTACACTTCAGCACACGCGACAACAGACACGTCAGCACACACGGGAATGCCGTGACTCTTGTCCGTGACTAAGTCAACTTCTGTGTTTCCATCGAGTTAAGAAACACGATTATTAACCAATCAGCGCGCGTATTTTTCTTGAGCTATTTTCTAAAACATTTTGGAGGCACGCCTGCTAAGCTAAACAAGCACTTTTCATGCCTTTTTGTGGCGTTTTAGTACGTTGTTTTGCACTTTCTTGATATTCACCGCTGAAAATTATACCAACACAATTATTTGCCTCAAACTCAGTGAATATTGGTGAATATTTACCTTGACTACATGTCAGTAAGCATTCACCAATATTCACCTCGCCTTCAGCGAATAACTGTTAATTATTACGTTGAATCACATGACATTGTCAAGCCCATAGACCATTTAGGACACATTTTATAACAACCTAGATAAACGACCTAGCTCACCGGGAGTTCATGTTGCTCAGTGGTTGGACTGGCTAGAGTTTCGGAAATAGCTCACCACTGACACTTGTTTTCTCACCGAGTTTGTTTTCTCACACTTGTCGCTCATACAGTCACCTCACCAAAAACTGAAAAACGGAATGTGTGTGCAATGTCTTTTCTTTTGTTCATGTAAAGGGTAATTGTATGACGTGATAAAGAAACTTGAAAGAGTACCGATATTGACAAGTAACTCTTATGTTAACAACTCAATCAATGAAAACACAGTGACTCTCTTATACAATAACCACATAATTTCCGAGAAGAGCATCTGACCAGTGTTATGGAGGTCGTAGGTTCAACTCCCACCTGGGACTCTGATTTCCTTTTCAGTTGTCCCTTTTCCCGTTGCCAGACAACTAGCATGTTGTGAATTGTTGTTGTTATTGTTTCCATACTTTCGATTTAAACAGTGTGAATTTTAGGCATCCTACTAATGATGGCCCACACACTAAATTCTCGCATGAATCTTAACTCCGTTTCAGGGACCCTCCAGTTTTCATTTGGTGGTTTTTGAAATGGTTTTCTTCAGTATTATTTGATCTTCCAATTCTTTATTAAATTTTGGAAATTTCTACAGAAGGATTGCCGTTATTCAGTCTCCAATATTCGATATTTCCGTACAATCTTGGTTGCATCGACAGCTACGCGAGCAGTAACTATGACAGCACCGCGAATCGTCTAGAATACAAGGGCCTACCCTAATCCCGTGAAGCGTCTCTTAAAATGAAGACAATTGTTAACGTTAGCCCAAAGGCAACAAATAATCGACACACCCATTAATCTTCTCAAAAGCATAGTTGTATTTTGAAGCTTGATCACGTTTATCTTGGCAAATTTACCCAAACATATGTTGAAACAAGATTGAGGTCGATGAAAGCCACACAAAAAAAGTAACAATTGTCAATCATAACACTCTTATCAACTTCAGGAACCACATATCATCGTGCGGTTGTTAGCCAATTAAATTTAAACTTCCAATTCATTTCCGCACGTGGCGACCTGCGGTGATTATCACACTCTTCTGACTTTTGCCTTATTTACTAGTACTGTGGACAAATGACAATTGCAGAACGTAATCGTTTCTATTCTGGAAAACCAATAATAGCTCAGATTCTTGACTGACAGTTCGGTCCAGCACGCGAAGCGAGGTTTTTGTTGTTGTTGTTGTTGTTGTTTTGTAATTTTGAGAAAAATGTTTTTAGTTCTTTTTTCGGGTAAAAGCTGTTAGGACTTTCCGTGAATTAAACCGTTTAGAAAAGTACGTTTTTGCCGTGATTTATCTTCGCTACATACTGACTGAATCAGTTTAGCCGACCTAATTCTGTGACTTTGTATATAATAGCCATCGTATGAATTAGGACATCAAGTAAATTTTACTGGATGACACAAATATAATAAACAGACTGGAAGTAACGGAACCCCCAAGGCCCAAGTTATTCAATACTGACAGCAGACATCACGGAATTTTACAACTGAGTTCACTACCTTCGATCGACCGACAAGAAAAAAATGTATGTGTATATATCAGGACCCCACTTGATATATGAATAGCGGTTTTGCTGGAATATACCCACATAAATTCATAATGGTCACTCGATTTTACCCCAGTAAAGTTCTGTTTGTTTGGTTTGTTGTGTTATTTTGTGTTTTACTTGTTTCCTGCGTTGCCACATGCTTATTTAAAATGGAAAATGGTTTGAACCCAGGAGTGACATGTCTTGATGTAATTTCATTTTCCGGGTGACCTTAGTCCTGCGAGTGAGAAGGACTGTTGTTGTCAGTGACTGAGGTTTCGACGACCTGAGCCGAAGTCATCTCCAGAGTCAACACGTCAGGGAGCCTCTCTTATTTGCAAACAGATTGCGAAACAGATTGAACTCAAAGTCTATTTACACAATACACGAGTTTAGTCACCATGTTTTTTATTCCCAACTACCCTTGCGTGCCTATGTACACAAGAAAAGGTTGGCAGCGATTTAGGGTAGTTTGTTCTAAGTGAGTAAACCAGCTTTCGAGTGTAATTCGTTGGTGGTAGTCGGTACTGTAGGTAACGCAGGTAGCAGAGTCTCAGTCCCGCACCTTACAAACGATTACTGAACCGGAAACAGTAAGCTCATTATGCATGTTTATTATACAATTCACACCCTATAACCAAACAATCACCGCTCACGTCTTCATAGCCAATCACATCACGGGGTTTACTAATGGCTACTCCATCCATTGACCAATCGAATCGCTCACCAGGGTTTTTGAATTTTCAACTGACTAAAATCGATTACTTGACTCTGAAGATGACTTCGGTTCAGGTTGTCGAAACCTCAGTCACCGACAGCAGCAGTCCTTCTCAGGACTAAGCTCACCCGGACAATCAAACTACATCAAGACATGCATGAAAGGTGAATGATAGAGCTTATAGCGGTTTCAGTTTTTGAATTCTCCTAACCCTTCCTCCCTTCCCACGTTGCATGGGTTATTAAGGGTTAAATAATTCGGTCCCATTCTCTCTTCTGATGTCAGCTACGCTGGTCTCTCGAAATTGGCTGTGTTGTGAATTCGTAACCGGAGTTAGAGTTTCGTCAGGCCCCTGGAGCAGAGTTTTCCTGAGGACATCATTAAGTCCAGTGAGGGAAGAAGTCTTAACGAGATGCAGTTTCTGCCTCGGCTAATATCCAGGCTGCGGTATGTTACTGGGCTAATGGGTGTTCAATACACACTGGCCCTTGGTGGCACTGTAACTTTGAAAGGATATTGTGGGCTCTGCTTCAGGAGGTAACAGTCTTTCGCCCAGAAAGTAGATGTCGGGAGTTTTTTCCAGCGGGACAGAGTGAAATTGGAAGCGAATTTTGACCAGGCGATAGACTTAGAAAATTTGTTCTGTATCCGAAGACGTTGAATGTTTCCCGCCCGCATCGTGCTTGTGTACATCCGGGACTTCTGATAACTTGGCCAGCCAGCAAAGAAATCCATAAGTGCCACAAACGAGTTCGCGGACCGGCTCTCCTCAGAAAACGTGCCTTATATAGCTTATTTTTCCAATAATCCCTCCCTCCGGTTTTTGTGATGTGGAACTTTAAAGCATCATTTTCGCGAGCGTGATTTCCGCTTGATTATTGAACCTATAACGTAACCCAGATGATTGTTTAAATGGAATTAGCACGTCCAATTTCAACGAATCTTCTGAAGCGAGAGACCTTCAAGGCAGAGAAAACTCAAGGTAAGCCTCATTAGAAAGCTAAATTTGACCTACGAAGGCTGAAATTAAAGCGAAATTTTGCAGATTAAAATAACCTGTGAAAACTGAGGTATGACATCAGAGGTCATATCAGTGCCAGGGTTAATTGGGGTCGAAACGATCTATTTTTTTAAATTAATTAATTAATTTTTCTTTTATTGGCATATTTCAAACCAACGCTCCATAAACCAATCAGTGCAGTTTTAAGTCTTCTTATTGCCTAGTAAAGCAGGAAAGTAGCTAGCTAGCTACGTAGATAGCCAGCTGCAGATAGGTAACTACGTTGGTAAACGGTCTTTAGACACGCTTGCCCCTTAATTTCTTCAACTAAAATATGCCAAAAGCTGAATTCCACAAGGGGCGTGTGCTTACCAGCTGGTCAGTGTTTAACTTTTCAAGGTAAAAGGTGTCGCTGATTTCATGTCAAAACCACTGTTTTCTGCTCATGTGCTTAGAGAGCATTGATAGGATAGAGAGCAACTGGATAGGGGCGGGGGAGGGAGGGCTAAGCATCCCAGACTGCATTCAGACTAGTTTGCTTGCCCTGGATCACTGGAAGAGCAAGCTCAAGTGTGATTACTTGTGGATTAGGTGAACCATCAGCAGTTAGCTAGGGTGAGTTTCTATCGTGTTCCCGGCCAGTGTCTTGGAACAAAAACGAACAAACAAACAAACAAACACACAGAACCAAAGACGAGGGAAGGCAAAAAAAAACAAAACAAACAAAAAAACCAATAAACAAGGAAAACCAAAACACAAAGAAAAGACCGTTGCCAGTTGAGACGTCGAGTAAGAAAGCAACGGACACGTAATGGGCAACTCATAATTTTCTGCCCAAGCAGGGCCTGTCCGGGAGTCGAACCCGGGGCCTCTCGCACCCAAAGCGAGAATCATACCACTAGACCAACAGGCCGCTACGCTACGTTGCAAGCTTGCAGAGCACCCTTTTTCAAAATGGGAAACCAAGGTGGTTGCATGAGCTGCTTCCAATCCCCTTGATCGCGGTTCCCTTATTATTCCGGCAATCCGCTGGTCTGGCTACGGTAACTTCCCTTAACCCTTTCATAGTTTGACTTGAAGTTAGTCAGATTACCTTTAAATGGAACGCATTGCATGGTATCCGACAACAGGGCAATTGCCAAGAGAAGGAATTGCATTATAACCTTGGCTTATATCACAGACATCAAAGGATTTGGCCATCAGCAGAGTCCACTCAAAAACCATTATTGATACGTATTTGACGCAGCGAAAGCATCAACCGTTGACTCATACGAATCTTCCAAATCAGCAAACATTGACTCGGAGCCCTTTTTTCTGTGCACTCTTTTCAGTCTGCTCTGCATCGCGTCAAAGTGCAAAACTCCTGTTTCCGGCAGGACTCGAACCTGCGACCTTCCGCGTGTGAGGCGGACGTGATAACCACTACACTACGGAAACCAGCACGCTCTTCTCTACATGACAACGAGCCCGAACTTTTGTAATAAGCGAGTAGCGAGCAGGAAATTAGATTACTCGAAGAGTTTCCCTTTATCCATTAGCAATACAAGCTCAGGTCCTGCAATTGCACGGCAAAGTCTATCTCTTCACTGAAAATGGCCAAAAACGAGCAAGCCCAGTGGCACTCTTCCTTTAAGAAGAGCTGAGAGAGTACCTTCCGGCTTATTCGAACGTAAACATGTGTTACAAAAAGGCAGAGTAAAGATCTCGGTCTCTTAGTGTAGACTCAGCTGGCTTGTGTCTTGAGCTTTTGGCAGATCCTTAACCTCCAATATAGACCCTTTAGGCTTTCTTGTGGACACTTCAGTTCCATCATGCCCGAGGAGGGCTTTCATCTAGATGCCCTGATGAACCTTTAAAGAGCTCCACTGTCAAGTCTTTGGTAGAGTTCAGTGCAATTTAGCTACCAACAAACACTCAGCTCTGTCTCCGTGGCGCAATCGGTTAGCGCGTTCGGCTGTTAACCGAAAGGTTGGTGGTTCAAGCCCACCCGGGGACGCTTAACTTTTGTTTAATTAGCAAGTCTAGAGCAGAAATTAATGGCCACGTCACACAGCAGCAGCTGCGTAAAATATGATGACTTCATCCACTTGCCTTGTTGGATGTTTTCAATGGCCCTGGTGATTCATCCCACTGGTTACAACAATTTCCAGCGAAGTAAAATGCGATTACTGTCTGACACCTCGGCTCAGGCCATGCAGTTCTAAAATCGCTCATTGCAAACTGAACTCACAAACCAGTAACCTGTAACAGGATTCCTCTTAAGCATGCTTTTAAAGCAACCATAGCTATAGCAGCAAGTTTAGTTTCGGTAAAATGAACCCTAACCTCCAGTTGGAGGATCCGGGTATCGATCCCGGTACCTCCCGCATGCGAAGCGGGCGCTCTACCACTTGAGCTAATCCCCCGGTGGTTGGCTATTACCTGGCGACCCAACTGGTACCTAAATATCTCAGTAGGATAGGTTGGAAGGCAGGAAAGTAGCTAGCTAGCTAGCTACGTAGATAGCCAGCTGCAGATAGGTAACTACGTTGGTAAACGGTCTTTAGACACGCTTGCCCCTTAATTTCTTCAACTAAAATATGCCAAAAGCTGAATTCCACAAGGGGCGTGTGCTTACCAGCTGGTCAGTGTTTAACTTTTCAAGGTAAAAGGTGTCGCTGATTTCATGTCAAAACCACTGTTTTCTGCCCATGTGCTTAGAGACCATTGACATCAACTCTTAAACGTCTCGGGGGGGCTTCAACCCCGACCTTTCGGTTAACAGCCGAACGTGCTAACCAATTGCGCCACGGAGACAACTGGATAGGGGCGGGGGAGGGAGGGCTAAGCATCCCAGACTGCATTCAGACTAGTTTGCTTGCCCTGGATCACTGGAAGAGCAAGCTCAAGTGTGATTACTTGTGGATTAGGTGAACCATTAGCAGTTAGCTAGGGTGAGTTTCTATCCTGTTCCCGGCCAGTGTCTTGGAACAAAAACGAACAATCAAACAGAACCAAAAACGGGGGAAGGCAAAAAAAAGGAAAGAGGGAAAAAGAAAATACAAGGAAAAGACCCTTGCCAGTGGAGACAGCGAATCAACTGGCAAGTAACAAAGCAAAGGACACATAATGGGGAATGCTTAATTTTCTAAGTGAGCGGGACCTTCCCTTGAGGGGGGGGATCCCTGGGGCCTCTCGGGGAATCGTACTCGATGGTGTGGAGGAACAGGTGAGCCAATTGGGGTGTATTCACAAAAACAGTATTTATTCCCAAATTAACTCCAACAATCGATATCAAGACAGATAGTCAGATCCACTTCCACTTCTGAACTAATTCGACGACGATTCGCTAAAATAGAAAATATACAAGCAATAAGCTAAGTAGCTATAGAACGTTTAAAAGCTGAACTTTCTTGGCTTTCGACGAGAGAACTCACATTATGTAGGAGCTTGGAAATTCTCAGTGCAATTCACAAACAACAATATCAAACATGGCGACTGCTTTTTCCCGCGTGTTCCTCTCGGGCCGCTAAACCTTATGGGAGGCACAGGCCTTCCAACAATCCTGTGACTAATCTCAAAAAGAATGTCAAAAAATCGATAAAACTTAACAACATGGGGTGCGCTATTACTACCCAATGGTACACTATGCAATAACTTGTCGGAAAACTGAATTTGCGAAGCGGACGTATATATCGTCGATAAGACAGTCAATGGCGAAGCACGCAGGTCTTTTACAGGGGAAATGAAAGTATTTCGTAGACTTCTTATCACTTTTATAGAAAGTGTGAAAATTAGTGGTAGCAATGAAATTCGTCCCTCTCGTGCTGAATACTCTTTCTTGTTACTGCAGCCCGTACAGTTGGCAAAAACTTTTATAGGTAACCGCGCCTTTGTATTGGACTGCTTTCCGCCATTTTTGCTAGTCCATTGCAACCGTGAAAGAATCTTTTCGGTATGTTTATGCATCGTTATGTAGAAATCTGGTTTTGGATTTAAACCGTCGGTTATTGTGCCGCCAAAACGGTAAGCGATATTGCAGGAACATTTTTTAAACCTTTCATGGATAATTCAGTCATTGGATTAAGTTTTCACACCGTTAGGTGGCGTATTTAATTCATGAATGTTTTGCCACTAGATTGTTCTCAGACTCAGAACGAGGAATACAGAAACCCCTCACTTAGAACAAGGAGTTTGGACTAAGGAAGTCGGAAGTTTAGCTTGTCAGGACAACTTGGATGCCTGATCGTGTCAGTGAATAAACAACGTTTGGATCCAACTCCTTGCGTAATGTGCGTGAGGCAAGTTACAATAGGCTTGATTCACGCGGCGGCCATTTTGAGTCCCAAGGGACTGAAAACCTTTGTTTTGTTCACCCAGAACTCGTTCTCAAAACTTATCAACTCGAGGCTCGGGGTGCGAGTTCTATTGTTGCTAACCAACGTGGCCGCCGCGTGAATAAAGCCTATCGCGCAGATATTTAAGTTTGCCATGCGGTAAGCTCGTGTAAAGAGTAGAAAAGTCCCAAGGAAGCAATACTTAAATTACATTATTGAAAAAAATGTCAGACAACTATATTTAAAAAAAATGCGGGTTGAATACACTTAATTTAGATTTCTAGGCAATACTAAGTTAACATATTATACTAGAAAGAGTTTTTAGCACCAGAGGGAAAAGCTTCATTGCAACCAATAATTTCAACACTTTCTGGACTAATGATAAGAAGTCTACAGAGTACTTTTACTTTAACTGTAGAGAACAGTGCTAAGCCATTGACTTTCTTATCAACAATATTTATGTCCTCTTACTCAGTTTTCCGGCCAGTTATTGGTATACCAGTGGGCACTAATAGCGCACCCTTGTTAGCTAATGTGTTTCTCCACACCTTCGAATACGTTTTTCATGCTCAAGACGTTGAAGCAAGGTATGACGAAAACCGTCCAGTTTAGCAACACCTTTCAGTATATCGACGATCTATTCAGTGTCAACAATGACGACTTTGGAAATTGCATCAACGACATTTACCCGTAGGAGCTGGAACTTAAGGACACAACCATAACGTCAGATGAAGCGTGTTATCTTGACACTAGAATCCACCACGACGACAGCAGTGCACCTTTCCATATCATTGTCTACGACAACAGAGATGACTGTAAGCTTGAGTTTGCTTAAGTCGCGTACAGCGGTTTCACGTACTGGTTTAGTGCCTAGGCCGTCGCGATTCACGCAAAAAACTCATGTAGTGAAATGGCCGCCATGTTTAGAGGGCGACCTAGCTTAGTGCGAAATTTTCCTCAGCGTGTTCGAAGTTTTACAGGTCAAAGCGTGTTTCGTAAGTACCGCTCTGCCGGTCGATACTAGTGTTTTGTGGCGAGTATAGTTCAGCCTCTATTACTTTGTATTTCTTTTAGGAACCGTGTAATCACCGTGCAATCGTCGCGCAGTAGTGTATTTTGCGACTTGGAGTTCATCGGGCAAATTGTGTGCCCTCGTGCAGTGACCTCAGGACAGTGTGTGATTAAAGTTAGGAGTCTGACACGCGTTTGAAACCGTAATTTGTGTTCCCGTTTCTGTGACCGATTTCGTGTGTGGTTAGGTTTCACCTGTGGCCGTTTCGGTGTGCTTAGAGTGTTTTAGCGGCTACAATGACTTCGCATTTCAGATTGTCAAGTTTCCGCATATGGACAGCAACGTTCCCGCCAAACCAGCCTGAGGTGAATTTATATATCTCAGCTAGTGAGATAGGTAAGAATTTGCACATCCAAGAAAGACTTTATGCATAGAATTCGACGGCTTTCATCGCGTCTCCATCAACAAGGCTTCAAATCTACTCTGCTGCTTAAATCGTGCAATAAATTTTTCAAACGCCACAGTGCTATCGTTGAAAAATGTGGTGCTACACTACAGTATATTAGATTGCCAATTCAAGGTTGGAATTAATTTTAGTTCTTTAGAACATTCTGTCGTAGCTAGTTCTTGTTCGTACATGCACTGCTTCCTTTCGGTTGGATGCAGTCCTGCGAGCGCAGCTTTATTTGTGATGTACGCGAGCAATTTTGCGTGCGTTATGCGTGTGCCTTGTTTGTTTAGCTTACGAGAGCTTAGTCCGTTATTTTACGTTGCTTTCCTTATTACACTAGTTATAATATAAGCTGAGAAATTTCGGAGATTTGATTGGTTGATAGTATCGCCATTTCCGCGTAATAGTGGTATAACAGCAAAAATGGTATAACAGCAGTGGTATAAAAGCAAAAATTTATCGGCTTCCATTATAAACAAATAATAGTATGACTTGTACGTGGTATTTGGCAATAATACGGCCTCGTGATATTTCAAAATTCTCCAAACACCAATCGCCGCTTCGCGGCTCGTGGTATTTTGCATGGGGGGGGGGGTTGGACATTTTCCGCCGGTATAATGCAACACTAAAGGACCGCAAGATATATTGTTCAAAAGCAAGAGACCATTCCAAAACAAACGAAAAATAGTAAAACAAAAGACTGGCAAATCAACGTA
>BLFK01000248.1:0-16215 GCA_014634185.1 Astreopora myriophthalma | reverse complement strand
TTTTTTTTTGTTTGTTTTTGTTTTTGAAGGAACTATCAGCTAAATCGGTAAAATTTGTCGCAGGTTACCTATTTCTATTTCTCATTTGATCACAAGTCAAAAATGCGCCTATCGTCAGGAATTGTCAGACTGAGGTCTTCTCATTAATTTGTCTGGAAGATTCAAATTGGTGATCACAACGAAGGCTAAGTTCAACTCCCGCTGTGAATTTCGATGAAACATAGATGATGATCTGCCAATTGATTATACTATACCTTGGACTGGCATGTCGTTTTCAGAAAGAAAGTCGGCTTTTGTCACTTTCTGGATGCCCCTTGGCTCCTTGCCGAACGCAAATGACACCTCTTCACTTAAGGCCGGATGTCAGCGAGCCCCTGACCAATTAAACTAACATTTGAAAACAACTTCTTTTAACACTTTGATAGTAAATTACCAATAGTTGTGATTCACCCAATCCACCGACTGAAGTCAGTAAATAAAACCAGAATTAAGAAGGCCAACTATTCGTAATTTGTTTCGCATTGAACCATCTACCTTATTACATTACGTAAGAAATGTAGGTCCGCAATAGAAGGCCTTCAAATATTCTACGTGCTGAAACGTTTTCGCCTTCAAGTATATCCGTTTTCTTGTAGGATTCCAAAATACCCCTCGTTATGTGTTCCCTGACGGGATATTGAAAATCTCGGTGCACTGCAGTCTACAGTCCAAGACAGCGACAGCAATTAATTGTGCCTTAAACGGATCGTTTCAGAAATTCTCGCTCTGTTGGAAATTATTATAGATGCCTACTTAGTGAGCTGAAGCATGTCGAAAGAGTCTTCCAGTAAACGCATTACGTAAATGAATAAGTGATTTTATTCTCTGAAGATTGGTGTGGTCATAAATTGATGGATGACCAGAGATCACTCAGCTCGTCTTATTAATGACATCCCTTTTTTCAATGACATCTTCAGTTATTATCGCTCATCTCTTCGAACAGAACGACGTTATAGCATGTCGGCTTTTTTTTCCTTTTTTTTCAGTGCTTCAATGTGGATGTTCTTACCTATTTTTTCATTAACAATTAATTTATTCAATAACGTAGATGGACCTTTGAACGAATTAAACGAAATCTTGTATTCCCTCGCATACCCATCCTTCATCCATATACCCGAGAAACGTTTTCTTGTAGATATCCTTAATCTTCGAACTTTTGCCGTTGACTGAAAGTAGAGACATTTTCTTGGAGCAGCTCCAAATACCCTGACTGCCATAATTGAGCCGTGGCATGCACTGTTCTATTTAGACTACAACTAGTGCTTCCATATTGGACGAGAAGTGCTGCCCCGTGCAGAAACCTTAAGGATTGGATGGCGGATAATGATTTCATGTACATGGCTTTGGGCAGGCACGTGAATTCAACAAGGTGTCTGAGTTCATCTTTAAAATTGGAGACAGTAAACGATGCACGTAGTATGTAATAAATAATTATGTTATTATTGTTTAAAGGTCTCATTTGCTGATATAAATATAGACATATATAGAACAACTGAGAACGGATGAATACTCCCCGAAATGCTTAAATTTACACCCGACATAACAGTCTAGTGAGTACTGAACTTGCATCCATCAATTAGTCGATCGTTAACTTGCCCAACGATTGGAAAGAAGCAAGTAAACTGCGTGCAGAGGCGAAGATGTCAAACTGGATTAACTTTTCCACTGAGGCGAATAAAGCAAGTAAATTGCCTACCGAAGCGAAAAAAATGAATTATAACTTGCCTGACAAGACGAGTGAGGGAAGTAAATTGCCTAGTGAAGCAAGTAAATCAATATGATTTTCTAAGCGAGGCGCACAAAGCCGGTAACATGCAAGCACTTTCCACCACACCCCAACGCAGCGCTGCCTCCATAGGAACTGCTACCAAATAGCGAAACACAACGAAACACACAACTTCAAGGTCGAAATTCAGGATACGAATAGGAAGCTGCCATGTGTGGGCAGCAATAATGTTAATCCAGTCATTTATGCATAATAAGTGGTCATTTATTTGCTTGAGCTAAGAACAAGTCTTTCTACTCAGAGAGTTAGTCATAGTTCTGTATTAAAACTCATTCGTATGAAAAAATATCCATTCTGTGTAACTATGTATCGACTTTCCATCCCGGCAGCTTCGAAACATTTTCAGTCTGACTGTGGTGTTCACTGTCAGGAGGCCAGGCGACCGAAACGCCCATGTTTTGTAGAAAGGTTATTTTTCATTTTCAAGACCTAATAGTTTCTAGTTGAGAGATTCATAAGCCCACAAAAGTAAATACCGTTTTACAGAATTCAGCCGTTTTCAGTCGTCGACGCTGCTTTCACAGCGTGCTTCAAAAAATTGTTCGCTGAGGAACTGACTTGACACTTCTAGACAGATAAAAACGTAGTGAAGTTTACTAACTTCTCCCTTTCTTGCGACAAGTCAAGAGGAGTCAAGACTGTCCCTTAGCTACGGCATTTTGACTGAATTTATTCGGACACCCAGTCAGACTGCTGCGTTCGTTTCAATGCAGTCCTGTGTTGGTTATTCAGCTCAACCACTGCTGTGAATTTTAACAACTGAGAACAACATTCGTGATGTCAATTATGTTTTAGATCATGGTATGTTGTTGTCAAAGAGAACGGTGATTCTGGAATTCGGCTTAGTCGTTTTGTATCTTCTCATCCGTAACTTACTCCTCTTCTGGGACGTCAGTCAATCTCAGTTTTACCAGTAAAATTTTTTTTGTACCCTACATGCAGGTCTCACTTTCTTCAAAAGTCCTAAACCTGATTACCACTAATTTTGTTTCACCCAAAACAGTTATTCTAACCAAACTCGGTAGGCATAGAGTTAACACTAGGACTGAAAGGACTCGAGGTTTGTGTGCTTTCGCCTAATAGCGACTTTTAATTATGACAATCACAACAGTGGAACGACGAGTATGTGCAACTCCGATGCAAATTCCCAGTATGAAGAGATTTCAGATGCTGACATTTTGTGGCTTTGAAGTAGTTTTATTAACCTCGAGGAGTTCCAGATACCTTTACTTTGGGGCGCCCGAAATCTCAGGTATTGAAATCTTTGTGCAGTGCAATCTACAATCAAAGATGTTTTTTGTTTTGTTTTGTTTGTTTTTTTTGTTTTTTTGTTTTTTGTTGCTTTAAGTTGCATGCGCTCTGTTGGTTAAACATAAAGGACCTTTACGTGAAATTACTCTTGAAAATGTGGCGTGTCATTAAAGCAGTCTATAGATAACATAAAGGCATTACAATTACGCACAATGAGTCATTTAGGTGCCTGAGCGTCTAGAGGTAATACATCCAGAAGGTAAGTTAAGTGATCTACATTACTCGAACCTCAATCAGTCGTATTGCTCACGAAACGGAAGAATCGAGGGGGCAACGTATACTTCTATCCCCATTTTTGAACCCATTCTCTACTTCGCAGTGTTTGGCCAGCTGTTGAATTTGATACCGTGGATCGGTAACTGGTATGGGTCCTCGATGGTATTTATCGCCGGCAAACCGCCAAGGCATGAGGGCGTTATCCTCACAACACCAGTTCTAAATATTGGACACATTAATTTTTAATAATAGACCATTTTACAGTTCTATGCTCAGTTACCAGGCCTTTGAATAAAAACGAGGTTGAAGTTGACCTTGTTTTGATACAAACCTCACTGCTTTTCTTATGTAAATAGGACTAGTTAGCATAAGAACAGCATGATTTACATAAGAAAAGAAGTGAGGTTTGTATCAAAACAAGGTCAACTCCAGCCTCGCTTTTATTCAAGGCCTGGTAACTGAGCACAGAACTGTAAAATGGTCTATTACTGGCTTTCAGTAACACTGAGTCAGTCTTTTTTGTTAGAGAGTTACCGACAGGAAACGTACCGTGGTGGAAAAATGTGTATTTCCACTGTACTCTGCTTCTATCACACCGTAAAGAGGTATTTTTGTAAGGTCTAAGCAATTTACAGAATAAGAGTGTTTTTTTTTTGTTGTTGTTTTTGTTTTTGAAGGAACTATCAGCTAAATCGGTAAAATTTGTCGCAGGTTACCTAAAAATTTAAGGTGGCCCTGAACCCCATGTACAGAATTTTTTAAACTTTGCCAAAAGTTGCATCTTATCCCGATTATCAAAATTCTTTAATAAGAAAGAGTTTCACAGTTCCGTTTTTGAAATATAAGTGCTTAAAGGTGAAATTAAGGGTGTTGTTAGCGGGTCATTGTGTTGCTATGGTAACCTATTGTGTAACGCAATTAATACCAGCTTGTTCTCCAGTGATTGGGCAGTTTTTTGATACCACGATTGTAGCATTAATTGATAAAGAGTGGTAATTATGACCCATCAAAATCTAAATCTTGGAAAGTGCTGAAAACTGTTTTGAGCCACCTTCAGTTAACTGCAGATGGCCCCTCTTTTCGAGGTCACGTGATTTGCTTTTAAATTCTGAGACTTTCTGAAAGTGTTTTAACTGCTCAAACCAATGAAAACACCTCCTAACTAGTGTTGCTGTCTTATAATCATTGACATGTGTTACATGTGAAGCAAACCTAAAGTCAGATGAAAAGACAGTACAGTTGTGAAGGTCAAGGTCATGACGAAAATTACCTTGTCGTGTGTAAAAAATATAAACTTATAAGTTCCTGTGTTGAATTGTTAGTTGATGATATCATGACGTCAAATAGAAGTAATACCAATGTAATTTGGAACATTTTTAATTAATGTGATAGGCCAGAATGGGTATCTTGTTAGTCTAGCCTCGCTTTCATGCATAATGACCCCTTAAATGGCCTAGACCTAATTTCTGTCAGTGGCTCCATACCAAAATCTCTTTAGATTGCCATAAACAACCTCTGTGCAAAATTTGGTGCTTTCTTCACAAAGTGCAGCATTTTTCACATATCCGCCAGACTAACTACCTGGGTAACGGATTCAATTTTGAATCGAAAACTGCTTTTTGATAATTCTTGCGTCCAAGGCACACGAAGTACCGGGTACTCAATAATTGTCCAAGGGGAAAGATACTGGAAATTGGTCGCGCCCATACATGCATATTACCCAAAAAACGCCCCCACAGTGGCTACTTCTAACTTGGCAAGTTCACAATGCTTTAATCATCATCCAGTATTCCGTAAGTCACACAGTGTTCCTTTCTAAACCCTGGCGGTTAGCCTTACATGAGAGATTTAATTAGTTAATGATCACTACCTATCGGAACATGGCTGCTGCTACTGTTGTGAATTTCGAACTCTCGGGAAGTAACGGTCGCTTGCTCGCAGTGGTTTCTCTCTCGTCTCGCTACCATTGCGGATAAGAGACAAGAATTCACCGCTTCCAGGGTAACTGCCAATCATTGTTAAATCAACCAATTTCGCGTTTATTCGAAGCAAAAAAGTCGAGGCGGGGATTACTGTTCACTCCTATGCTTCCGTAGAATTCAAGTGCCTTAAACGCATTTTCCACTTTTTTTCAGTTCGTGTACTTTTCGTCTCAGCGATAACTAGGTAGCAAAGAGCTGTACAATGTTTTTAAGTATTTCATGTCTTCCTGTTTGTCATATTTGTTCCTTCTGTAACTACTTCTGATTCACGGTGGCGAAGAAAGCTTTGTAAACATTGGCCCCATAAAAGCACAGCCCAAACGATCTTAATTAATTTCCTGGGTTTTCAATGAGGCTTCGAAACATGTTCAAGCAAGCCACCTTAAATAGAAAACTGCTGGCAAGAACCACTTTCCACTAATTTCTGGTCCCTCTATCAAAAAGATATTAGGCAAAGATGTGTCATAACCGGCGATAAGAAATACTTGGTATCAACGAGGTCTACATTGCTGTTTGTTGCAGTTACCTAACTGTTGCGCTGTACGTGTAGTTTCAAACAGTTACCTCCTAGTCACCATGACAGTCTCAAGTCTGACTCACATGCCGCACTGTCTTTAGACTTCCAATTAGCTTTACAAATGAAAGCAAACGACTGATTTTTCAACCAGTCTTAGTACAATTCGGTCGCACTTATTTTAGAGCGTGAAATAGTCAGTGCTTTTATCGTTTTGTCATCATATGACCAAGTATATGTAGTATTAATTCACTCAGTGATCTTGATGTTTCAAGCAATCTGATTGGTTGGCCATCTCGGAGTTATTGAGCATTATTCAATCGAGTCAAAACAATCGAGTCAAAACAATCGCAATCGAGTCAAAACAAAACAAAAATGGCCGGCGTAAACTAAAAAAGTTTGATTGAACGGTGAAAATATTTTAACAAGCAGACTTTCTATTTAGATTTCTCATTTGAACGGTGTTAAATGACTATTTCGCTAGCTTGTGACGAGGGTTTTAACGAAGGTTATTTAGATTTGCATGTTTGAAGCTTCTGTAATGCTTTGTACCGCGCGCACGTTTTCCAGGAATGAATTGAGAAGTCAATTAAATCCACTTTGAATGGCTTTCTTCGGCAAATGTTGAGATCGAGTGTTGTTGAGATCACTTCGTGTGTATATGCTAAAAGGATTATTCCTTTCAATCTCGGTGAAAAGTGGGAGAATATTTACCGAAGCGGCTCGGTAAAAATTCTGTCACTATTCGCCGAGATTCGGTAAATGTTCTCCCACTATTCACCGAGATTGAAAAGAATAATTGTTAAATATAATAGCTTTCGTGTACATGATTTTAATTTGTAACTTCATCTAAGCACGAGGTGGAGTTTTCTAATTTTTCTATCATTACTAACTTTTTTCTCAAAATTTCTTGCCGAAAACATATATATTGACCACTTTGCAAACTTTCTCGGTTCATTCACGTAGTTGTAATACACAAGAATTAGCTTTGTTCTACGGGTTTGTGGTAAATTTGATACCGAACCTCCAGTCATTGTTTGCTCTCTTTATAGTGCCAGCGTTAAGCCGATGTAAGTCGTGCAGTACTTTCTTTTGCAGTGCGCTGGAGTTGCAATTTGGAGAACACGACCTGTACCCTGAAAACGCGGGGAACAAATTGTTACAGCTACAATAGTCCCACTCAAGATGCTACGCGGTCAACAAGTTTTGATTTTATTGTTGGGGCTGGTGTCTGCTTCACAAGGGCTTGGCATAAAAGACATCATCAAAGGTACCTTAAGTAGTTTTACAACATGCAAATAGCAACAAATTAAGCTAATTACGGCAATTCACGTAATTTCCTGTGGGGCCTACAAAGCGTCTTGTATAGTGCAAAGGGTATTGTTTGCTACATGGCGGCTTACTTGGCACCTAAGGTCTTGCATAGTACCTGGGGCTTATATATTCCATATAGGGTCAGGTAAAGTGCGAGCGGTCTGGTACGGTACACGGAGGGGGATCTTGTAAGTTACATGGGGTCTTGTATGGTACATGGGTATTTTGTATGGTACATTTTTTTTTTAATTTTCCAAGGTCTATTTGGACAAAAAGATAGTACAAAGTTCAAAACAACTGAGCCAGGACGAGAACCACTGGAAGTTAAAGGTAAGAGTTTGTGTAAATTAGAGAGGAGTCTTCCTCTAATTTACAAAAGGGATCACCGTTCAAATACGATAGGATTGCCATTGGATTCATAAAAAAACAGGGGGCATACAAAACTCGACACTTTGAGGCCTCTTTGACGCTGAAGCGCAAACACATGGAAGCTCAGTAATAAATTAACACCGTTGCCGGTGCGGAACCCTGATAAAAACCAAACGATAATCAAGCAGAATTTTAGTCCCCTTTTTATTTCCTGTTTTTATTTGCTGTTTTTTTATTTCCGTTTTCGTTCCAAGTGACACGAATTACCTTGGGCACATCCACGCAAATGCCACCGACGCTAGATTATCCTCCATCAGATGCGAGAGATTGCATCTCCCTCCCTGCCAAGGATATTTTTCTTCAGATCTTTCTCAAGGGGTTCAAATGCCTCGGTCACAACACCTAACTACCCCTTTTACCAAAGTACATTCCTAGTACAAAATTAAGCTCAGTCAGCTCGTGCAGCAAAACAATTCAGCTAACGAGTGCGCGACCATCACGCGTGCGCTTGCATTGGTGGCCGCACATGGGCGTAAATTAGAGAAAGGAAAAGGGAAACCTTTTTGCACTTTTTCAATTGACAACCCCCTTAAAATGGACTAATATGCTTAAAATTGGGCAACACCGCTCGTCATTAGGCCACCCACCAAAAAATTACCCCTAGCCACCTCATTTCATCGTGATTTTTTCCCTTTGTAGACACGCATATGCAGGACTATCACGCGTGGACTAAATACTTATAATTGTGCAACGCTCCTCGTCTTTATGCCATCAAAAGAATACGTCCTCTACCTTATTTCGTTATGATTTTCTTCCCATTTTAGTAGACAAGCCTGAAGGTGTTTTGGCGGAGGCATCAAGAAAATTTCCCAAACATCATTTCAAGGCTCATGGGAAAGGTGTGTTTATTACTTAGTTGGCTTGCATTCGTGATTTTCTTCGGCTTTCCACTATATTTTTTTTATTCTTAAAATTTCCCAACTCTCCTCGTGAAGGCAGAGAATTTAAAATTTTCTAGTACTATCGAGTATTCAAAATTACTTATTACCAACAGTCGTTCGGAATTAAAAATCATAGTTACTGGAAGTTAAAGGTAAGAGTTTGTGTGTAAATTATAGGGAAGTCTTCCCTGAATTCAAGTTTAGAAAAGAGATCATGCTTTAATTACGATCGGATCGCGATTGGATTCATTAAAAAATCAGGGGGCATACGCAACTCCTTGCGGCCTCCTTGACGCCGAAGCGCAAACACATGGAAGCTCAGTAATAAATTAAGACTGTTACCGGTGGAACCCTGACAGAAACCAAACAATAACCACGCATAGTCTAAGTTCCCTTTTTCTTTTGGTTTTCACTCACGTGATCAGCAGCCATGATATGTAACCGAAACAAAACAAAATATTTGCATATGAACAGGGTTCAGTTCCCGGAGGATTCATTTGCGACACCAACATGGCGGCCGTTTCTTTGTTTGGGGACACCAACATGGCTGCCGTGACGTCATGTGAAAACCGCCAATTGGTTGCTTTTTGTTTTCGTTGTAAGTGTCACGAATTCCCTTGGGCACATCCGCGCAAATGCCACGCCAGATTTAGGCTCCATTACATGCGAGATATTGCCTCTCCTTCCCTGCCAAGGAGGTTTATCTTGAGATCTTTCTCAAGGGTTTCAAACGGCTCGGTCAAAACACTACCGCTTTCTTCCAAGGACATTACTAGCCAGAAATTCAGCTCACTCAGCTCGCGCAGGAAAACAATTCAGCTAGCGCGAGAGCACGACTATCACGCGTGCGCTTCAATTCGTGGCTGTACAGCCAAGGAGGTAAAATAAGAGAACAGGCAGGGTGAATTGCTTTTTTATCAGTTGTTGTTGTTGTTAATTGAATACCTACTGAAAATGGACCAACATACTTAAGGTTGTACAACACTACTCGTCATTAAGCCGCAAAAAAAATTACTCTTATCCACCTCATTTCATCATTGACTCTTTTCCTTTTGTAGACACGCCTAAAAATAAGAATTTCCCTAACTTGGTTTAAAGGATCACGAGACGGGTGGCTTGACATATCTCCTTGAATTCACGGTTTTCTCCCACTTTCGAAAATAATTTTGATTCTTGAATATCCCACTGAAACCTTTTACTCGAACACATTTTAAATTACAACAAAGTGTTCCTGTAATTAAGAAAGGGGATCACGGTTCCTAATGCGGTCGCATCGGAAGTATAGGATTAGATTCATCAAGCACCAAAGAGCATACAAAAGTCGACTCTTTGTGGCCTCTTTGAAACCAAAGCAGAAACAAAAGAAAACTTGATAATAAAGGAACACGGTTATTGGTAGGAATCGTGAAACCAAACTTTATAACCAAGCCGAATTTTAGTCCCCTTTTTTCTGTTTTTGTTTGTTTGTTTGTTTGTTTCTTGTTTGTTCTCGTTTTCATTGCATGTACCACGAATTACCTTAGGCACATACACGCGAACGCCTTGCGCGATTAGGCCCCATCATGAACAAAACGTTAACTCTTCTTCCTTATCAAGGATGTTTTTCATCAGATCTTTCTTAACGGGTCGGTCAAAACACTGGTCCTTTTTTTCAAGGTACATTTCTACCATAAAATTTAGCTCAGTCAGCTTGTGTTAAAAGCCAATTCAAATAGCATATGCAGGGCAATCACGCCTGAGCTTCCATGCGCGTAAAATAAAGGGAAAGACAAGAAAAAGTGGTTTCAAGATATTTTTCTATTGAGTATCTCCTCAAAATGGACTAAATACCAGCAGCCCATATACCTATAATTGTACAACATTCCTCGCCTTTATGCCACCAAAAGAATACCCTCTACTTCACCCGGCATTATTTCTTCCCTTTTTAGTAGACAGGCCTGAAGATGTTTTGATGACATCAACAAAAGTTCCCGAACGTCATTCCAAGGCTCGTGGGAAAGGTGTGTTGGTTACTCAACTTGCATTCATGGTTCCTCCTTTCCAATATAATACATTTCTCGTGAAGACGCGATGCTTGAATTTATGCCTCAATTAAGGTCATTCATCGGACACAGAAGTCGCAATAACATTTCAGCTTTTGAAATTTTGGCTTGGTTATTGATTGCGGCGCGGTTACCAGGCCCGCTTTCACGCCATAAGGCTATGCTATGAACCGGCTTCCTTTGAGAGATGATGTTAACGACACCAAATCAATGTGAATAATAGAATTAGTGTTGTTGGTGTTTTTTGTATCAAATCATTGGTTCAGTTTAATACGGTGGCTTATAAGGGTCATCCAAAGTACCTCAAAAAATTATTTCATTGACACTTACAACTAGCATTTTGACAGTTAGAACAATCAACGATCGTAACTGACAATTGACACTTATAACTGGCAATTGACACTTATAACTGACAATTGACACTTATAACTGGCAATTGACACTTATAACTGGCAATTGACACTTATAACTGGCAATTGACACTTATAAGTAGCAATTGACACTTATAACTGGCAATTGACACTTATAAGTAGCAATTGACACTTATAACTAGCAATTGACACTTATAAGTAGCAATTGACACTTATAAGTAGCAATTGACACTTATAACGGGCAATTGACACTTATAAGTAGCAATTGACACTTATAACTGGCAATTGCCAGTTATAAGTGTCAATTCCCAAGTGCCAGTTATAAGTGTCAATTCCCAAGTGCCAGTTATAAGTGTCAATTCCCAAGCGCAAGCGCAAGCACAAGCGCAAGCACAAGCCCAGGCACAAGCCCAGGCACAAGCCCAGGCACAAGCCCAAGCACAAGCCCAGGCACAAGCCCAAGCAGAAGCGCAAGCAGAAGCGCAAGCAGAAGCGCAAGCAGAAGCGCAAGCAGAAGCGCAAGCAGAAGCGCAAGCAGAAGCGCAAGCAGAAGCGCAAGCAGAAGCGCAAGCAGAAGCGCAAGCAGAAGCGCAAGCAGAAGCGCAAGCAGAAGCGCAAGCAGAAGCGCAAGCAGAAGCGCAAGAACAAGGAAAAGGTTAAATGTTGATCCTTGCGCTTATGCTTAGGCTTGCGTCGCTAGTGAAAACCAGGCTTAATGTGTTAAGCCTGGTTTACACTGTGACATAAGCATCAGCATAAGCATAAGCAAAAGCTGTGTAAACCGGGAGTGACATAAGCATAAGCATAAGCATAAGAAAAAGGAATTGTTTCCATTTTCTTATGCTTATAGCCTGGTTTTCACTAGCGACGCAAGCACAAGCGCAAGCATGAGCGCAAGCATAGGAAATTCATGTCAAGTGAAAACCAACATAACGCAAGCACAAGCAGAGAACGCAAAGCATAAGCGCAAGCACAAAGAAAAGGAAAAATTTTGATCCTTGCGCTTGTGCTTGCGCTTGTGCTTGCGCTTGTGCTTGCGCTTGTGCTTGCGCTTGTGCTTGCGCTTGCGCTTGTGCTTATGCTTGCGTTGAGCCCGTTTTCACGGAGAAATAAGCGCCCTTGTGCTTGCGCTTATGCTTGCGCTTGTGCTTGCGTCGCTAGTGAAACCAGGCTTATGATTATGTCACGTTCATAACTGTGTAAACCGGGAGCAGCCTAAACATTAGCATAAGAACGAGGTGTCAGCTGTACTTTGTTCCTTCGAATAAATAAGCTTATACCTCAATGAAGGGGGCTGACAACAAGTAGGTTACCTGAAATAAAATTCTCGGTCCGCTAGTTGCAGTTCCCGTACCAGGTTGTTATAGTCCCCTTGCTCTTTTCTCTTCCGGAAAATGTCCCTCACCCAGCAGGACCTCTTTCTGTTTTCTTTTTCTCTCAATTTACGCCGTCGTTGTCTTCTGCGTAGCAGCAGAAGAAGGAAGAGAATTTCCTCTTCGTCCGCCATTTTGGAAATGTTGCTCTTCCCATTCTCCAGTGAGTTTTTTCTGGAGCAAACTGCGCTTGCGTATGTCACTTCCCTTATGCTTATGTAAAATGGTTGAACTTCTTATGCTTATGCTTATGTCACAGTGTAAACCAGGCTTTAACCCTTGATTACCACACACGCACACCCCAACATTGTATCAGGGAAAGCTCTCTGAAAAACGAGGAACAGCCCAGACGGTGGCGGATGACACCTCTGATCTGTGTGCCTTTGCACGCAGGGAAAATTTAACTCCGTTAATGTACCAGTTATATATTACCTAAACATGTTGCTTACTCCCTTCCCCACTTACTAGCGCCTAAAGGAGGCCGGTTAGAGGAGATGCATCCTTTTGGTTTGTTGGATAGGACGCAGAGTGCTTTCTGTAGACTCAGTAGCCAATTTTTTCCGCCGCCCTATTTAACCCGTAGCTCCTTAATAGTTCTTTGCTCCTCTACGGAGACGGCAGAAAGAACGGCGTGATAATGATAAAAAAAACTGAACCGTTTCACCACCACTGATTAACCGCATTTATTTGCTAAAGAGATCTAGACGATCTGAAATTCAAACTAATTGAGACACTAACCGACACCAACTTAAGTAGAGTTAAGCCGCCGCCAGTAACATTCTCCGAAAGAAAAATTACATGCCTAATTCGTATTCTCTTCCACACTTCTTCATATTGCTTAGGTACCCGTTACAGGTCAAGCGATAAACATCATAGTAAACAGACGACATCAGCTCATGATACTCCCTCTTGTGGATACGGCATTCCAGCTTGTGAGTGCAACAGATTTGCAGACTCTTGCACGTTTAACCTTGTGATTGACGAAATCCGAACCTTCACCAGCTACCAAAAATTGTCAGTTAATAACGATACGACAATTGCTATGCGAGGAGCCAGGGGAGTGGTGTTTTCCTTTGACGAGGATGGAACACCTGTTCCACAGCGAAATGATACGAATTGTGCCATACTTGAAGATCCCAATTGCACTGATCCCCAGTTTGTAGATGGTAAAACATACCGACTGGCAATAGCAGTCAATGGACAGATTCCTGGGCCTACCTTGATAGTTCACGAGGGGCAAGAAGTTTTAATTCATGTTCACAACGATCTCACAAGTGAAGGTATTTCAATTCATTGGCATGGGATGCACCAGATGGGAACACCTTGGATGGATGGTGTCGGGCAAGTGACTCAGTGCCAGATAGGGCCTTCGTCAAGCTTTTCATACAGATACACTGCTAAGCCTTCTGGGACATTCTGGTACCACTCTCACAGTGGAGCCCAAAGAACAGATGGCCTCTTTGGTGCCCTTGTAGTTAAGGAACATCCTAGAAGACTGGAAAATATTGAGGACACTCTTGGCGAATTTGAAGACTTATCAGGTCAGCACACCCTAACCTTAATAGACTGGCAACACGAGGCATCATTGGACCTCGTCTCACAGGCCACCGGTGGCCTGGGCTTCTATCCAGAAAAACCACTGGGCGAGGTTCCCACCCCTGACGATGAAAAATACAAGGTCACACATAGTTTTGACGACGCAGGGATCGGGCCTGTCCCATATTTCTCAGGACTCATAAATGGCAAAGGAAGACATAGTGATGTTCCATACCGTAAAACAAGACTGAGCATATTTACCGTAGAAGAAGGAAAGACGTATCGCTTTCGACTCGTTGGAGCTCAAGGACTTTATGCTTACAAATTCTCCATTGCTGGCCACAAGCTAACTCTGATGGCCACCGATGGCTATTTGACTAAGCCTATCAGAGACGTAGATTACATCATAATACACACGGGAGAGAGGTACGACTTCCTACTCCATGCAAAGAATACATATTTGAAGGACTACTGGATGCAAGCGGAGACTTTGGAGAGTAATAATGTAGGGGAAGGGCCTCCCTACAAGTCACTGGGACATGTTGCAGAAGGCATTTTGCACTACAAACAGAGTGACGATTCAGATGATCCAAATATCAATGTACCGTCGTGGAAATACGAAGATATCAAATCGGCTTTTCCTCTTCGAAATTGCAGCAGCGAAGAGAAATGCATAGCAGTGAACTGCCCATTCGAGCACTTCCACACATCATACAACATCACGTGTGTAAATGTTCATGAACTACAATTACTTGAACCAACGCCAGCCAATGAGCTTCCAAACCCAGAGCCGGGTCCTAATTTCACACATTTCATCAACTTCAATTTTGAGGGTCAATCAAACACAGGCTCCGCCAACGGAAGGAATTTTATTCTTCCAGCATTTCCCCCGCAAACCCAAAATTCGCAGTTTTATGCAAGTGGTGAAAAGTGTGACCTCGACGCAGACTGCAATCCTTCAACACCGGAATGCTCATGTGCTCATGTGTTAGACATTGAAACTAACAAAACGATTCAACTGGTGTTCACGTCCCTTAGTAAACCATATGTGGTTCATCCAATTCATCTTCATGGCCATTCATTTCATGTTGTTCACATTGGATATCCTGACTACGACTCTCATACCGGCTTTATAGCGAACGCTAGTAGTGATATATATTGCGAAGACACCACCTGCACTAACCCGGGATGTGACCCAAACGCTTGTACCAGACCACGCTGGAAACATTACATACCTCCAGAGCTTTTTGAGATTAACAGTACAACCGTCAGAAAGGATACGGTGATAGTGCCTGCTGGGGGGTACGTGGTCATCAATTTTCTATCTGATAACCCTGGCTACTGGTTTCTCCACTGCCACATTGAGTTGCATCAGATCGAAGGAATGGCAATGATTATTAGAGAAGGGTCTTACGAAGAACAAGGCACGCCACCCAATGGAACGAACAAGTGTGGAGACTTTGAGATGAGTGAGAGTGAATTTCTTGAATACGAAAATACCTCTTTGGCAACAAAAAAACTAACAAAATTCAAAAGGTAAAAATCTCCCTGTTGACCATCACATGACAAGGTAATCTCAACATGATACTGGTCAATCACTGTGATTCCATTGGAATCATAAAAACAGGCGTGTGCAATCTATTTGTCAAGTTTATGTTGTCTACAAGTTAAGATCTTTCTTTAGTTAACTTCCTTCCCGAAAACTGTTTCAGATGATCACGTAGAAAGAACCCTGTAGTGAGCTGTAATGAGCACAATTGACTATGAGCTGTAAATTGTACCTGGAAGTAAATCATAAGTTGTTTCCACGAAAGCTGAAGAGCCCTTTCAAGATTCACTTAAAGTCTAAGGTTTTTGATTTAACTACTTATCAACTCAAAATCGCTTAGAGAATAAATCATGTAGTTCACAAAAACTGAGTGTTCGTGATGAGTACCGTATCAACTAAGTATGTATTTGTTCAGAATTCAGTAAAACTTTGATGTAATTTGATTCTGTATTTACGTTACTTTATACTGGAGTACTTGTTATCTTGATTGTACTACTCTGTGTAAACAGGGATTGCCGAGCCAAAACCTCATCAATATCGTGCGACGATTTAGGAATGCCATGCATTTTTTTCTGCGGGTATAGAGGGTTTTACGATTTAATACTCGTCACCTCCGCCCAACAGGCAATAGGTAAGCTTAAACCTAAGACCTTTTATTGATTTTGACAAACACAAATTTCAGCCTGGCGTTTGCAGATTGCTGTAAACGCAATGCTAAACCTTTCTGTTCTATTTACATGGCGAAAACTGAGTCACTGTGATTGCGTTCAAGCTAAATTTGCCCCATGTCAAAGCAGAACTATAAATTGTTTTGATCCGCCCTTCAATTGTTTCAGTCAACACTCACAAATCGTTTCCATGGCAATTATACC
>BLFK01000245.1:10000-17424 GCA_014634185.1 Astreopora myriophthalma | reverse complement strand
TTATGAGAACGTAGTCGGCGATCGTCGGCGATGTCCCAGCGGGCAAATTTATCCCACAATTCATTCCATCCAATTGATTTGGCGACCTTTTTCGAGTTTACCGGGGATACGTCGCAAGTACATCTGGGGCACCACTGCGATGCAACTGGGACGAAAAATCAATTCAACCGGCGACCACAACGCAGGTCATCGCAGGTATATCGGCGGCATATGAGAACCAGGCTTTATGTAGCTGGATGGGAAGTTTCAACTGATTTCTGCATTTTCATTTCACTGATCTATGTGTAGTTAATTTCAAGACCAGGCCCCAGTTGTTCGAAAGGTGGATAACGCTATCCATCGGAGGATAAATCGCTATCCAGCGGATAAATGCTAGCAAATCCAACTGAGTTATCCAGTGGGTAGCAGTATCCACCTTTTGAACAACTGGGTCCAGACTTTTTAGCTTTTACCTTGCTTCGTTTTTATTTTGTTGACGTACTGACATACCGTGTTTGTTTACGAAAACTATCAGCTGTAGCGCTAATCCGTCATGTTACACGCGTCACGGCAACCAGCAGCTGGATTGAGTGCCTTTTCAGTACATTACAATTGATTAACGTGCCTAGCCATAAGGCACAGAAGCTAAATTTACAACAGCTGGATATTGACGGAAGACTCAGTCTATAGGTGTGAGGGATTCTTTGTCTCGTGTTGCTTCTAGATATATATAGATTCAAGCGTAACGAGATCTAACGAAGTAGAATAGAATGTACCATAACGCTTAAGTTCATGCGATCTAGGTTATATGAAAGTTACCATCTTGCTGCAGGCGTAACGTTCTTGCGAAACTCAGTATCAATCCCTCCCCACCCCCGTACATATTTGATAAAGCAGTGTGTGAACGAGGCAGTTGTCATGACGTGTGACTATTTTTTCCCTTGCTTTCCGAGAATTCGAAAGCATTTGGTCGCTTCCAGGAAAGCGGTAGTGTGGACGAAAATTGGAGCGCTAAGCTATCGTCAGTGTGAGATTTGCGATATCTTCTATTCCTACTTTTTAAAAGAAAATTTATCATGGCAGAATCAGAAGAGAACTCCAACACAAACACATCACCGCGTAGTACTATGTGCAGTAAAGTATCAACCAAGAAGATGATATTGCTGGGCACAGGATTCGCTGTGGTGGTGATCTTAGCTGTTGGTCTTGCCTTCTTAATCAAATGGGAGAGTAAATCAACTCTTTCCGATGGTGAGTGACAAGAATAGCACTTTGTCTTTCATTTTAACAAAGAGGTGTTTTAACTAAAACGAAATGAAGTATCCACATGAACTATACACATTCAAACATTTATGCTTTGCTAAGCATTTCTCATCAGAGTGCTATAAACTACCTCCGCCGAGACTTCAACCGCTTACAATCTTGGGCTTCCCTGCTAGCAGAGGCTTCTTTTCCTTGTGTTCAGCGTGCGAGAGGTCTCCCGGTCCCATAAAACTGTAAACCATTGCGGAATTTCGGAATCACTTCAAACTTCTGATTGATTTTTTTTTCCACAAATGGCGCTTGATACCTGCTGTTACTTAATTCTTTAATGAAGGAACGGACCGTCCGCACCAGTTGTTTGAAAAGTCGCAATTCACTGGATAAATGAACCACTATCAACTGGCCGGGATAACTCAATTGGTTTTGCGAGCGCTCATCCGCAGGATAGTGTTATCCACCTTTGAGCAATCGAGGCCTGTCGGAACGGATGATCCCTTGCATGCATGTAAACGTTAACTAATTTGCCGCTCAGTAAAGAGAGGGATGCTAGAAACGCAAATTAAAAAACAAAATGATGAGAAACGTTGAACCTCAGCAAATGTAATGCCGAAGGTGAGGTTACTTTGCTCCTTCAAGTTTTTTCCCAGTTCCCAAAATATTTCGAAGTGAAGGGGTCATCGTAGGAACGGGACATTTTATGTTCATCGTAGACGGTTCGTTGTAATTATACTTATTCTTTTACTTGTACTTTCTTATCTGTTTCTCTCTGTTTCTGTTTTATTAATCGGTAGCGCTTGTTGCATAACAACCTTTGTTATTACAGCAAATAGAACAGAATGTTCAACATAATGCAACTTTCGTTGCAGAACAACTGTTGAAAAATGTTGCAGCAACGCGTTGAACGGAGTAGAGCTTGGCTCTGTTTTCTTTCAACTGCGTTCAACAACGTTCAATGCGTTGAACATTGTTGCCCGGAACGCAGTTGAAAGGAAATAGGGACAAGCTCTATTCCATTGAGGAATTGAGCAACAAATGTTACACGATATTGAACCGTGTATCACTAGCCTCGTCTCTTTAATCTCTTTTGTGGTTGCCACTTTATCTCGATCAACATATTTGATACCAAGTTTTACAATAGACTAAATGTACAACACCACGTACGTTATGATTAAACCCCATGAACTCTGTTCAACATTACGAAACAGCGAAAATTTGGCCCTTCTGAGGTACTTTCCGCAATATGCAGATGGTTTGCCAATTAAGTGTATTTTTTTTTCCTAAAACAGATAAGCGAAGTATGGCCGCTGTGTTTGACTGCAGGCATAAACCACTCTGTGATGTCAATGCCACCTGCGTTGCTATCAACGAGAATAATCACGCCTGTCAGTGTAACCGTGGCTTCCAAGGAAACGGCTCTGTTTGTTACGGTAGGGAAACCAACTGTCTTCAGATAACAGTACAACGCTTCCGTAATCTATATTTTGATAAAGTGACAAAGCACCGTCTTGTTGGGTGCTCCAATAAGTTCAGTCAACTAATGCACGAAAAGGGCAAGATATTTTCAATCATATTCAATGTCAAACTTCAACACAACTCTCTTGCACTCTCCACTTATGCGCACTGACAGCTCTGCACTGAACAAGTATACTCTTTCATTTTTTGGCTATGGAGATTTGACAGTTCGGCCAATATCCATTAAACGGTATTTCGTAAAAGGAAAGTTGGCAAGTCTGACTCTACTAGAAGCGAAAAATACATTGTGAATGTAGCTGCAAATCGCCATCTTTACGTTCTTTAAATGCTTTGCTACAACAATCAGTTATTCTTAACCAACTATAATTTCCCCTTTTCAGATATAAACGAATGTTTATCGGCAGAACTTAATTCATGCCCACCAACCGCTGCTTGTGTTAATACAATTGGTTCTTACAAGTGCAACTGCCCTCCAGGTTCACAAGAAGATAGGCAGTTGTGCAAAGTTCAACAATGCAACTGCAGCCAGCATGCGGAATGCTTAATCTCGGGGAGTTCTTACACCTGCAGTTGTCTTCCTGGATACAAGGGAAATGGGACATTCTGTATAGATGTCGATGGATGCAGGGTGGGAATCCACAACTGCAGTCAGCACGCCTCCTGCACCAACAACATGGGCACCTATAATTGCACCTGCAGCGATGGATTTCTTGGAAATGGGTTGACGTGCATAGACGTGAACGAGTGCGAGAGGGGAGCGCACAATTGCAGTGAGCATGCTTACTGTACAAATACCGTTGGATCGTATAATTGCACTTGTGGCGAGGGATTTCTAGGAAATGGCCTGTCATGCACCGATGTAGACGAATGTAAGGGGGAAATCCACAACTGCAGTCAGCACGCATCCTGTGCAAACAAACTTGGTAGTTATAACTGCACGTGCCGAGACGGATTTCGTGGACATGGGTGGACGTGCGAAGATGTTGACGAATGCAAGAAGGGAGCCCATAACTGCAGTGAGCATGCTTACTGTACAAATACTGTCGGATGGTATAATTGCAGCTGTCACGATGGATATCGTGGCAATGGAGAGTCCTGCTACGATGTCAACGAATGCAACAGCTGGTCTTGGCCTTGCGATCTGAATGCGTTTTGCATGAACACAGACGGCTCTTACAGCTGCAGGTGCGATGCTGGCTTCCAGGGTGATGGAACGTCATGTGTTGATTATGATGAGTGCGAAGCGGGTGTTCATGATTGCCATAAGAAAGCGACGTGCATCAACACTAGGGGATCTTATCAGTGTTCTTGTTCTAAAGGTTACCATGGAAATGGCAAAGTCTGCAAAGGTGAGTCAGGTCGGGCCTCACTGGGTATGTGGTCCAAAATACACCACACTAGAAAAAAAATAGGTCCGAGTACTCTTGGTCTTCGTGACGGAGTAAACAAGTAATCTAAAGAGAAATGTTTGAAGTGCCCACTTATTACACCAGATGCCGTAGCAACAACACTGCTAGGATTTCACCTTGATGCTACCTAAAAAATCACGAAGAAACCTCCTTTAAAATGTTGAAACTCGTCAATCTCGTCATCCTCTCGCTTTCATTTTGAATCACGGTGTTTAGGTGATCATAATTTCTTAGTACCTTCAAAGGTGATGTACTTTGTAATATGGTCCTCTCCCCTTAATCAACTGTGATGAACACATGTAAAGTTCATATTTGTCAAGTTACTTATAGAGTTTTTATACGGGTCCTTTTTGTTTGCCTTCCACAGCTTCTGCAGCAAGTAGCCTACTACCCAATGAAGTTCATCTTATCATGCTAATCGTGTCCTCTTCTTTTATCATCCTGCTTTGTAATGGATGACTTCGCCAGTGACAATGGACAAGATTCTGTCTACAATCTCCAAGACAAGAGAACGTAACTTCACGGCCGATATAGTCGTAATATGTTTAACTTTGTCTGTGATTAATCTTATTACGGCCGAAGTAGAAAAAACGTCGAACGGTAGGAAAGAACTAAGAGTACCACTTCCAGCTCCCCTTCGCAGTTTTTAATGCTTGATTATTGTACTTGATGACAAGTGCAGATGTACTTGTTGTTTCCAGTCAGTTATAAGACCATATAAATAGGGAGTGAGGATGCCACAGTGGCGACAGCACTCGGGTTCCACCAATGTGGCCCTGGTGCAAATCCTGCAGGTGATGCCATAGTGGGCTGAGTTGGTTCTCCACCCTGCCCCATGAGTTTTTCTTTGGGCTCTCTAATTTTTCCTAGCAAAAACCACCTGCAGTTCCAGTTGATGATACCCTCGATAGGGCTTACCTTGGGTATTTCCCTCTCTTAAGTATTATACTGAGTAGAGAAATTATCCTCATTATATATCATCATATATATATATATATATATATTGTGATTTGAGAGAATACCTTCGACGTCACAGTTTGTCACCTTTTCATGTTTCTGTTTGGAAGACACATTTAATAATGTTGACGATGATATCAGAGAATGCTAGTGGTAATGGTAATAGTAATGCTCGTGGTAAGGGACTGGAACGAGTTGTTCAAATCAAAATTAGTGCTAATCCACTCAACCCAGAATGAGTGCTAATCGACCTTCGAACAACTCGGCCCTGGTTAGTCTTTAGAGGAGGCGAGGGGGCTGGTGAAAATCGGCGGCAGGGCGATCGTGCAGCCAAAAGGAAGGTGGAGCACAAAGAGCGCTTTTCAATTGAGCGTTGTAAAAGCAAAACCAAAGTAATTACAGAGCCAATGAGGTTCTGAAGGAAATACACCATTCAGCCAATCAAATCCACGAATTGGTTTTACTAGCCAATCAGGACGCAAAAACAACTAAACAAAGCCAGTGCCAAGAGTGACGGGAGTCGCAGTAAAGCCATTTCCGAGCTGCTGTTTGCCTCTGGTTGAAAGCGAGTCTTGGTGCTAAGCCATTCAAATGATGAGTTTGATTTGCATGGAAATACACCACTCATTTCCATTTGAATGGTTGTGTACCAGGACTCGCTTTGAAACCGAGGGAAACAGCAACTCGCAAATGGGCTATTGGTTTTAGTTTTGCATCCGATTGGTTAAAAAGTTCGCACAAGTTTTTTTTGATCCAGTCACAGAGAAAACCAAAGCCAAACCAATTCCGTAATAACTTTCTACAGTCAATTGGAAAGAGCTCTAAATTTATGGTCTCTTAATAACACAAATGCGAACTTTGAGTGGGTAAGGGGAGAGAAAACAAAAAAAAAAGTGCTTCACAAGGGTCTGTGCCTCCTTCAATTTCTACCAGCTAACCCCTCTAAATAATGATCGGCCCCTATTAACTAAAAGTATATCTGTTGCATCTAAAGTCTGTAATATAAAAGCAGGAAGATGTGTTAAAATAGAAATAGTGTTATGTAATTCAAGGGGCAACTTATTAACAGAATATTAGGCAATGAACTAAATGAGCTAAATGTATGAAAGATATGAATAACTGAAATAGCTTCAGTAAATAAGGGGTAGAAATAAGTAATCGGAAAGTGAAATAAAAATATCGCCAGCACTTCTGGGTTAGATCTTTAATCTTGAACCAAGTTCTGCCAGTAACAGTGCAATTTATATGTAGTCAGTTCCGAGTCCAATGAACGCCTCTATTTAGCTACAAGGAATTAGCAGACCAAAATAAGAGAAAGGAAATTGAAGAAAACTCAGAAAGCGGGTGAATTACTCCAAGGGTTTTGCCATTGATTAGATTGACCCAAGATGTCTCTCGGCAGCAAGATACAAAAGAAATAAAATGCTACTGCGGCCTGATACTTATAATACAGTGTTCGAATTTTATTCTGAGCTTTCCCCGTTCTACGGCAACATCACAGATAAAAGAAAGAAGAAAATGGTGTTCAACACACGACTTAACGCGTTTGAGCACTGCTGTAAGTCTTTCGATCTCCTTGTGGCAAAACACTAAAAAACTAATTCAGCAATAAAGAAAGAGCTCCATTTTGTACAACATCGACTGGTACATCTCCTTGACAAGTCCCTAGAAGTTTCATGCCAAGTATTTGCAAGTTCCTATTTCGTGCGCCAACCGACTTGTAGACGCACACAGAAAAAACTGCTTCGGGAGACTACAAGTTAAAAACTTGTACACCGTGACAAAACGAAACAATTCAGGATTCCCTTATTCTCTTAAAGGTTTTTGTCTCTGCCTTCCATACTGTTCATGCATGGGGTTGTAATGTACTAGTTTCAGAAAAAAAATTTACACAACATTCAATTACAGTAAATTTCCTTCAACAATCTGAAACGTTCAGCACACTTTTCTCGTAGTTACCTTCGTGAAGACCTCTGTGTGATCGACGACGCTATCAAAAGTCACTTAATGGAGAAACGTTTTCTTCTAAAACGTACTCTCAAAGGATCACTCGGCCACAAGTCGGACGTTGTAAGCGTCGGAACCAAAGAAATTGAACGCTAAGAAGAACTGTACTTTTCTGTTCATAAATGAAGAACTTACAAGCGGAGTCGGCTCGCAAAGATCAGCACGAAAACTCACATCCAGTTCACCGTTATCAGTCAATGAGCATGTAAACGAAAACTAGGAATATTATATAAGGATTATTGAGCGCACAAACACATTAATTTCACTATTTTATTTTAACGACAAGGAATGACGCTTGTCGCAGTCGTAGTATAGTGTAGTGGAACATTACTCCCC
>BLFK01000245.1:0-5000 GCA_014634185.1 Astreopora myriophthalma | reverse complement strand
GTACCTATCATTGCACCTGCCGCGTTGGATTTCTCGGAAACGGGTGGACGTGCAAAGACGTGGATGAATGCAAAAAAGGAACCCACAATTGCAATGAGCATGCTTACTGTAGAAATAGCTTTGGATCTTATAGCTGTACCTGTCGCGATGGATTTCAAGGAAACGGCTGGTCGTGCATTGATGTCGATGAATGCAAGGAGAGAATCCATAACTGCAGTCGGCATGCATCCTGTAATAACAGCATTGGGACCTATGATTGCAAATGCCGCGATGGTTTTCGAGGAAACGGGTGGACGTGCAAAGATGTTGACGAATGCAGGAAAAGAACCCACAATTGCAGTGAGCATGCTTCCTGTACAAACAGCGTCGGGTCTTATAGGTGTACCTGTCGCGATGGATTTCAAGGAACCGGCTGGTCATGCACAGATGTAGATGAATGCAAGGTGAGAATCCATAACTGCAGTCGGCACGCATCCTGCAAAAACAGCATTGGGACCTATGATTGCGAATGCCGCGATGGTTTTTGAGGAAACGGGTGGACGTGCAAAGATGTTGACGAATGCAAGAAAGGAACCCACAATTGCAGTGAGCATGCATCTTGTACAAACAGCGTCGGATCTTATAACTGTACCTGTCGCGATGGATTTCAAGGAAACGGCTGGTCATGCATAGATGTCGATGAATGCAAGGTGGGAATCCACAACTGCAGTCGGCACGCATCCTGCAAAAACAGCATTGGGACCTTTCATTGCAAATGCCGGGATGGTTTTCGAGGAAACGGGGGGACGTGCAGCGACGTTGACGAATGCAAGAAAGGAACCCACAATTGCAGTGAGCATGCATCTTGTACAAACAGCGTCGGATCTTATAACTGCACCTGTCACGATGGATTTCAAGGAAATGGCTGGTCATGCATTGATGTCGATGAATGCAGTGTGGGAATCCATAACTGCAGTCTGCATGCATCCTGCAAAAACAGCATTGGGACCTATGATTGCAAATGCCTCGATGGTTTTCGAGGAAACGGGTGGACGTGCAACGACGTTGACGAATGCAGAAAAGGAACCCACAATTGCAGTGAGCATGCTTCTTGTACAAACAGCGTCGGATCTTATAACTGTACCTGTCGCGATGGATTTCAAGGAAACGGCTGGAAATGCATAGATGTCGATGAATGCAAGGTGGGAATCCACAACTGCAGTCGGCACGCATCCTGCAAAAACAGCGTTGGGAACTTTCATTGCAAATGCCGCGACGGTTTTCGAGGAAACGGGTGGACGTGCAAAGATGTTGACGAATGCAAGAAAGGAACCCACAATTGCAGTAAGCATGCTTACTGTACAAACAATGTCGGCTCTTATGACTGCACCTGTCAAGATGGATTTCAAGGAGATGGTTGGACATGCAAAGATTTAGATGAGTGCAAGATGGGAATACACAATTGCAGTCAGTTTGCCCAGTGTAAAAACGAAATTGGAACCTATGATTGCACATGCTACCATGGTTTTCAAGGCGACGGGTGGACTTGTAAAGATGTGAATGAATGTCAAACGGGGAACCACAACTGCAGTCTTTATGCATTCTGCACAAATAATGTAGGTGCATTCAGTTGCACATGTCGCGATGGATATGAAGGCAATGGATGGGTATGCATTGATGTTAATGAATGTCAGAGAGGCACTCACAGTTGTCACACTCACGCCAGCTGCCATAACGATCAAGGTTCATACACGTGCTACTGCAACAGAGGATACAGAGGAGATGGACAAACTTGCAATGGTAAGTGCAAGGAGTTCCATTTTCATAAATGACTTCTTAAATTACGACATCCGACAGTACTACAAATGCAAGAAGTGCATATGCATGACGTGTGACCTTGATCGAAGGAGAAAAGGGTTGTGACTGGCTTAGGGCGTCTTTCAATAAAATGAAAACTCTGGAACTCAATTTGACTCAACTCTTTGGTTTTAACTGCCGTCAATCAATGTAGCGGACAGGGTCAAAGGCTCACGTCGCTTGTTGTGAGTAGCGGCTTTTCATTTACTTTGCAGCTGGTTTCTCTTTGATAAGTCCGTCAAGTCTTGGCGTCAATGTGATTGACGGCAGTAAAAAACGAAATTTGAAGGCTTGAGTTCGCATGTTAGAGAAAAGCGCAGTAGCAACAGACCCCTGAAGCACTGATCCCGATTATGATTACATTTACTGCTGGCCACGCCTCTCGTTTGTAGAAAAAATTAACAATTATTCAACCGAAATGGGGTCTTTCAAATGTCTTCCAAATGCAAAGAGATAAGTATCAGCGAGCCCCTTCCCCGGCGTTATTGATTAATTAACCGGGATTTACAATTGAACAAATATAAATTAACTCATGATGTTTATTTTAACAATTTATCGTTGGCAGACATCGATGAGTGCCGAGATGGGACCAACAAGTGCAGCTCAAATTCGCGTTGTATCAACACCCCAGGTTCATACAGCTGCAGCTGTGTCGATATAATGGCAATGGAGAGTCCTGCAACGATATCGACGAATGCAAAAGACGGCCTCAGCCTTGCGATCTGAATGCAGCTTGTACAAACACAGTCGGCTCTTACAGCTGCAGGTGCAATGGTGGCTTCCGGGGTGATGGAACGTCATGTGTTGATTATGATGAGTGCAAAGTGGGCCATCATGATTGCCATAAGAAAGCAAAGTGCATCAACACTTGGGGCTCGTATGAGTGTTGTTGTTCCGATGGTTACCATGGAAATGGCAAAGTCTGCAAAGGTTAGTCAAGCTCGTGCGTTACGCGTTGTGTTGTACAAAATAAGAAGGTTGTTTAAAGGGACAGTGTCACACTATTCAGGATGAAATGAAGTACTCACCTAGTGCTAAAATTGCCTGGGGCTTATTACAAGGATCATCTCATCATTTCATCTATCATCCGCACTTCACATCCTTTTTCACCATTCAGCACTTCTACTTCTACTTTATTAACAAACAACGCTTTCGCATCAAGTACCCCCGGTACCGGAGGTTTTTCCTTCGCGCTCGTGGCGAACCGTTAACCGGTAACTGAACCCCTGGAACCCAGGGTATAACTATTCAGAATCATCAAAAAGGCATGCAGCAGTATCAGATTGTTTTTAGCCCTACTAGACGACAACCACTCAATCAATGAACACCTAACGTAAAAACTGCATGACTAAAAAAAGAAATACTTCTGGTCACCACTCACGACAACGAAGTCTTCGTCATGTTATCTCCCAGTTTTGGAACGATGGTGTAATTACGTCATCACGACAAGTCATAATATGAAGATAGTTCAGATGCTCTATCACTGAGATAGAAGAGGCCAATGGGATCTAGGCGATTAAACTATTGTAGGTACACTGATTCAATAACAACAACTGCGTCGCATGCGGTTAGGACTGAAATACGACATGGTGGCATATTCGCTCTTATAGTTAATGAGACGGTTGGAAACCATGCATAGTGGGTGAGATTGACTTTCCCCAGTCCGCTTTCCCTCTCAGAGAAACTTTGGATGAACATTAAGAGAAGCATTTGCTCGCGGAAGTAGGTTAAGTAGCTTTACCTCAAAAGTTTTTATATCATGGGTATTTTCTTTTATCTTTCACAGCGTCTACAGCGACAAGTCTGCTTCCCAGCGTAATTCTACCTATGTCATGTTTTATCATATTACTTTCTACTTGGTGACTTCTGGAGATACAATGGACAAGATAGTGACGCCAAATCGATGACTCGAGAGAGTGATGCTAGACTTTTCATTAACTTAATAACATAAATTGAAGAGAATATTTGGTGAACAGTTCTGGAACAATACAGTACTTTCTTTCGTGCATATCCCTTCTTTTTTCCCTAATTAGATACTTGTTACGATTATATCACTTGTTGTTCTCAGCGCACTTAGCCTTCTTGTTTTGGCTCTTGTGTAACATAGTCAAACGTGCCGAGAGCCGAAGCCGATCAATATTCAGTACTCTTTGCTGAACATCTAATCTCGAAAATGAAACGACCGGAATTGATCGCACCAAGTCCATTTTATACTGTTTAATAAACGAGCAGGAGTGTTTTGTCGGGTTTTAAACCACGAGGCGTAGCCTAGTGGTTTTAGACCCGAAAAAACACGACCTGCGAGTTTGTTCAACGTCTTCAAAAGCATTCCACAAAGAGCATGTCCATCTGGAGTCCGAACAATGGTTCAAATTGTGGGAGGAAAATATTAGCATACAAGAAAAACAAGTTATGCCTTATAGAATACTAACGACAAGTTTTTGCACGTGACGTTTTATCGGTAACTTGATAGGCTGTTAGGTCATGAATTATTAATGTTTTTAACTTTACTTTTGGAATAAAAGGATCTAAATAGACATTTTCACAGTTAATGACATCATACTGGTTGCGGGGCGTCGGGGGGGGGAGCGCAAACGGCTAATATTACAGTTTATGCAAATTCGACGCCATAACCACGCTGCCTCCCTCACGGACTGCCTTACAGATATCAATCCAATTTACAGTCTGTTCCCTCTTATTTATATAGATCGTTTTCACATGACGTCATGGCGGCCATGTTGGTGTACCAAAACAAAGAAACGGCGACCATTTTGGTGTCCCAAAACAATACTCGGCGAATTGAACTCCATTTTTAGTCAAATATTTCGTATTGTTTCAGTAAATCAATATGGCTGCTGGTCACGTAAGTGAAAATGATATATTCTGGGACAATGTTAAACTGCGAGCTGTATGGTTATGGTTAAAATGTATCTCGAAATATTCACCAATTTTCCCTTGGACGCAATGCAACTGATATGCTATACGAATAAATTGATCCTATCGAAAGACAGACTTGACATAGGGAAAAGGGTATAGTTAATACTAGGGAAAATTGAATTTAAAGCGCGTCAACAGGTTTGACGATTTTAATGATTTTGGTGTTAAAATGATCGTCGCAATCGAAGCAGCAACTTAAGCAGTTGCAAAGAGATCTGAAAAAATCC
>BLFK01000243.1:25000-27500 GCA_014634185.1 Astreopora myriophthalma | reverse complement strand
AAATTATAATTTCAACTACCAGCTGAACACGCACTGCACGTGCACCTTCTCTCCTTCTCATTGGTGGGTCTACCTGTTGGTGCGAGACGACCCCTCACTCCACCTGGGTTTTTTCTTCGGTAATTTCCTAATGTTCTCTGTCACTTTGATATGAAAATTTACCGGGGTAAATTTTAAAGAGGTAAAATCGGTTACACGATAAAAGGCAAGTTTCCCTAGGTAAACCTTACGTTTACTAAGGTAAAGTTGCCTCGCGTAACCGCAGTTATAAACTCGAGACTTAAACAAGGTCATTTCCAAAGTCTTTGTTATTGCTATTACTGTTATTATTATTGACGACTGACTGACTGACTGGTTGGAAAGAAACATCAATTAAACAACTCACTTGGAAGTAGAATCTCGACATCTACAACGGTACCACTCCCACGAATACCCACGAACGCCCAAACCTATAAAATTAAGACATAAACTTGTCAAAAAGTAACTGAATGCAACAAAACACCCTTTTTACCCACATTATCAATAAGGTCTACTGAACAAACAAACAAACAAAGAAACAAACGAAACAACAAAAAACAATGCTCTTGCATAAAATTGTAGTTAATGTCTCCGAGTACTGGATTAGTTCAGAAGCACGGATTTTTCCCTCCCGAGTTTAGAGATCATTGCATGTCCATTTTTCGTTAATTTGAGTTGTCGCGTAGCGCGGACTTGCGTCGACTGCAGCGCAACTGCAGAGCACCCTTTCTTACCGACCCCATCTCAAGTCGGCGGTGTGTTGGGGGTGTGTTAGCAAGGTCATCCAATTAGAAACAGTAAGGTTGTGTGACCTCATACTAACGCCTCGACTTCTTTTTTTGCTGTGTCCAAATTTGCAAGGGCACCACCGACAAAATTTGCACCATTTGCTAGTGATATTTAAATATGGCAAATTTTAATGAATTCGAACAGTATTTCTAAATTGTAAATCAGAGCACATAACATAGCATAAAACAAAAGACTGAAACAAAGCAGCAGAGGAAAACTAGGTACTGTGACCATTGCTGGTTTCAAAGCGAACAACATTGGGGTACTTAGTGCACAGTAGCCCAAGCTCATGTGAAAGTCGGGAAATAGTGACGTAAATGTAAGGATTTGTATGAAAATCCCGGTGATATCTAGATTCAAGAAGATAATTATATAGGCAAACATTCTCATTAAAACGTCCTACCTTACTGTTATTTGTGTCCCTTGCTTAGTGTGTGGTTATTTTCCCCATCTAAAGCGATTTAAAGTGTCTATAACCCCCTAAACGTTTTTCGCCAGATGAACTATTTGATACTGAGCAAAATGCCGCAATTTTCTCCTGGTAGGATAAGCGCATTATTGTTATTATCTCTACTATATATCACAGTCTTTGCTGGTGTTCTTTTTGTGCATCAGCCGGGCGCAAACCATGCACCTGGGGCATCAGTCACTCAAGTCAATCATTCTGTTCAAATACTAAGCACTTTTCTGAGGATTCGCGCAGATCCCAGCATGCAGATCTTTTGAATCTCTGTCACAATAGCTCTCTTTGATACTTTCTGGATGTTTTCTACCATCCCCTTCTTTACTGTACCAAGCGCACCAACAACTACAGGGATGACTATGGTTTTCATATGCCACATTCTCTGTATTTCTAGTTCTAGGTCTTTGTACTTGCTTTTCTTTTCGATTTCCTTCAGTGCGATGTTTCTATCTGATGGGACAGTCATATCAATCAGTTTGCAGGTGGAATTTACTGAATCTTTAACAATGATGTCTGGTCTGTTCGCTGTTATAGTTCTGTCTGTATTGACTGGCATGTCCCACATGATGGTGATGTTGTTGTCTTTATTGTGCATCACAGTCTCTGGCGCGTGTTGGTACCATTTGTCTGTAATCTTGAGATCATGATCTTTACAGATACTCCAATGGAGATATGCTGCAGCATTATTGTGCCTGGAGATGTACTCTGTTTTGGCTCATACCTCACACCCAGATACAATGTGGTCCGCTGTCTGTTCATGTTCCGAACACATTCTGCATATGCTCTCCACTTGCCGGCCACATATTACTTTCTGGTAGTTTCTGGTGTTTATTGCCTGATCTTGAGCTGCCACGAGTAGTCCCTCTGTTTCTCCTTTCAGATTGCTTGACAACCACTTGTTGGTAGTGATTGTGTCTACGTGGGGCTTCTCTAGGATCTTGGGATACTGGCCATGCAATGTTTTGTCTTTCCACTGTTCTTCTTTCATTGATTTCATCTTAGACTTGAATATGTGTTTCGGGGCCTTAGCATTTTCTGAGGCTGATATATCTTCTCTGTTCTCAAACTCTGGCATTGTTACTTCCCTTTTGAACTTAGTGGCGTTCTTGGTTACTAAATTTTTGGCTTTAGATTGGTCATGTTCAAGCAACTGCTTTGGATATCGCCCTTCTTTGTGCTTCAGATAATGATCAAGCCCTATTGTTGTTGTTTTGAATGCTGTTTCTACAT
>BLFK01000243.1:0-15000 GCA_014634185.1 Astreopora myriophthalma | reverse complement strand
ACGAAAAGGTATGGAAATTTTCATGCTCCATTTAGCCAAGAGGTGCAAAGAAACTTGGGTACTTTTCATGTTCCTTTCAAAGACGGAACACGGACGGAGTTGGAAGCTTCCATGTTCCTTTCACAAAGAAAACCAAAAGAACACGGAAAAACATAAGGGAATTTGGGAATTGTCATGCATGTTCCTTTTACAGACTTGGAAAATTATGTGTTTTTCTTTTTGGTTGTTGTTGTTGCTTTTTAATGAGCTTGGGAACTGGTGCCTTCAAAGTCAGAGGGGACATAGTTAATGGATTTACAGTTAATGGACATAGTTAATCCATTAACTATGGCGGGGAGGAGGCCTGCTGCAGTCCAGGCAGGGCAAGGAGGTATCCATGTGAACCCAGCAAGCAGGAACCACCCAGAATGTTCTCCGGTGTGGAGGTTTCCACCAGAGGGGCCGCATGGAACCTCCAAACCTCCCTTCTTTGTTTTTCGCCACGGTCAAATTTTAGCCGCAAAGCGGTGACAACGAACCACGAGGCGATGAGAGAAGAAAAACACCTGCTTCCGTCCCTGCGAATCTCACTTCCTTGCAGATGCTAACTGTCAAACGCTTCAAAATTATCATTAAAAGAACAACCAATGACAATGGCGCTCTCACCTGATCTGCTTGGCAGCATTCTCATCATCAGCTGTAAATGTTGAAATGTGTAGACGTTAGAATATTTACCAATCAGAACCGACAGTCAGACACTACACAGTAAACATCGCATGAAAGTGAAATTCGCAGCGACCGAAACCAGAGGTTTTTCTTCTCTCATCGCCTCGTGGTTCGTTGTCACCTCTTCGCGGCTAAAATTCTCCTGAAGAGAGGAAAGAAAAACCTTTGGGACCACTGAGGGTAATGCCACGCAGCTTAGGAGGTATCAGCTTAAAAAAAAAAAATGAAACTTGAGCTAACCTGGAAAACAGTCGGCCAGACGTATAAATGGTCGTTAATGGCTCAGAGTCATCTTGTTCGTCATTTGTCATGATTTTTTATGAGGTTAAATATAATATTAATTTAGACAAAGTTAAAACCAAGCCATTGCAGTGGTGTTGCCTGGGATATTTGGGGGATTCCAGGGAGGTTTACAGGGGCATTGACATGTGCTTTGGCTTGAGTTGCTTTTTCGCTTGCTTCCTTCTTTCCGGTCCCTCCCCCTCATATTTTGCAGTAAGTATATATACTCCACACACTGGTTTTCTCTCAGTGATGTGTTGACAGGTGCCTGGAAGGTGGACTGTGGCTCGGTTGCCATGGTGAGCCTCCTTGCTGCTAAGGAGAGTGCTGTCTCCTCCCTTGCTACCTTTACGGCACCTACCCTCCAAAATATTGGCGTTGTGTTTTCACCGGAAATGAATAATTTCGTATTACAGTCGAACCTCCGGTTGCGAGTTGCGACCACCTCCGGTAAGCGACCACCCTTCCCAAGCGACCAGCTTTCCAAAATACCAAAAGTTTGGAAGTCAAATCGCTATATTTTGAACCTCTTGTAAGCGACCACCTCTCGTAAGCGACCGCGAACACTTTTAGAGCTAAAAGTTTGAAATTTTCTCTTGTTTTTAACCCCCCGTAAGCGACCACTTGAAGGATAATAGATCGTTTTCACTCACGTGACCAGCGGCCATATTGATTTACAGAACAAAAGGAAATATGTGCATAAAATGGAGTTCAGTTCCCCGAAGATGGTTCTGAGACACCAATATGGCCGCCGTGACGTCATGTGAAAACGATTTATAGCGAGGAAATTGGATAATGAGGTGTAACATTATAGCATTCCTGGGTAGTACAAGAGACGGAAATTTCTCAGTCAGAAGTACTGGATTTTTCTCGAAATTGACTTTTCACATGAATAAAACTTCTAAAAATAAAAAAAAAAATGCACCACCAAGTCTTAACATTTTGAGTGGTTGCTTTACGGGAGGTTCGACTGTATTTTCAAGCTTAAAACTCATAATTCATGACTCGGTTCCACTGAGACAGAAAAGAGCAAACAGGTAAAAGACACCAAATGCGAAGAAACAGAGAAATCACAATTCGATCAACAATGTAAACTAAAAGATCCGTTAATACTTGGCCTTACAAATGTTGAGAATTCTTTATTCTGAATTAATTATTCATATCTCTAAGTACGTTATAGGTGGTTGCCGAGGCCACAGGCTTAAATTTCTTATATGGCGTCGGTCAGGTCAACCGTGAGATCCAGAACAATAAAAAGTGAATAGAAAAAGTGAATAGAAAAATTACACGGAACAACAGTACTAGTAAAACTGACTGCACACTTACTTGTATAACTGCCTCCGTATATTTAGGTACAAGACGTACAACGGTTCATCAGTTTACACTTCTGGGTTAGCAAATTTGTACTACTATAGACGGGTTAGCAACGGTTTAGCAACTGCTCAGATTTAATGAGTCCAACAACTGAAAAACTCACTCTTGTACACGAACGCTTGAACGCTGGCACCAGTTTCCTGTATTTTTCAGCACCAGTCTCCTTTGAAAGACTAATACTACCACTCTTTTGAGTTGACGCGGCAAATATGGTATCAATTGAATATATTTTTCGTCACATTACAAATTACCATAGCTGAGCTTGTAACTCAAAAACGAGCTCAGTGACCTCCATTTTCTTACGATCGAATTGTAATCAGCATGGCAAGATTCAACTTCACAAAGTCTAAAAGAATTCACGGTATAAACGGATTCAGGGGCTGTTACTCGTACCCAGGCCTGTTGGAGCAAACATAATGGCGCCCGAGATTTCTGTAGTGGGCAAGTGGGCAAGCACGTTTGTGCAAAGTTCGGAGAGGGACCACATTGGGATTCAGTCACAGAGAAATTACTTTGGGTGGACAGTTTGACTACAAAGTCCATGTATTAGACGTAGAGACAGGCCAGGTAAGAAGTTGCTGAGAAGTTTGATTTTGCATGCACACGCCCGCATTAACTTGTTGGTTTGAAAGCTCAACATGGTAGCACAAGAAGCCCGCCCAGCGTAAAATGCAAGAAATCGATTGCTAGAAATATCCTATTTAATACGTATTTCAAACAAATTAAGATGAAAGTTTCTTCGACATGGAATGTATTCGTTTATAGCTATATTAAAATACCCTTATACTGGCCTATGGAAAAGCCAGAGTACGGAATTTAATCCGAATCCGGAATCAAAATTTAAACGAGAGTTGTAAGGCTCATTTCTATACACTGAAAATGGGCGGGAAAGAGAACGAAGCAATTAACAGAAGAAACAAGTAATTTTTTCGCCAGTTGACTGCTCTTCATATGGTTTAATAAAGTACCGTAGGAATTCAGAGTTCTGAAATGCACCTATCAGTGTTATGCACCTATCAATGTTAAGCCCCAGTGTGGGGGGGAGGGAGGGGCTGACCCAGGGGAATTTGACATTTTCATGGAAGCAAGCGCCAAATTTCCCACCCCCAGTCACGTATACACGGTCAAATTCCCCACCCCAGGCAGTTTCAAACCAAAAATCGGGGACCTAAAATTGAGCAACAAGACATTTCATATTCAATCAAGCATGTGCATTGATAAAGTGGAAAATTCATGAATATGTAGAAATATACAAAAAGCAATCACAAGAAACAATAGATAGAAACACTCTTCTACTTGTGAATGCTCCAGCAAATCCTGAAAGAAGTGATGGTCCATATTTACGAAAAGTTAAGACAGATTTGCTTACCTTTCTTTCACTCATGGTGCAGGGATGGCGGAGCGTATTTAGAACTGGGGGGCTTACAAGCAAGCGCTGAAGGTGCCAACCTGTAGGGGAGTCTGGGGGAATCGTCCCCCAGAAAATTGTGAAATCTTGAAGCTCAGAAATACAGTACTACATTCAGTATTCAATTTTTTAATTTTTGCTTGAAATTGAGAGGGCTTTAACCCCCCCTCCCCTGGGCCCCCTTGTCGTCCCTGTGGTGTCTAGAAAAATAAGGAAAACCAGAGCAAACCTTTCAATACCAAGATAGCAAATAACTTGTCTCTATTAAAGCTCTCTCGGTCTTCCAATGTGGCGGGCATGTCAAATTCCCGACCTGGGGTAATGCATACGTTTCAAAATCCCTACCCAGGGGAAGGCTATCTGAGTAAATTTCCTGTGGTTAGCCTCCCCCCCCCCACCTTGGGGCTTAATATTGATAGGTGCATTAAGGCCGAGGGGAGGGAGGGGGTTGGGCTAACCACAGGAATTTGATCGAGAGCTCTGTCCCCAGGGTAGCGATTTTGATCGTACGTGATGTCTCCAGGGTAGGGATTTTGATTCTACGTGATCCCCATGGTGGGGGTCTCTCAGGAAGTCGATACTTCGCCCTGAGAAACTTTCACAATGAATGAGATACAGCATTGTGAATCATAACTTCCTAGAGTTTAAGAGCATGTTTTTTTATTTCAAGTAAGGCACTGATCGCTTATAATTACATAATAATAGTGCAATGAACAGTTCATATCTACTTTGATTTGATAAGATTATTTGTCCACCTTTTAAAACCTTAGCTTTAATACTATGCATCCCAGTAGAACATGGCAACCCCTGAGTTTTTCAGGCCGTCAGCTGGTGTTCAAATTTGATCATGAGATCACTGTTTTGTGTACCATGTGATAACCTTTTTGGTGTACCACGTGATTAAGGTTGAAGACAGAGTGACTTGTATTTTCGTGAAAGCCGATCATGTGATACACATGACAAAAATGTCTTAAAAGCATATTAACCCAATCATGATCAGTTGAAAGTTTTTGCAGTATTTTAAGTTTTTCTCTGATACAGTATCCTTAAATAGTTAAGCCAGAAATGACCATATATGACCACACTTAAAAGTCCACAAAATTGTGCAGTATAAGCTGAAAACGTATGGGTTGGTTAAAAAGCTAGTTTTGCTTCCAGGAAAGATGCAGAAAAAGAAAAGAAATATTAAATCACTTCTTGCTGGAAGACAGTTATGTTAAAACACAATGCCAATATTTTGGAGGGTAGGTGCTGTAAAGGTAGCAAGGGAGGAGACAGCACTCTCCTCAGCAGCAACGAGGTCACCATGGCAATGGAGCCACAGTCCACCTCCCAGGCACCTGTCAACACATCACTGAGAGAAAACCAGTGTGTGGAGTATATATACTTACCCCAAAATATGGGAGGGAGGGAGGGTATAAAAGAAGCAAGCAAGCGAAACAGCAACTCAAGCCAAAGCACATGGCAATGCCCCTGTAAACCTCCCTTGGAATCCCCTCAAGTATCCCAGGCAACACTGCTGCATTGGCTTGGTTTTAACTTTGCCTAAATTAAATTTAGCCTCATTATATTTTTTTTTAATTCTGTTGTAGGTTTAAATTATTACACTCTTGTCCACGTTGAACAAGGTTTGAAGGACATTTGACCACCCTCACTTGTCCTTGGGTGGGGATTTTGACCAATTATTTTGTCCTGGGGGTCGGTGGGGAATTTGATTTGTTTTTTTAAAGAAAATATCAAAATCCCAACCCCCTCTCGGGCATAACATTGATAGGTGCATAACGGTTTAAAGGTGGCTTTACCGGACTGGGTATAAAATTGCTGTGAGGAGTTGACTTCTATCAAAGTGGCCTTGCTGTTACCTTAAGCCTGCTTCCCACTTGTGTGATAGGAATAAGCATAAGTAGTACAGGCATATTAGCACAAGAAATTAGGAACTTTTCCCTTCCTTTTGCTTCAGTGCTGATCTCACGCTTATCTCATGCTTGTGCTTATTTCACAAGTGGGAATGGATGGGAAATAATCATAAGCGCAAGCATTAAAATTAACAGTAGCTCGTAGTGTTCACCATTACTGTGCTTGTGTATCCCTCATTTTCTTGTGCTTGTTTCACGTGTGGGAAAGTTGTAGAGATAATTATGCTTAGGCTTATGCTTGTCCTTATCACACAGGTGTGAACCAGGCTGTAGTTGGCATTAAGCAACATGTGGTTGACAAGTGTACTTCAGTATCACTTTCATAGCATGGGAACCACTTTGCCCAAATAAAAATAACCCTTTTTTAATCCACATTTGGAACCATCTCAGAATCTCTTGCGATTTCAGTATTCATAAATTGGACTACAATGAGAAGGACAAGCTCGAAACCTAAAGTTGAAAGAGTCAAAAAGTGGAAAGAATGTTGCTTTAGCGTAAATAGCATTCACTTGTAATATTGCAACTTAAGTGTGGCAAGATCATTACACACCAGTGCACATGCATTCCCAGCCATGACACTCAATATTAATAGTTACTGTAATACTCACTCGTGGGCAATAGGCATTATCCCTAGGCTCCAGGGGAAAAAAAAAACCTCAATGCGTACAAATCCTTACTTTATGGCCCAGAGCATCAAAGTCGTGTTTATTGTAGTTTGAAGTTAAATCTTAAAATACTGAAATTGGTCTAATGACCTCTAGTTGATGTCAACCAATCCCTTGCATTGCAGTGGTGGATCAAGAACTACAAGTATTAAGGAGAGGCTCAGGCCCTCCCAAAAAAAAATTGCCTGCGCTTTCGCGGTTTTTGGCATTTCATTGTTTTGATGTGAGCATTACATGTGTGGCTTCAAATATTTGTGCAGCTAGCTCTAGTAGCTTGTGTGCATGCTCAGCTACATGTAAATTAAGCATAGTCAGTATTACAGATTCAAATTAATTCAGCTATATGCCATGTGTCTGAATAATTTGTATCACATATTAGTGGCAATTTTTGGACTGATTTGTTATTTGATGTTATCTTTTCCCAGGATAAAAGCTATCAGCTACATGGCAATGTTGGAAGTGGTATGTACAATTATTGAGGGCTGTATGCATAAAAAATCACTATGATGTCCTTTTTGTTTGTACACTGTATTTGCAATTGGTTATATTCCATCAAATGACAGCTGTATTTCGATCAATAAAGTGTGCACAACATCTGCAAATAATTGTTGCAGCTACTTGCATGAAAAAATATTGAAGGAAACAGGAAGATAGAGGAGGAAAAGTTTTGGCCTGTTTTCATTGAATTGCCTTCATTTTTGTTAAATAAATTTAATTGCCATTTAGCCTGAAATTTCCCTTACCACTGCTGGTGATATGGGACATATATGGTCCAAATATGGAAATGGCATGGGAGAACCTATGGCCCATACGTGGGTATTGTATTTCTTTGATATGGGTTATTTTCCCCTGTATCAAACCCATAAACAGTGACTGTATTCATTTAGCACAATTTTGTTGTCTTATGCAGTGGGATTGCTACATATTTAGTAAAGTTCCATATATTTCCCATAGGATCTGGTACAGGAATGACATGGGACGGTCCCATACCAGTCCCACATGTTGACTCACTAGTCTGTATGGGATTGCTATGTATTTTGTAATAGTTCCACATACTTCCCATTGCATAAATCTGGGGAAAGGTATGTGACATTCCCTTACCAATCCCATATGATCATTGACTCTTATCTATGGGATTGCTATGGGTAATTTTGATTTAAGTCCCATACCAATGTTGTGACTAATGTTATATTTGGTGACTCCTACATGAAGTGGGCCTAAGCCCAATGATTATATATTCTCACACGCGTATAATAAACATGCTTTTCTTGCTGGCTTATACCTGTGACGAGAGTCTTAATAACCAATACCATTCATGATCCAGGACTTGAACATATGGGAAATCTGTGGGATAAGACTTCAGTGAAATATGACTGACTAATGTACCCATTAATTCAACCACCACAACCTATATCCCATACCATACTTTAGAAGATTCAAATAGAGGCTATAGCCATGCAATCAGTCAATTTGCCAGTGTACTTATATCAATCAAGTGTAGAAAGCTGTAAGTTATATAAGCTGTAAGGTATGTACATTGTTATCAATGAGTGAACCACACTGTTAGTTTCACATTCTTCACATGTTTAATTGCTGTACATGATATCCACATAATTCCTTTAACACAGTGTAAATTATTGTTTTTGTCTCAACAATATTAATATTTAAAATCCCTTGTCACTTAAAAACTGAAACTTGATAATTACACTGTATAATGAAATATGATCCTTAGAAAAATCCTCAACCTGTGCAAACTTTGTTCATAAAAATTAAAAATATTCAAAAGGGCACATCAAAATTGTTTACTCTCGTCTTGGAGCTCTAATTCTTTGGGGCCGCCTTGCCTCCACACATTTCATATTAATTTTTTGAACAGTTTGACTAGGAGCAGGAGAGTCCTTGGCAAACTTTGCCCAAACTTTTCCTGCGAAAGATTTGAAAATTTATTAGTTTGTCATGAATGTTAATTAAATGTTGTGAGCCAACTTTTACAAACATTACGTATTGGTAAAATGTTCAAGGCAATGATTCCTTTAGTTGTGGGGCCAGATGTTCAAAGCAAGATTTGCACTAATTTGGGTATAAAAAAACTTACTGATTTTGGCCACACTTAATCCATGAATAGTGCTATAATCAGCCTTCAAACAGCTCAACCCTGATGATTAACTTGTATGTTGTCAATTTTAATTCTTTTCATAAAAGATACCTTCAGCTTTAAATATTAATACTTAACCCAAGACTGCTTTTGGGAAATGCTATAAAAGTTAATTAAATATAACCCAACTCACCTACTGTATGAGGGCATCAATGATCATTGCAGTCAATGGCTTGTGGACATCACCATTCTTGCTTTTCCTGTCATTTCCTTTTGCATTTGAAACAGCAAGTGTTTCTTTGGTGAAGAATATATCAATGGCTGCATTGATATATCCTGGCCAGCTCTTGAACACTGAGCAGTATGCCCGCTGGTGAGGGTACCAAAATACTGCTATAACCCCTCCATTACTTCTACCATCTGTAAAATAGACTGACGTTGAATGCTATTTGCCACTTGTGGTATTTTTCTATGAAGCCACACAGTTGAGAGCAGGTCAATTTGTTGGGCTCATGCGTGTTTTCCCGTTAATTGTCCAGAAAGTGTGAGGATCATTTCTTCAATTCACTTCTAACCCGCACTTCATAATCATTTCTTTCATTCATCATTCCTTTCACGGGAAAACACACATGAGCCCAACAAATTACCGGCATCGCAGAGGTCGTGGTCGTGGATTCGAATCCCGTTGAATTTTTCAAGTGCATATAAGAGACAATTTCTTAAATTGTCCAGAATTCTTCAATTCGAAAGTGAGAAAATTTGAAAAGGACGCGCTACTCTGAAGCGTTCACGCTATTGGTATAAAAACAGCACGTGCTCTTTCGCAGCGGAAAGGCCTGGGAACGAGATTGAAAACATGGCGGACGATACACGAAAACGAAGGTCTAGAGGCCGTTACCGAGAATACATGCGTCATTCTAATCCATATATATATTTCAAGCTGCAAGGGGACGAAAAGGGAACCTCCAAAAAGTGAACAAATCGTCAAATGTTGCTCACAATGGCTTCAACAAATGTGAATCGGACGTTCAAGAAGTGTTTTGAGAACAACCACGTGTCACCAGCAGTCATCATGAACTGCTCCAGGCTGATGCAACAAACTTGTCGCATGGCGTGGTCTGCAGAGGCGAGCAAATGTCAGACATGGGTGATTCAAGCGACTTTGAATTTAAAGACAAATGACCCGAGATTGATCTTGAGCGCGGATGAACAAGTCGACGTGTTGGATATTTACGGACTATTTTGTCAACGATGGTGATGCTGGCTCGGACTTTCTCAGTGACTGTGAGAACATAATTCAGTCAGACTGTGAAACCGTTCCAGAACAATGTGAAATAGAATCGAGTGACGTTTTTTATTCGGGAGCTCCAATCACCAGCAGTTCGAGTGTTGCGTTATTGTTATCCTTTGTGTTTAAACAGAGGCTTACACGTGAAGCATTCACCGATTTACTTTCAGCAATCCAGGCTCATTGTCCCCGGCCAAACAATTGTATAACAACAATAAAGAAGCTCTTTGAATTTGTGAGCCATGTAAAGGCAGACATTGTCAAGCACTACTTTTGTGGTTACTGCAAGGCTTATTATGGCAAAGATGTCAATGGAAACTGTGACATTTGTGGTAAAAATATTCAGAAAACCGGTGGATTCTTCATTGAGGTGCCTATTGCAAATCAACTGCAAAAGTTTTTTACAGGTGTGTGTATTTTTTTGGTTCTTTATTGTGACACCCATCAGTTCAAACAAGTATAGAGTTATTGAAAATGGTTAACTTCACACCTTGTTGACTAAATAATTGAGCCAGCTAATCTAAAATAATTGCTTAGCCAAAATATAAACCTCACTAAATTAATACAGTGTTCAGGGACTACGTCGCATTGATTCTTTGTTGCAATCATTTACTTGAACGAAATGATATATGAAGTGAATCATATACTGAACTGCGGATATGAAATCAAGTAAAGCTATGATCCTCACAGTTATCGACACAATTTTAGCAATTGTGTAAGAAAGCCTGAAAAATGCAGGACTTCAACGGGGTTTGAACCTGTGACCTCAGGCTGGAGATGGAGGATCATTGAGATTGAATTGTGAAAATGTCATTTGAATTGGAACAGTTTATATGCTTGTGAATGGCAGTGACTTAACACATCCATCTCAACAAATATCCCTTTTCCAGATGCAGAATTTGTTGATGGCCTAAAGTACCAATTTCAGCGAGTGAAAAGAGCTGACATTAACATTGAAGATGTGTTTGATGGCACCCTTTATAAAAGCAAGTGTGGTCCTGGCGGATTCCTATCAGAACCTTACAACCTCTCTGTGAAGCTTAACACTGATGGCGTGGCTATATTCCATTCCTCTCAGTTTGGAGTTTGGCCATTGTTTTTTCTTGTCAATGAGCTTCCTCCGTCACTAAGGTAAACAAATTCAAGGAAATCTATACAAAATATTTGAAATAATAAATTGAGTTGGGCATTTACAAAATCCAGACCAGATCAGATCGGATCGGACTGACAAAACCTGGACCGGATTGGACCGGGTCGGACTGGATTAACAAAACCTGGATCGGATTGCATCCGATTGACAAAACCCAGACAGGATCCGAAAAAAATATGATTGCCATAAATTTCCCGCCAAAATAGTCATGTGATACCTCAATCGAAGATGGCGGAGAAAGAAGTATGTAGATGCTCGCTGTGTTCTAAGCAAGTGCCGGTCAACTGAGGCCGCTATGATTTGACCGTAATTGATTGTAGTTGAAAATGAATATCCACAGACGTTCTCAACCTCACAATACGAAATGTATAGTTGTTTTATTACGAGCAGACGTGACCGTGACAGGAAAGTGGTGTATTGTGACAGTGTTGTGAAAAGCGGTGTTACATTACAGTGTAACAGTTTTGAAACTTTGCAACAAACAGAATTGCATTGTAAGCAACAAAATGCTTAGATAAAGACACAGGTCTCTGCTCCCATAAGATTACAATATTGAATATGAACACCATAAGACCAAGTACGTACAGTCATAAAGTGACTTTGATTGTGAGGTGTTGTATCTTTGATGCTAAATCCATAAGAATTTCCATCTCTCTGGAACCAAGTGATTGGTCTGTGAGGGAGAGAGATCATGTGTGATATCACTGTATAATTTTCTTTTTAAATAATTGTGATCTTCTGTTTTGAAACAAAAGGAATCAACGCCACACTGCCAGATGGAGCTAGGGAGAAATCAAAGGTAATGGCACTTTCTGGTCATTTTGATCTTCCTGCTTGTGCAGGCGTCCTTGAGCAGGTCACATATGTTGGCCACGATAGCTGTTGTTATTGTCAGGAGCATGGTGACACTATCAAGACTGGTGCAGTGGGTCACGTGATGACATTTCCATTTTGCAACACTGCATCTGGACATGTGAAAACATGAACTGCAGAGGAAGTGAAGGTCCAAGCACATGGTGCCCTTGAAAGGAACACAACAGTGAGTTGCTTTCTATGTTTTGTTATATGTAAGTAAAGTGTCATACCAATGTTGGGGTACATGTACTTGAGCAAGGAAAGGAGGGAGGTCACAAACATGTAGTTACAATTTAAGACTGTTATCAAATGTTGAATGTATATATATTTTTTTCCACATTTTTCTGAAAAACTTTCAAAACACCTGGTTTTCAGGTAACATTTTGAATTCAATAATTGCCCTATTAGGGAAGTTGTAAAGCAGCTTGTTGGCCTTTGGTTCAATTCAAAGCACTTTGGGCAGAAGTGGTACTATGGGGACAAGGTAGAAAGGGTTGACAAATGCCTACTGGAGATCAAGCCCCCTACATGTAGTGTGATTACCAGAATTCCAAGAAGTATACAACATCATCTGAAATTTGGGAAAGGTAAACTATCTTGCGATTTGCATTGCATAACTTCTTATGCAACTTAAAGGCCCAGTATCACCCTCAATGCTTTGCGCGCCCCACGATGCACTAATGAATTTTCCGCAGTTGAAAATTATCGGGAAAGCCAGTCACTTTTAAATCCATTTCAATCCGCGGTTATTTTTCTATTACCTTGTCTTAAATTATTGTAAATAGGTTTCTTTGTTATTGTATTTTGGCTTTTCATCGATATTTTGGATGGCAATATTGAGTAGGCATTCAATTCGGTGATTTTGTGAAGGCATGTAGCTGCGCTACAACTGTGATCGGTAACGGCGGATGTACAAGCGTCGCAACAATTCAGGTTGGCTGTTTTGCAAGGGCATGCTCCTCTCCCCCTCTTCCGTGCACATTGTCCTGAACAGGAGCAAATCACTCTTTCATTTTCTGGTTCCTGAAGTAGAAAGAAGCCATTCAGGTGCTTTAGTGGAACATAAATTCAGTGACCATGTCGTGGCCATGTGAAATGAAATATCTCACCTCGGCAGTTGTCTAATTCTTTTTCTTCGTCGTCTTTGTTTGAGGCCAATGCTGAGCCATAAACATTTACATGCGTATTTGCGAACTCTCTTGGAAAGCTATCCATGAAGCACGATCAGTATAAGCTATCAACTGAACAAAGTGAAAGATACTGCTATGGCGCGCGCTTCGAAATCGTCGAGGGACAAACGAAACCCACAACAAGCAAAGAGCCAATCAGAAATCAGTTCGTCGTTTCAAAACAATAACAAACGACCGCAAAGCCGAATGGGTGAAACTGGGTCTTTAAGGCGGGTTGCACTTACTAACTACATAAAGACAGTGGTTGCTAAGGAAGCTTTTTAGCCAGAGCCCTACAAAAAGGTTGCATGGATGGTTCTATGAAGCAATTTGTAGACACGAGAAATCAAGGGCCAAGTTTTTCGGTGCTACATTAGCAGTTTTTAGTTCTATGTAATTTCTTTTCATTTGTTGTCGTTTAATACTTGTACCGTGTAGTTCGTCGCGTTTGTGAGATACTTGTAAATTTGCGTAAATTCCGCATGCAGTAATTCGTCGGTATTTGGTTCGTTATCGCGTCTATTTAATGTACTTAAGTTCTGTTTCCTAATGGTATGTAATTTCCTTTGTTCATTTTGTCCCTTCGTTAAGCATTCGTTTTTTGTATAAAAGTATTGTATTTCCTTTTGTAAGTCAGTTGTTGTACCCGGAGTTGCCGTACAGATCTTGTAAGTAGTTTATTTCAGTCGTGGTTTTTGGCGTTTCTGAAGTTTAGTTTAAGTATCTTGCTTGTAACCTTGTATTTTATATGTTCTTTCCGTAGTGAATCGTTAAGTTAAGTACGAATGTCAAGCTGTACAGGAGTTTAATTACATTCATTCAAAGATCTGTGAATGAAATGTCGTCCGGTTTTGGCACGAGTCGAAGAAGACGCCGTGGTTATTCAGATGAAGCCCTTGACAACGTGAGATTAAAGAATTCAAGAGCAGGACATTTGTCCAGAGTTACGACCCTACGTAGATCGATTGAACCGCTTCTCAATGATGTACGAAATGTGAACGAAGTGGCAGAGAAATTACTCGAAATAGACAACGCCTTTCATGGTTTTGAAAAGGCCCATTACGATTACATCGCGACGATTTCTTACGATACTGAAGAATGGCAAAGGGAAGCACGGTATTTTATGGAACAAACCCGCAGGAAGATGGACTTCGATGCGAAAGCAGAAAATTGGATTCATAATGCGAAACCTCCACTGGGAGCAATCGCATCGAATGAAGTGGACAAGGACGAGACACGCCCTGATGTTCCTTCGAGCTATTCATCGGTAAGACAACTTAAGGCCAAACAAACAGTGGTGAGTCTAAATCCAGAGCACATGAGTCGAAGAGAAGAGTTGCTACGCTTGGAGGAAGAAATAAGATTAAAGCTAAGAGTACTGGAGGCAGAGCATGAAATTCTGAAAACAGAACTGGAAGGCAAGTGGTCGAAGGACGAAGAACCTGCACTCGCCGAGTTACCAGACACCTTTGACCAACCATATTTGCCGAATGGCAAACGAAGCAAAGAACCATTATCAAGTAAGCCAAAAGGCGATGATCGTCACCTTCGAGTCAGCGAACAGAAGCCTGAATGGAGGATCAACCCAAATGCTCGTGAATTTCAAAGTTTGCCATCCACTTCCTCCGCTGCTCCTGTTCACCATGGTCTTGGAGATTCTATATGGTCTCAACAACTTATGGAAAAGGTGGCAGTAACGATTAAACAAGGATTTGCACTACCACAGAAGGAACTAACAGTCTTCAATGGTGACCCCCTCGAATACTGGAGTTTCATCACCTCGTTTCAAAATAGCATCGAAGCAAATGCAACAAGTGAAAGCGAAAAGCTCATGTATCTACTACAGTACACATCTGGTGCAGCAAAGGACACTATCAAATGTTGTTTGGTTATGGACCCGTCCATAGGATATCAGAGGGCAAGATTGCTGCTTGAAGAAAGATTCGGACAACCCTTCACCATTGCTTACGAGCATGTGACAAATCTGACTCATGGACCCCCTCTTAGGGCGACGGATCGTAAAGGTTTATTGGCGTTTGCTGACCAGTTAAAGAGCTGTGAGCATACCTTGGAGTCAATTGGTTACCTGGACG
>BLFK01000241.1:384387-388932 GCA_014634185.1 Astreopora myriophthalma | reverse complement strand
ACGGTTGTAAAATTCTTTGCCCTTGTCCGTCTGCAACTTTTGGGGCCGTCGGCCGTCTTCTTTCAAGATGGACCCGAAGGCACGGACCAACGCGGCACCCGTCTTGGTCTTGAGCGGGCGGACCCACGCGTACTTGGACAAGACGTCCACCACCGTCAACAAGTAACGGATGCCGCGGTTGTGACGGGCCAACCGTTGCACTTCCACCAGATCCGCCACCCACTGTTCGTCCACGTTGAACACCAGCACCGGCACGGTGGGAAATCGACGGCGTTGGGGTTTGTGCAACGTGTAGGCCAGATCGCCTTCCAAGGCCGCTCGGGCCTCCCGGAGCGACAACCCTTGGGCGTCAGCGAACCGTCGGACTCCTCCCAAGGCACCCGGCATCGACGGATCTGCATACCGGGCCCTCACGTGCTGGGGAGAGGGTCTTTTTCGTGAGGCGGGGGCACGTCGCTTCGTCCGGTGTGATCACGTCGTCTTCTTCTTCGGGCCGGGGCGGACAGAGCCACCATCGTACGCGCATCCAGAGCAAGCGACCCACGCTCGGCACGCGGTCGGGATACGTTTTATGGACGAGGTGGAACCAAGGTTCGGGGTCCGCGTTCCGACGCGCCAACCACGTCACGAAGGCGGCATAGTGCCCCCAATGAAACAGCGGGTGCTCGAGCAAGACCTCGAAGACGGTCATGGGGCACTCGAGGTCCGACTCGTCGTCCTCCAGGTCGAGCCATGGACACGGCACCCCCGCCGAATCGATCAGACGGGTGCACAACCACCGCGTCAAACGCCAGTGCACCCAGCGTCGTCCCGTCTCCCCCCACATCTCTTTCACAAATGAACCCACACGCTATACAACCCTTTCTTTTATTTTATTTTACACAAACGTTCAAATCGCTCGGGCAAGGTCCGATACACCTCGGGATAGGGCGAGGCCCGCCACAATAGGGTCTTTAATTGTTGCACGGCGCAAGGGTATCGTTCCAGGTCGCGCGTCCCCACCACGGCGATGCGACCCGACAGCGTCGGGATCCCGTCGTCGTCGTAGTCATCGATGGTCCGGGTCGGTTGGAAACGCTGGAAGGTGGTGGGAAAGGTGAAGTAACCGAGCACATACCACGCGTCGTGCACCACCTCGTACAGGAAGATGGGTTTTTCTTGTCGACGCGCCAAGGCCACGCTCCATCCCGTTCCACCGCGCACCGTCACCCCGTCCTGCTCCAGAACCCCGAACGCCACCACCGTGTCGGCATCCTTGACGATGTGGTGATTCCGGCTCAAGAGTTCCCTCACGGGCCGCTGCAACCGTTCGTTGGCGCGCGGGGGGCGTACTTGGCATAAGGCTCGCCACCCTTCTTCCAGGGCCTCATCCGTCAAGGGCGTCACGTCTTTCCGGGCGCGGGCGTGCGACGGACCCACCACCACACGGCAAGGGATGCGCAGCTGGGTCGCTACATGTTCGGCCAGGGTATCGGTCCCTCGAGCACCTCCCGTCACTAGACTCACCTCCGTCATGATTGCATAGAAAATGAACACACTGAGTTGGACACAACATGTTTTTATTGACAAAAAGTTCACGCGCGGGTTCACGCGTGGTCGGGTTCCACGGGGTCCGCGTGCCACGCGTCTTCCTCGAGACGTTCGGGCGCGTAAAAACAGTGTCTGAAGGGTTTACATTCCGGGCAGTCCGCGGGTGTCCACGCGCGGGCCCTCGCGTACGTACTGTCGACTTCGTCAAAGTAGGCTAGGTCCTTCTCTTCTTTGCAGGCGTCGCACAAGACGCGATCCAACAAACGATCGCACCGCACGTGCCACATCCGGCGTTCCTCGGCTTCCTGGTCGGCGCGTCGACGCAGCCGCGTTTGCAGTTGCTGGGTGACGTCTCGCCATTCTTCCATGGTCTGACGAAGACTCTGGAGGTGATCGCGCAACTGGACCCGGACCCGTTCGTGGTCGTGGCACGCCTCTCGCGTCTCACTCAGTTGGCGCTGCAACTGGTGGATCCGGTCGTGGAGGTACTGGGTCGGGAGGTTTCGGTTGGCTTCGTTTGCGTCGGCGACGTCGATGCAGCCGGAGGGGCTCGGGGGGTGAAGGCATGACGCGTGGTGGGTTGGTACCGGGGACCCGTGTCCGAGCATCCGAGGGCGTCGGCAAAATCTTGCAGAAAATGAAGGTAGGTCTCTTGGAAGGAGTACCCCGCGGCCAGACCTCGCCGGATGCGTTCCAACCAGTAGTCGTCTTCCGTCGGGTAGCTCGACTTCACGAGGTCTTTGTAGTACGTCTGATACCTCACGTCTGGCGGTGAGGGCACCGAGGGTCGACTCTTATACCCACCTCCACCCCGTTCGCCCAGCCTGTCGGGATCGCATGCGAGGGGGTCGCGCGCGTCGTCTCCCATGCCATGGGTTGGGTCGGGTTCCACGGTGGGGTCGGTGGGCTCGTCTCCCACGCCATCGGGATCCACGGTCGCACACGCACCAACGGGCTCTGACCTCTTCGACATGGCCACATGCTTTGTGCAAGGGGGCGGCGGTCTCTCCCTCTTATAGGGGACGCGGGCCACGCCCGCTCGGCCTGTCGGGAACACGTGCTCCGTAATTTTACGGACGCTGCGCGTGGCAGGGCACGTGCTCCGTAGTTTTCCAGACATCCCACGCGTGGGCACGTGCTCTGGGATTTCCCGGGGCCCTGCCATTGGACGACGATGAGGTCATCCCGTCGTGCTGGTCGGGCGTGGAGCGCAGGTATAAGAGTGTTGCGCGGACGGGCTCTGCATCATTCCAGACTCTCGAGTTGTAGTGAACAAGATGATCTCCTGGGAGTATGGCAGTCTGTCTCCGGCGAAATACCCGTGCCCTGAGAAGACTCAGAAGAAAAAGACCCCGCCCAAAAAGATGGACCACCTGTCGGGGGCGCGGACGGATTCGCTGACGCGCCGTCAGAAACCTGCCCGTCAGAAAGCCCGCCAAAAAGCGGCCGCCGAACGCCGTGCCCAAGGCGGCCAGCATCTCGACTTGAGCACCCGCTTGGAGCAGGACACCACGCCCCGGGATGCGGTCGGCGGTCCACCTCCACGCAAGAGGACGCGCCCGGCACCCGTGCCGACCACCACCACCACCACCTCTACCCTGAACACGCCCGAGCCAAAGACCTTGGAGGACCTGTTCGCGAGCCTTCCTCCACCCGAGCTTGACCCGGACCCGATGCCACCGCCCTTGCCGACGCCTCCCCTCGTGATCCCAGAGACGGTGCCGTCGCCACCCGACACGCCGACGGAGTGGGTCCAAGTCCTCACGCATCCGGCACCACCCAACCAGGAGGACTTGCCGTGGGACCCAAGACAAGGTGGAAGTCCTGGAGGAAGGGGCGGCACCTTACTCGACGCCCGACGAAGCGTACTGTTGCGGTTTTCCCGCCCCTCAGGAGGAGGTAGACGCTGCACCACCCCCACCGGTGCTGACGTGCCCTTTCCACGCCTTGCCGCTCCACCACGACGTCTCGCGCAAAGGATGGCGGTACGTCCAGTGCATCCAGAAACAGTGTCCCGTGTGGGTGGGGTTGGACAAGGCACCCGCGTTGCTCCAGGCCATGGAAGGGACCGTGCATCCGGACATCCAGGCCGGTCCCTTCTTCTGCTACTGCGGCCACCCCACCCGTGTGGCCGTGGTGCAACGGGACACGCCCAACAAAGGACGGGGTTTTCTGACGTGCCGTCGCTCGGGTGATGGAGGGTGCCAGTTCTTCCAGTGGGTGGATCGTCCGTGGACCCCTCAAGTCATGTGGCGGCGCGTGGCGATGTTCGATCCCCCGGCTCCACTGGGATATGATCGACCCCTGCAGTCCCCGCCCACGATCATCCACAAGATACCGTCCCCACCCGAGAACGGGGTCCTCCACACCATCTGGCCTGCACCCGAGGACAGATGGAAGAAGTGGCCGTCGCCCGCGATGGTGCGAGCCCCGTCGCCGCCCGAGTGGCCTATGGGCTCCGGAATACCTGGTCGCAGTTCCCCCAAACTGGACCGTGGGGGTTAACCACAAGGGCAAGTGAGTGCGCGCGTGGGGTGCGCGCGTGGGGTGCGCGCGTGGACGTTGTACATAAGAACGCGGTTTTTGAACTTTTGTCAGTCATGGATCGAACCTTGTTGGAGAACGTGTCTCGTCGTCGACCTCGACGGGTACAGCGTGCATGTGCAGAAACAAGACCGTTGGGCCACCTTCGTCCCGCGAGAACTCGGGTGGTGTGATTGGACCGGCGAGCATCACGGGTCCAAGCATTACGCTCACCCGTACCTCTGGCGTCGCCTGGACGTGGCGGATCGCAAGACCGCGCGGGTTGTGCGAGAACGCGTGCACGGCCTCCCGTTCTACGCCCACGAGAGCGAACACGCGGCCCCCTTGAGCGAGTTACCCCAAGACCTCCAGAGCCTGTACGACCGTTTCAAGACGCCCGACCGACCTCGCGTGGCTTTCAAGGGGGGCCATTACGAGAAGGACTTGCTCAAGAGTTTGAACATTCCTTACTTTGACCTGGAACAATACAAC
>BLFK01000241.1:361635-364988 GCA_014634185.1 Astreopora myriophthalma | reverse complement strand
GAGTACTGAGCTGTGTTGCGTGAAAAAGGAACATACACGCGTGATCATGACTTGTATTTCATGTTTAATCTAATTAATCTATCAACAGAGATAACAACATAGGGGTCAAGTATAAACCACATATCTAAATATGGTCTCTTTGTGAAATGCACTTCTTAATACTATGTGCGTCCTCCAGAAAGAGCTATAATATTATCAATAGGTTTACGTCGTTGAACTGCTCTCTTTCTTTACATGTAAACACCAGATAAATTTGCACGTTACAAATGATTTTTCTTAACAGTACTCCATTTGATTCATTGAAGAAATATGTAATGCCTCCAGTTATTAATATCGTATATAAGTGGAGTAACAGTATTAGAAGGAATTATGCGCCGCATTACAATTTGGGCCTACTCTACACTCCAATTAGCCTAATTTGCAAGCGATCTGACTTGATTGCGCAACCCCACCCCACCCCCTTCATGTGATCGGCAGCTCATGATTTCTGAAGCCTTTTCCTCCTCTCTAGGTTGATCATTGAATAACAATTTATGTAAGTCATATTCGGGTGAAATACAGACTTTTCAGGTGCATACATAGGTTTTTTGGGAACAACTTTAGAAACAATCGGATTCAGACAATCATGGACAAATTCAGTGGGACAGTAGAGCGTTTTATCTGTCAACTCACTGTTTATCACATATTCTGGGTTCTTTTGCAACCCCCTCCCCCCCATTCAATGTTGCTTGGGGGAAATGAAGTGAAAATAGTGTGCGGGGCTAAAAGTGGACCAGTTTATCACCAACATTGATTAGGGGGGGAGGGGGGAGGCATCTGAAGTCTGAGGAATGTGCACTGGACTGAAATAAAAGCAAGTGTCCCAAAGAAATTTGTCCATGATTGTAGGTTAGTGGAGGCCCAACTCACTCCAATCGGAGAGGAGGCCCAACTCCCTCCTCCATACCGGTATATGTACCACCCTGGTGGTAGGCTTTCTTTAACTAACAAACATCCGGGAGTGCATGGGGCTGACTTTTAAGTTTCAGTGGAGCACTTTGTCACCCACTTTCCCATTTTTCAGTCACACCAAGTTGTTGTTGTTGTTATCGACGTTATTGTTCCTGTTTAAAAATTGTTGGTTTACTGGCTGATTGCTTGGGGGGTTCTGAAAATTTGTATGGACCTTGGGGGGGGGATATAAAAAAACGAGCTGCTGAAAAAAAATCCTCTGCCCCCCCTGTAGCATACATAATGAATGCAGCCTTATGTACACATTTTTTATAAAAAATAAATTCATGAACAGTTTATCTACTAAATGCTGTGGAAAAATTTTACATTACCGTGTAAGTTCATGTAAAATTTACAGTGTTCATGATTAATATACTATCTAGTATACTATCTACTATACTATCTAGTTCTTTGCCGATAAGAAGAATTTCCATCCGAAGGTTTTCTCTTTAGCTCTAGCATTTCCTGTTGCAGTTTCGGGGCCTTGTGCTGCTCTTCAAGCACATCAGCTTGTGAAATTCGTTTCTTTCTTGGTGGTGGCAATGATGAACGATCTTCTTCAACCTGCAGAATAACTGTGTTGTCTTCTACCAGACTAAGTTTCATCACGTCTTTGGATGATACTGTTGGCAAATTTGGTTGGTCTGGGTCTTGCTGCAGTATCCGCTTCAGCTGGGCTTAGTACTGTATTCAGTAACAATGAAAAATTTTGCATCATTTTACCACCAGAAATTTGAACTCGGACACTTGACGACGTGACTTAGCTCTCAATGAACACAGAACAAACTGCAAAATTTTAAACTTAAGCTTACCTGGATTTGTCTCAAAGCCTGAAAGGCCAGTGAACGATGGTGTTTCTTTAAATATCTTGATGATCGTAGCTGTGGCATTTGATGGGGGCCGGACCTCCACCAGTTTTTCTTTGTTCTTTTCCGAAGTCGAAAAATTCTTTCTTTGCTGTGGAGGTCAAATTTTTCCATTTATCCCGAACTTCTTGGACAGTGTGGTAGGCCACCCCAACAGCATTTACCGCCTCTGTTATCTCCAGCCACGTAGCAGCATTCTTATTTGTGTTAGTGACTTTATTGGAAAATTTGGACGGAATTAGGTCTAGATTTTCCTCTACTTTTTCTGTCAACACAGTTATCTCCGAGTCGGACCAATTAGTTTTATGTGGCCACTTTTGTTTTCCTTGTTGCATTTGCGAAACTGTAGCGACACTGGACGCCATATTGAAAACCATGACATTTCTCACCAAGAAAAATCGCATTATGGGATAATAATCTCCGATTAGCGAAGTTAATCACCGATTAACTAATCGGGCCTCTAATCGGGCTTCGAACAACGGTCTCCAAACCACCGATTAGCTAACCCGGTGTTAGTGGTTTTAATCTGGGAATGGCCTTAATTGGAGATTAGTTTAATCAGGGTTTTGAACAACCAGGCCCAGCAATTTTGTGGGACTTCCTGCAGTATGAAAATGCTGGGCTTGGGTATGGGATTTTTTATCAAATCCAATAACTTTTGTAAATTTTGTTGATGACTCTTGGAGCATGAAATTGTAGTATATTTTGCCACTCTTGGCTTTTTTAAGTGGCGACAGTGAGTGGATGAAGCCAGCATCAGTCTGGAATATAAGAGGAGGCTGTCAGAAACATTTGCAGACTTCATTGTTTTCTTTCCCAAAAGTTTTCAAACTGATTAGGGTAACCCTAAAAGCCGGAATCCGGAATCCGGAATCCGGAAACCGGAAACCGGAATGGAGAATGATGACAGAAAAATTTACTTTAGCAATGTCTCATAAATAAATAAAGGGAAAAATTTCGTTTTCTGTTCAACTTCAACCACAAACTGTAACTGTAAAAAACATGACTTGGTTTCAACAACAACAACCCCTACGCTATATATCCGACCCGGTTTTTCAAAAGGTGGATTACGCTATCCATGTGATAAACCGTTGTAAGTCAGGGTTGGTGAAGTCGCGGGTGGATAGAGTTAGCCATCCCTTTTAGTCACCCTGGCGCCTACACTGAGGAGCGCGGTTCTTGTCCACGTTAAAGTCACGTTGCCAAGAGAAGACTGGTGAGAAGCAAAAAATTTACAGCATTGTCTTCATTGCGTGTGATGAATCTTTCAACATGTCGTCCGCAAGCAAGAGCGAGGAGGAGACGGAAGTAACTTTGTAACATATTGAAACATAAGGTTCGTATATCCATAGCCCTCACAAGGAATAACAGTTGCACAAACATTGAATTGAAATACCAGGGATCCGTTTTTCAAGAGTTGTGCTTTGAAGCCATTTTTTATTGACCTTTTTACTTTTGCGTGCGAGAAATGTACAACTTAACTTTTGCGTATTTGAA
>BLFK01000241.1:325646-326991 GCA_014634185.1 Astreopora myriophthalma | reverse complement strand
TAAACTGCAGATCGAAAAGTTCTTGTTTGGAATCTTACAATGAGTTGTTCATGTGTAAGTTACACATACTGGCATAAAATTTCAATTGTAATGTAAATAAAATAAACAACAACTGACTTGTCAAATAGTTATATATAAAACTACAGAAGGCGAACTGACAACAAAAATTAAAAAATTCCCAATAATAAATTTCACACATTGCACATATGAAAAATAAGTTAGTGCTAGTTGCGCTGTTCTGCAGACTGATATCCATGTAGTTGGGCAGACTGGAACTTCTGGCGGATGTTGTCATAAACACATGCTGGAAGAGGTCTTGTATTGTCCCATCCCAAATATCCACATATCCATCAGACAAGCCATCTGTATGCCACTGCTCTCAGAAATCTAATGAACAATAATAAAAGAAAATGTGTGTGAAAGAGTGCTGAGAACACTATACACCCCATCCTGATAATCAAAGGAAATAACACAACACAGGGGTAAAGAAAACAAGGGCATCATAGTCTTATGTACCAGTCAAATCAAACCTTCAACATCCCCCCCCCTTTCCCGGGCATACCCCAAGGGATTTTAAGCCTTTTCCTGCCCGGGAATGAGGGCATTTGATCACCACTCACAGGGGGTGGGGAATTTGATTGCTAGCCTCCATGTCATGTTATGAGTTGCACTGATTCCACGTGGGTTGATACATCATGGCAGAGACATATTTACTTATGTAAATATATTAAAATTGTTTTTACAATATAAACAATAATTCTCCTATACCGACGTCATGTAATATGAAATAGAAGTCAATTGCTTTGACCGGCCCGGTGTATTTCTGAATATTTAAATACACTTTGCGATGATGCAAATGTAGGTGTATAAATATAATGGAATAAATGCATGGAATGTATTTACGTGTTGTTGCATGAAACAACATAAAACCTACGATGAATTCAGTTTACAAAAATGCTCTTGGCCGCTACTCGTGAAGTAATAGTGAGTTCATTGACGATTTTTGACTTGATGTGTTAATTTGAAATATGCCCAAAATCTTGTGCCAAGGCAGGGTGTTGTCAACAATAAACCATGTTTACATAGTATTACACAGCTTCACTGAGAAGTTAAAACTGTAATCTGGTAATTTTCATGCAGGTGGGGGCATTTAAACAGCTTTTAGGCCCGGGGAGGAGGGATTTAAACAAAAATTTCCCAAAAATTCAAATACCTGGGGGGTCCCGGGGGGGGGGTGATTTTGAAGCTTTTGATTAGACTGGCACATTAGTATATTTCCTTTGCTGATATCTTTTGAAGATGACATTTGGTACAATAAATTTGAGAGGTTTTTAGTATTAGCCTT
>BLFK01000241.1:313146-318146 GCA_014634185.1 Astreopora myriophthalma | reverse complement strand
GAAGACGTTCCACAAGGCTGTGAACAAGTACTTCCAAGTCATCACTTAATTCTTGCTCCGAGGGTGGTTCATCCAAGTAAGCTCTTGATAGTGTATCTGCAACATACATGTACTTGCCAGGGACATAGGTGATGTTAACTTCGTACTTCTGAAGTCTGAGAAGCAGCCTTTGGAGCCTTGGAGATACTTTGGTCAGCGGCTTCTTGTTAACAGACACTAAAGGCTTATGGTCTGATTCCACATCCACTGGCCGCCCATACACATAATGGTTAAATCTCTCGCAGCCGAATACAACTGCAAGAAGTTCTTTTTCTATTTGGGCGTAGTGCTCCTCAGCTTGGGTGAGGGACCGAGAGGCATAAGCGATCGGGTGTCCATCCTGGAGGACACATGCCCCAAGACCAGACTTAGAGGCATCCACCTGCAATTTGACTGGCTTGGTGGGGTCATAGAATTTCAGAACAGGCTGATTAGAGAGGAATTGTTTCAGACGCTCCACTGCTTGAGTATGTTCATTCGACCAGATCCACATAACATCTTTCTTTAGAAGATTTCGCAAGGGTGCAGTAATTTCTGACTGATTAGGAATGAACTGGGAGAAATAATTCACCATCCCAAAGAACCTCTGCAACTCTTCTTTGCTCTGAGGCAAGGGCAACTGTGTGATAGCACACACTTTCTCAACGTCAGGTTTCAGTCCTGATTCAGAAACAATGTTTCCCATGTACTTGACTTCACTGACTTTGTATTGCAGCTTTGCAGAGTTGAACTTAACATTCGCTTGTCGAGCTCTTTCCAGAAGCTTAAGCATGGTTTCATCATGTTCTTTCTCATCTGTAGCTGCAACAATGATGTCATCAAATATGACTTCCACACCATCAATATCTCCAAACAGGGCTTCATTCTTCTTTTGGAACACCTCTGGTGCTGAACTTATGCCGAATGGCATACGCTTAAACCGATAACGGCCAAAGGGGGTATTAAACGTACAGAGGTGGGAACTTTCATCATCTAAGCGCACCTGCCAAAACCCATCTTTTTCATCCACAATGGAGAAAACTTTCTTGCCACTGAGGCGACTTGCAATGTCCTCTGCTGTGGGTATCCTGTGGTGCTCTCTCCGAATAGCCTTGTTAAGATCTCTTGGATCCAAGCATAGTCTCAAAGAACCATCACGCTTTTCAACAATGACTAAGCTGTTAACCCATGGGGTGGGTCTGTCAACTTTCTGGACAACATCTTTCTCCTCTAACTCCTGAAGTTTTGCTTTAAGTTTCTCAAGAAGGGAATACGGTACTCTTCGAGGCGGGTGAATGACGGGCTGAACTGAGTCGTCCAGCTCAATGTGGTACTCGCCTTTCATGCAGCCTAACCCACTGAACACATCAGCAAACTTGTCGACAATTTCTTCTTTTGTGCGAGGGGCCTGGGCAACACTTTCTACTCTTTTCACCAGATTTAATTTTGAGCATGCCGAGAGTCCCAAAACTGGTGGTGAATTAACAGCAGCAACAAAAAATGGAAGGCTTTCCTTTAATCCTTGAGCTTCACAAACCAGGGTGACTTTCCCTTCGGGTTTTACCTTGAAATCTCCATACGAGGAAAGAACAACACTAGTATCTATTAAAGGTGACTTGTTCCGGAGTTTGGAGTAAACACTGAGTGGCAAAACATTCGCTTCGGCGCCAGTATCCAGCTTGAATTTAACAAGCGATCCACCAACAGTTACGGTGGAGAACCAAGCTGAATCAGTAGCCACACCGGTGACTGTTCCGATAAATAATTCTTCGGTTTGGAGTTTGCACTGTCGACCAATGGCGGCATCTTGGCTCGGAGTCACAGCGTGTACTCAAGAATTGTTCTGTGGGCACATCTTAGCGTAGTGATGTTTCCCTTTGCAGATGTGACAATGTCTTCCAAACGCTGGACACGATCGCAGGTAGTGCTTTGTTCCACATTTCCTGCAGTTAAATTGCTGCAGCTGGCGCAATGTTTTGCTAGTAGCGGGCGCTGCCTTGGTTGGATTGTTTCTTGGTTTTACCGCGTGAACGGGTATCTTCTCCCATGTCTGTACTTCCTTTAGTTTTTGGCGCTAGCTTCTGCCGCTCTGCAAACACTATTGGATGAGAACCTGTGAAAAACCTGTGAATTTTCCTGTGAAAAAAGCTATGAAATACTAATTTTCTTGTGTTTTTTCAAAGGTTTTTCACAGGTTTTTCACAGGATGTGAAATTTTGAAAACCTGTGAACAGGGCACTTTTCACAGGGTCAAAACCTGTGAAAAAACCTGTTAAAAAACCTGTGAAATAAAACCTGTGAAAAATCCTGTGAAAAAACCTGTGAAAAAGAATCTTGCTCTGGAGCTTTTTCACAGGTTTTTTCACAGGGTCTAAAATCTCAAAACCTGTGAACAGGGCACTTTTCACATAGTAACAACCTGTGAAAAAAACCTGTGAAAAAACCTGTGAAAAAGAATCTTGTTCTGGAGCTTTTTCACAGTACGTACAGGTCACACGCAGGGTCAAAATCTCAAAACCAATGAACAGGACACTTTTTACATGGCCCCTTGAACTGATTACATCATGTTCATTAATATATTGGCAAAGTTTGACAGGCAATGTCATTGATGAGTAACATTCCTTCTTCTGACAATTGAGACGTGCATAGGTCTATCTGTTGGTGTTCTGGTTTACTTTTGAGTAAACAACACATTTCTGTCACAAAGCGGCAAGATCATGACGCCTCGCGGTAAAAATAATGAAGTAACCTGGAGTGCTACTGGATACCTCCATATAAAGCCCTGATACAAAGCCTTAGGAAAGTTTCCTAAGGTTTTGTATGGGACAACAGGAGGTACCTACATACAGTGCACACTCTTTCCGTCCTTTTCACAAGGAATTAAGCTTGTGAGGAGACGTGCAAGATCTGTAAAAGTTAACTGTGAGAAAAGTTGTTTAAGACAAATTAGGAGTTTTTTTGACTTCCCAAAGACTTAATTCTTAATTAGTTGAAAAAATCTCCGAAAAAGTTGCACAGTGCAAAAAGTAGCTTACCGGTATAGTTAAAGTTAATGAGGTTTAAAATAATTTGTATAAATGCCAACAAAATGTTTAGCTGTCACAATAGCAAGATTACAACATGAATGTATATTTTAAAATAAACTACAAAAATGTCATTGATTATAAGTTTGTTTCCATGCAGTTTAGTTAGCATCAGTCACCATTCACTGTCTCAAATGACCTGACTACTGTACATGTATACATTGTATGCACATGATTACACAGCCTTCTTTTCTCCTCCTCAGTAAAGAAAAAGACAAAAGGACACTCTGCTCGCAGGGTGGGCTTCAATATAATCACCGCCTTACCTTATATTTACTGATTGATCCACACATGCATGATGAGCTTGATAATACTCCATCTGTATCAGCAATAGCTACAGTAGACTAGACCTTAAATTGTGTATTATGGATTTAATGCTCATATTGTGGAAGATTATATACATGTAATCAACTATATCATCACATTAATCTTACCTTTGTAAGAACTTGTTATTCCTTTCAAATTATCTCTATATCAGTCAAACTTTGCTTGTCTTTTAACCACTTCACTAGCTCTCATCGAGAGAATGCACTTGAGCCACTGCAGTGCCACCACATGCACAATATTTGCATCATTGATTCCTTAATTAAATCTTCATGACTTGTCAATTTACAAAAGTTGATCACAACACCAAGCATCATTAAATGTTAAAATTTAATAGTACATCAAAAAAGACCAAGTTGTACATCACGTTTTACTATAAAACATCATGACAGATGTACATGAAATTAATGGCTTTACGGTATACATATACTGTCAGTTATATTTGCAATTGCACTAAAAGCTCTGTACTCCCTCTATAGCTCTGTATATATAGAAACACACCACTAATAACAAATAGTTCTTTTATATAGCTAGCTGGTGACATAATGATCAAGCCAGTATATTAGAAGGAAACATTCCAAGAATTAAATTACCTTTTTTTCAAACTTTTGTCCAAATCTAAATCTAAATATATCAATAACAGCCACATTTGGTAATTAGGCAATATATGGACATAGTTTTACACCAACATGAAAGTAAAAATGTGTTAACACACATTAATTTTTTCTCCAGCTTCTCAGCAGTTCTGAATCCTAAATCTTTGAAGCTGAGGAGTTAATGGTGTGTAATGCAGCGGTCTAGATTTTCTTATCCACCTCCAGTATGCACCGCTCCAAAATTTTCCAGCTTTGCTAACTTTTTAAGCTTTAATTTCGTTACCTTGTAAAATAACGTAAAACACTTTTGTTATCACTTTCTGTTTTTGTAAAATGTCAAACACATGCATATGTCCACAGCTTGTCACATTGTGACCATAAGGGTTGCCAACATAATGCGATCAAATTTTTTTTCGCTGTGAACTAACTTTTCTTTCGTTTAACCGAAACAGTTTTGCTGGCAACTAAATCTGAAAACTAATAGGAACCAGCTGGGCCCAAGAAATTTTTCCTGAAAGTTGAGTCCTGGTGCCAGATTTGAACTCAACAGCTTTTAAAAAAATCAACAATAAAAATGCTTTCAAAGCTATACCTTAGACCTGGGTGGGAGGGGGGAGGGGTACTCCTTGTATAGGGTTTTCCAGTCATTTTGGTCATACATGTAAATAGGTGGGTATCAATTTTGGCCATTTTTGGTCTTAATAGGGTATGGTTTTAGCACTCTAGTCTTTAACTGGGTAAGTTTCTTGGAAGTAGCTACTTTTTCATCATTATCAGTGAGACCTTCAACAAAAGCCCTTCATAACTTATGTTAAGAGTAACTCTGTCAGCTGCAACGGTCATATATAAATTGGTGTCAAATTTTTGTTTAGGTCACCAAACTTTTCTGGGAGTACCCCAATCCCCCGGGATCTTAGAGAATAAAGTGAACATGTTTTTTGCCAGCCTTGATTGGTCCTTATTGGCAAAAACTGTGTGC
>BLFK01000241.1:292370-298136 GCA_014634185.1 Astreopora myriophthalma | reverse complement strand
AGAACTTTTACCATAAATTTATCTTGTGATCTTTTAATTTCCTCCGAAAGCACCTTTCAAATAATTAGTTTTTCACACTTTAACACAAAGGTTAATAGAAATTATTTTTCATCCTTTTCTCCCTAGGATATATCGCTTCATCTTCTTCACCACATTGTTGAAGGAATACGGATCACTGGTCCTGTTCAAGGGATGTGGATGTTTCCATATGAAAGGTGGGTGAACTCATCTAAGGCAGCCTGCACTAAATGGGAGCGAGCAATTATCAGAGCCTTCCAGCTAGGCAAAATAACTATTAGTTTGCCCTAATATATATTACGGTGGTTAGTACAAGTAGCAGCCATTTTTTGTTAGACAACATGCAGTTAACATTTCTATTGTAAGTGGTTTATTTATACCAACTTCAAAAATTATTGATGGATCCCTTGTCAGCCTAAAATTAAGAAAACTCTGCAATTGGCCTAAACAGCACTGTGATTAACTAAAGGGTACACTGATAAGCCTATGTAGCCCTCGTTAGCCTGAGTATGTTGACTTACAAATAGCGTTTAGTCAGTGTTTAGTTACAGATTATGATACCTAGATATTTTGGGACTTTACTTATTGACTTTGTACACTGAAACAGACTTAAAGGTCTTACTAGCGTTGATAGCCTAATAAACAATAATCTTTTTATAATAATTGCAATTCTCGTCATTCAAACCTCACTTTCGCTTTGAATCTGGACTATACATGTACCAGGGGTTTCAATAGAAGCTGGTTACTGGCGGTATACCGCCGCCTACTTTGCTTCACACCGCCGGCTAGTTTGCCTTGATTTTCACTAAAAATGCTATCATAAACTTGTCAAACTGCCACCTTCAATGGGCTATCATGGACGGCTATTTCAGAAGTTATTGAAACCCCTGCATGTGAAATTGAACTATATACATACTACATAGAAATACATATATACATATTACTGAATGGTAACAGAGAGTAACAGAAAATGCTATCTTGACCAATGCAGAACAATTATTTTCAAATGTGTTTATAAGTCATTTGCATGACTGCTGTTCATGGCATCAAAGCATAATTTATTTTTTTACCTTGCTGAAAAAAAACTAGCCATAATCTTATGATGTGTTCTTGTTTCCTCACTGGTAAAGGTTTAATTCGTGGATAGCTAGGAGGGTCACTAGTAGGAGATATCCTGAAGCAACTGTCATGGAAACATACCGTGTAAGTTGTATACATGTAAATAAGAAAATGGTTTGAACCCAGGAGTAGCATACCTCGATTGAAAATGATCATCTGGGTGACTGGAGTCCTGAGAAGGACTGTTGTTGTTGACTGACGTTTCGACAACCTGTGCGGAAGCCATCTTCAGAGTCAAGTGTATACATGTAGTTAATTGAAATTGAGGCCTTTGCAGGTGATATCAGATTCTTGATTTCATAATAACAAGTGTCCAAGAAATTTGCAATATACCAAACTGATACATGTACAATGAATGTCTGTTACTCAGATTTATGAGTGGTGCTATTACATGAAAATCTCTGGGAGGTTGCCTGATGAGCTCACATACCGTCCTGAATGTTGTGGAAGAGGTATTGTTTACTAATTTATGAGCTAATAGCTGTTACACATCATCTATTTCCCTAAATTGGGCTGCATACCAAAGACAGCCTGTCTTGCATTATTTTTAGTAAGAAACATATTCTGTGTTCGGAAAGTCAAGATGATTTTGACTTAAACACACAATTCACAATTCAGAGTGTGCAGACGATGATTTACTACTTGCACACGATAATTTTCTAACTGCTGTATAACGACTAACATTCCTACTAAATTTTCAATGCTGAGCTAATATTTTGGTTTCCATATAATTGACCATCTGCTTTGCTTATATAACCTAACTCTTTGCACAACTCTGGGACTGGTCAAATGTAAAAAGGGGTTCTATGTGAGGTTATGCCAGCAACTTCACTTTGTTGCTGCTGGTGTAAGGCAGTTCAAGTCTGCCAAGCTCCAGATCAACTGCGAGTACTGGGCTGTGCTACCGTTATTATAACTCTGTTTACACACGTTGGCTGCACATGTTTGTTTAATATATATAATATTAATGTAATATTAATATTACCAGCTGGCTGGTAAGGATGATCATAATTCTTGGCTGGCTACCAAGTATATCATTTAAGACAGAGATCAATGGCAAAATCAACAACCTACTCCAACGATAAGATACTCCAGGAACACGCGCAATCTAACGTGTGATGATCAATAACTCAATGCATGGTTACACTCTGTTGATGAATTTTTCCCCTTTCAATGCATGTAATTATTCTTAATCACAATCAATGAACTTTTTCCCTCAGCAGAATATTGAACAAAACCTAAAAAAGGAATCTACAAGAGGAAACATTTAGCATTTATTTTTACCACAATTGCATGGCTAATTTGCAGTTGTCCATAAGAGTCTAGACAACGATGTTTGCGTCATGCTCGCGTCAAACAGGAACGCCCAATTTGGGAAATAAACCAATCATATTGCGAGAAAGTTATAGACAACGCTTGCTCTTTCTTCGTGTCATGATTTTAGTCACCACTCTGATGACGAATATCATTGTCGATAAGAGTACAGACAATGCTGAACCACTTTCGATTTGTTAAATTTAGCACGACACATCTAACCTCTTAAAATAATTTTTTAATTTCTAATATTGTTAACATTCTTACTGAATTGTCAATGCTTATACTTGTGTATATTAATTTTAACCTGATAACTGACAACCTGCAATGCTTAGTCGTAATTCTTTGCACATCTGGGACTGGTTAAAAAGAGAGAAGAGGTTCCATGTGAGGTTATACCAGCACCTTCAGTTTGTTGCTGATGTGAGGCAGTTCGAGTCTGTCAAGCTCCAAATCAACAGTACTGGGCTGTGCTACCGTTATTATAACTCCGTTTACACACATTGGCTCTTAAAAAATGGACATGATTGTTGGATAATTATTATTTTAACCTTAAAAATTATAATTCTGCTTGCTGAAGCAACAATTATATGCATCACAGACAGGTAAGTATTTTTATGCATGTTTTCATACTTATTCTCTGTATTGTGTGCTTCACAATGAACCCACTCACCTCACAATAATTACGTGTGTGAGGTAGTATTGATCTGAAACAGATGTGATTAAATTAATCCTATTGAAATAATTTTACTCACCTTGTCAATGAAAATATGGCTCTGAAATATAGCACCACTGATGTATTTGAGAACATGACACAGGATGCAATCTGCAGACAATCACAAAATGCAAACAGGATATTCAGTTAAAAAGATTATTTTATCACACTGGAAAATATAATACAATGCACTTACATGTCTCTCTTGAAACCTTTCATATTCAGTTGACATGACCGATGATAATGCTGAGATTGCATCTGGAGAGGACATCATTGGAACCACTGATGTGTGCATTGTCAGAAGAGACAAAGGGCAAACCTACTCTTTGACCCTTGGTGAACTGGCAGAATTAATGCCAGTTTACCGATCAAAGTACCCCAAGTTTGCTCGCTTGGAAGCCATGTATGAGGCCGAAAAACACCGTGCCAGAATTGCCAGGAAGTTGTCTGCTTTTCCACCCATGTGTTCCTGGCAACCAGAATCCCACCACCTATCCCCTGAAGAAGGCCAAATGTTGCAAGGGGGTGATGCTTGTGTGAACAAGTATCACCTTGTTCATATTGCTAGCAAGGGAGCTTCCTGGGTATTGAGAGGAGAAGAGCTGGAGGCTGAGAAGAGGGAAGGAACATACACAAAGTCATCCTTTGTTTCTTTGGAAGTAGCAGGAGCCACCACACCATCCTTTGGGAGAGTACAACACTTCTTCCAGCATTCCTTTGCTGGCCAATGCCATGACTTTGCTGTTGTCAACCTTTATGGAAGACCTCAGCAAGATGCAAGGAGCATGCTGTGGTATGTTCCAACCACACCTGTTGCTGGAAGAAGTGTTGTTGAAGTCAGCAAGCTCTCCAAACCACTTGTCACGGCACCTGATACTGACAAACTGTGGTTCCTGAATTTCATTTAATGTGTACTGCTACCATTTTTTTCCCTTTTCAGAACCATTCAAACAAAGTTAATAGCACTGACCTCAATTGCATGTCACGACTAGCCTGTCTGTCATAAAAATTGTGGACTTTAAATACAGCTTTTCAGAGCCATTGAAGAAGATAACTCTCAGTGTCTACATACAAGCCAAGTGTCATCAGACCAGCGCTTATTTCTAGTTTTAGTAGCATAAGGTGACTAGAAGTATTTCGATGGCATGCTAGTCCATCACAAGGTTACCCAAAATTACTACCAGCATTAAATTTGCCCACACACATTTACATATGTGGGTGGAGACAGGTACTGTGAGCATAAACTGTCTTGCTCAAGAACACAACACAATGTCCTGGGCCAGGGCTCGAACCCAGACTGCTGGATCCAGAGGTGAGCGCTCTTCAACTCAACACAGGAAACTACAGAAGAAACCCCAAACAACATCTGAGTGGTACGAAAGAGGAAAATCATGAGGACAATACAGTGTATTGGAGCATCAACCCTTTGTAGCGTTTTGGTTTCTTGCTGGAGAGGAATGCGTGGTTGATTTTTTTCTGTTCCTTTGCTGGCACAAAGGCATGATGATCAGTGCATTTTCAACTGTGTTGAATAAAGATTGCAGATTCAATGCGGCTTTCAGGACTTCAGAAAACAAGTAAAGTATTATCTCAAAGCTTGATTTGATTCAAACTACCCTTGATAAAATAGCTACAAAGCCGTTAGCAAAAATAACATTCAAATTATGTTTTAGCATGAATAATTAATTTTACATTAACTGTATAATTTCTTGCACATTGATTGGCTCATTTTTATCCTTAATAAGAATACAGATGGATAAATTTTTGATTTATGCAAGCTTCCAAGTTCAATTTTTAACTGTCAAACTGTCAACTTTTTAACCAATGGTTTCTATTTTGGCAAGACGCAGTCAAGCCAAAATACCCATGGCGAGACGAAACAAGCCTGATATGCTGCCGAACTGTACCAGAAAGGTACGATTAGGTATTTGCCATACCCAAATTCAGCCCAGAATTTAGCGTAGTGAGCATGATGTTGTGGGATATCAGGTCAGTGACTTGATTTTGTAGGACATCAGGACAGTAGAGTTGGCTTCTGATTGGCTAATTACAAATTTGGGTATGGTAATCATTCTTACATGAGGTTAACTATCAATAGAGTTATTTCAGTAGAGTTATGACTTAGAGTTAGAGTTAACGACTTCCAAAATCCTGAATTCAAGATTTTGGAAGACCAAAATCTTGAATTCAGGATTTTGGAAGACCAAAATCTTGAATTCAAGATTTTGGCCGTCCAAAATCCTGAATTAAGAATTTTGGCAGTCCAAAATCCTGAATTAAGGATTTTGGCATTCCAAAATCCTGAATTAAGGATTTCGGCAGTCCAAAACCCTGAATTCAGAATTTTGGTAGTCCAAAATCCTGAATTAAGGATTTTGGCAGTCCAAAATCTTGAATTAAGGATTATGGCAGTCCAAAATCCTGAATTAAGGATTTTAGCAGACCAAAATCTTGAAGTCAGAATTTTGGCAGTCCAAAATCTTGAATTCAGGATTTTGGCCGTGTAAAATCCTGAATTCAGGATTTTGGAAACTTCACGCTAACTCTACTTTACTTTACTTTACTTCTACGACATAACTCTATGAAAGTAACTCTAAGAA
>BLFK01000241.1:279870-284870 GCA_014634185.1 Astreopora myriophthalma | reverse complement strand
GACTCGAAGTACAGAACAAAGCTTTCTCTCGCGTAGGACCGAGGTTGTGGAATGAACTTCCGGCTCGTATGCGGTCTCTGCCTATGAAGACATTTAAAAATGAGCTTCATAATTTACTTCTATCGGTCCTAGAACAATGCGATGACTACTTAGACACAGACCAAATTACAATTACTTTAAAAAAGAGCAATCACATGAAATGCTGGCTATGAGCATGCCCACACACTGCGTTCTATTGCTGGATTTAGAAAAAATGAGCAAAATTTAATGGAAAATTATTAAAAGTAGTAGAGGTATTGTACACAGTTGACCCGCCTAGATTAGATTAGATTAGATTTAGATTAGATTTATTTGCGGGCCAACTGTAAAAAAGCTAAGAATTGTAATGTTATATTGTGACAATAAAGTTCATAAAGTTCAAGTTCAAGAAAGCCTTGTCAAAAGTAATTGGACCTCAGACTTCTTAGAAAATATAGCATTCGTATAGGTGTGGTGTAAACTCACAATACGTTGCCATTCATCTCGTTCAATTTCCAGGACATTGATTTTCCCCCGATACAAACATTCCACACATTTGGGAAGTTTTATCTTTACATCGTCACATAGAGCGTCGAGAACGTAAGAATTCCCATGGTTCGGATATCTCAAAGATTGTGCCATGTTTGCAGAAAATTGAACATTCATTAAGGGAGAGTACCAAAAAAGATTACTCGAATGCAAGTTATCTGCATTAGATGGCAAAACAATTTTGTGTGAAGTAAACTGGTTGAAATATTTGTGATCAAAATTTCGAATTCTTCGCATTTCCTCACTTTTGGACTGCAGAACACGAACATTCCAATAGGCACGATATCCAAAGAGATATTGAGAATAAAAACGATTACTAAAACATGACAAATGTATAAATAACCTGAACTTAAAAGTTCGGCTCGAGCTGGAGAAACAATCATGATGCTTTGGTGAGTTGCCACCATCACATGGTTGTAAACTAAATTGCTGTGATCGACAGCAGGTTTTAGTATTCTGGTTTTGTGACCATGATAGAGCTCGAGCTTGAGAACAAACTGGATCAATCTGTGACCAAAGTGGGTCGATTTGTGACCAAAGTGGGTCGATCTGTGACTGAACTGTGTCAATTTGAGAACTTCTAAACATTCTGAAAAGTACGGGGAGCATCACCTCGTGAGGAAACGCATAGCAGTAACGAATCATTCTGCAATATCCTGCCTGCTGAGTCAGTAACGCTCCAAAACGTTTATTGTTCCTCCAGCTGTTTACGTGGAAATCTTAGCAGAAAAACGAAGTAAAAACTTACCCGCTACAAACAGATCTGAAACCACTGATCGCACCTCCAATTCCTCTGTGGTATGCATGGCACATCTTCTCAGTTCAAACACGGGATCGTGTGTTATCGGTTACTGTGCGATTGGTCGAAATTGGCGCTGTGATTATCACGTGAACCGTTCACGGTATTTGCAACTCGTCGGCATCACAGATTACTTATCGATTCCCTGTTGGTTATCGATTTGTTAACAAACTTTTTTCAGATTATAGGTTAGTGTCTATCTGCGCAAGCGCAGTAGACACAAAAAATGAAAAAGAACGCTGGGTTACACCCACCCACCCACCCCCCCAGTTCATTATAATAGTTCTCAACACGACATTTCGCAAATAAATTTTATCGTCATTGAGCAAATGACATCTTTCCAAAAACCATTACATTTGGATCAGCTACTGCTTACCAGAGAAGCTTATTGGATGACGCAACTGTTCACACTTAATCCGCATGGCCTTAATAAAAGGCGGGAATTTCGCTCCAAGAATCGCATTAATTATAGCAACTAGCTATACCTTTCCACATGTTCTTGCTTTGATAGTGAATTGTGACTTGTCTAGCTCCTATTTTATTCATTGGTCCTTTGTAAATAGTTTCAATTGTTGTGTGACTTGCTAGTTCATGGGCCTCGTTGGGGGATTCTGTTATTTTTGATCATTCAGAGGCCGCTTGCCGGGAATTTGTTACACGATGTATTACATAACTTTTGTCACTCGCCTTTACACTTACTATTGTTTTTTTTAACTTGTAATTTATTCCTTTTTGTATGTCTTAATTAAGTTGTTTATATAAGTCTGTACCTCTGATACACACAACCATTGTAAATAGTTTTTAGTTTTTATCTGAAGAAGGCTGAACAGCCGAAACGTTATTGAATTGCGTCGGACCGGTAAGAAGTTGGCCCCACTGTGTTACCTCAAGTACTTATCTATAAATTTACGTGGTTGCATTGTATCCGTTCAATCCTTCTGCTGTGAGTTCATTGTTTTGGTAAAACCCTTTTATTCTGCCTATATATATAAATTCATATATATATAAATTCATTCAGAAGAATCCAGAATATATTAAAAGATAATTTAGAAGACACTAGTACAGATATAAAAATATGAAAAAAATAGTATATACAGTTCATACACTGGCACCCTGCAAACTCAACACCGTGCAGACGAGAATGAAATTGTGCCAAAGTGGTAGAGGATTTTGTTATGGCTGGTAATTGATTCCACATGTGAGCAATCTGATACAGAAAGGAGTTGTGCATAACAAGGCTGTTGTATGATGGCTGCACAACATATAAGCCTCCACCTTGTAAATTATAATTAGTTATCCTGGGTGTAAAAAACTGCGAAATGTAATTTGGGCCGTTGGGTCTAAACACTTAGCTAAACATTGATCGTAGGTAGCCGAGTTACCCAGGGTAAGTAAAGACTTAATTGCATAGTGGTTGGCTCGTTCGATGGTATTTTTCAAAGTTTTAGATATTCCTAGCAGTAGCAGGCTGCAGTATTCAATATGTGGTAGCACGTAGCCTTTATACAGAGAGGTCATGATATCTGATGGAACTAAGCGCTTAATCCACGTGGAGCAGCTATCATAGCATATGCTTTTTTCAGTATGATCGTAACATGAGGCTTAAAAGACGCGGTCCAATGTTACACCTAAAATTTTGAGAGTCGGTTCAATTACGATGGACATGTCAACAACTAAAAAGTTGACAGTATGCTGAGAACTACCTAGTGTCATTGATTGAGTCTTAGTGGCGTTAACTTGAAGATAGTTCGCTGAGAACCAATTGGTTAATTTCTTTTTGTCTTGATTCAAGATGGATTCGAGTAAAGCAGGACACTCTTGAAACACATTGCGTCGTGTCATCGGCATAGAGATGTTAAGGGAGGAAAACCCAGCCGAATAATTAACATCATTCACAAAAATATTGAAGAGAAGCAGGCCTAGAAGGCTGGCTTGCAGCACTCCACAGCGAATGGGAAGCCAGTCTGACACTGTGAAATTGTTGTTCTCCGGCAAATCGACAAGTCATGTTGGTGCATGAAGCGATGACACCAGTGTACTGAAGGTTTAAACTCACTCTCAGCAATGTTTCTCACTCTTGCCATCGATTTTGCTTTCAGACGAATAACTGTTGTGGAAATTCCAATACCAGCCTTTCTCTTCTCGTCAATCCATTCCTTCAGTTCTTTCTCCAATTCAGGAAATTTGGCTGGGCAATAGCGTGTGGCACTCAGGTTGCGATGAAGACCTTTCAATTTTTGTTGCTGTGATCGCCACCTTCAAATGTTCTTCTCGTCAACTTGGAACTGGCATGCTGCCTCTCGATTTCCTTTCTCTAAAGCGTAAGTAACAACAGTAAATTTAAAGCATGCTGTATATGATATCCTAGAAGAACCTTTTGGTTTCTTGATTTGACGGAAATGATTTCAGATCTTACTTTCACATAATGTAAACACAGCCTTTATTGAAGTTTGATGCTATACTCTCTATTCAGGCCTCTGCCATATTAGAATGGAAAAGAGGCTGAGTGCACATGTTGTTCCAATGGCGGCACAACACTGTAGCGTGCCACAATGCGTTAATGACTCTCGCTATGACAAACGGAAATTTATCATTTTTGTTTTCATTTTCCAAGTAATGGATTGTTGCTATCAGACGAGATGTTGGACCATTTTTCAAGGTAAATTTCTTGTTATGTCCCCACATCAACAATTTGAGAATTTTAGCGAGTGTGAATAAAACTTAAGTTGACCAGAGCCTTGTTTTCTTCAACAGATAACAGATAGTGTAAAAGTGTTCTGCACATTTTAAGGAAAATGAGCTTTTTAGAACCAGAAATGGGATCCGAAAATATGTCAAGGGTGCTGTTCCATCGGTTTTTGAGTGAAGCTCTTCGCAAAGAAGTCGGCCGTTGCCATTCAGGGAGAGACATGGTAACACCAGGTTGTTAGATCTTCAGATTACAATGCAACGCTCATTAACTAAACCGGTTTTGTTTTTCTGAGCTGTTCAGAGCAAAGTGCGTATTGAAGAAAAGGGTGAAAGCCAGAAGGACCTGCAAGAAATTAGTGAAGCTTGTCCCCCCACAACAGTTAGTCATGATCATGACTATTGCATCCAACCAAGGTCACTAGAGGATAGATATGATGCTGCTATTCGGAGAATCGAAGAATTAGAAGAAGCCCTATCCAAATTTCCTCAGAAATTTTGCCTGGACAGATTTGGTTCAGATGCCATGCCAATTAAATTTTATACTAGGTTTAATGATTATCACACTATCTTCAGTATTTTCTGCCCTTAAACCTACAGCACCAATGATGATAAGATGGGGCCTATTTCAGAGAAATAGAAGTCGAGAGACGGAAATAAAGGGTGATGTTTTCAGAAATGAATCCTTGCCACTGAGTTATTTTTTTAATTTTTGTGTTGAATTAGACTAGGGTTATTTGAGCAAGATTTAGGTGTAAGATTTTCCATCTCTCAATCCTCTGTAAGTAGGATTCTCATTACTTGGAGCGATTACTTGTATTTCATGCTTAGCTCTGTGCCAGTATGGCCCAGTAGGGCCACAACAGATTCTTTTATGCTTCAGCCATTTAAAGTGCCTATGAAGTAAATAAAATGGTTTAAGTAAGAATATAAATCACAAAATCAA
>BLFK01000241.1:272370-274870 GCA_014634185.1 Astreopora myriophthalma | reverse complement strand
AAACCATACATTCTGCGATTGTTACGATCGTTGCAACTGCGATCGTTCCGATTGTTCTGATTGCGATCGTAGACATACAAAAATTGTATCTCTGTGATCGCAGCCAGTTTTCAGACTACAAGACTGCATTGAGCGCTCGAGTCAAACAGCGTGACTACAAAGTGCCGGGTCTTTCAAAAATTGAGAGCGGTAGTGCGAAGGGGAAATGAGGCTAAATTTTACATTTTCCAACGCTCGGAGTGTGAAAAATGTCTCCGAAAGTGACGCGAAGAACAAACCGGTGTAAGCATTCGAGCATATTTCAATTAAACTCAATCCGGCGGAAAAGGACAGTGAAAATACGATTTTGATTGGAGAGTTTTTCTTCTTCTTCTTAATGGTGTACTTGATTTTGCGGTCCACTTAATTTTATCGCACCTCTGGTTACTTCACACATCCAAAGTTTGATTGACAAGAGTTGAAATGGGCGTAGGGAGTCAAGTATTCCCTAAGCTAAGTTTGTCAACTAATCACAGCCGAGTTGCTGTGAATATGCAAATTGATATACCGCCCGTTGAAAAACTGGGCACTGCAACTACATGTCGCGAAAGACAATAGAATTGTGGGCGATGAGATCTCCACCCAGCTGAGATATTTAAAGTGTTGAAAGAAGGCTTTCTCGTCAGCCTCGCCAGTGTAATGCTACATACGCAACATCTGTACCGCAGGCCAAATCACTGTGGGCTGATAAGTTCCCAAAATTGTCAACAGCGTTCAAAAGACATTGCACTGTGGCTGGGCTTAAATGCGGGCCACTAAAGTGGATGCTTACGATCGATATGGAAGAAGAAAATGCTTGAAACAAGCTTACTACTTTTAAACCCGGCAAGGATTCAGTATACAAGGTAAGACATCCGAAGACTGTTTTGCACAACTCAACTCTGGAACCGAATGAGACATGCACTGCTCTGGCTAAAACCATGCAAAAGACATTTGAGAGCTTTTGAGGTTTGATTCCAAGACGAAATGTAGTGTTTCATAAAATAAAACTTTTGCCGACAAACGTTCTGTCTCATTTCTGTGTTCTTTGTTTTGGAAAAGTGGGCTTCTGTAAACATTGTCACGTTACCAGAATTTGCGCCCAGTTTTACCAATCGATAAGCAGACTACAAAATCAAAGTTTTTTTAAAATAAATTTTTATTTGCTTTTTGCCATTAAAAAAAGAAGAAAAACAAGTACAATAATTACATAATTACATAGTTACAAAGACTACATTTAACATTCAAACATTCAAACTACTGCATTATGATAAGAAAAAGTTAGTGGATCAGCCTAGGGCCAGCAGGTCAGCTGGTGGGACTGGTCTCATATTCCGGGATTCTCTGCAGGTTACAATGGTATCTTCTGGCGAATGGACATCCTTTGAGTTTTCAGAATGGCTCGTTGTTTCTGGTACATATAGACTGCGTCTTGTAGTCATCTATCCAGTGCCCTACAGTGCTGAGCATCCAGTGTCAACTGATGTCTTCTTTACTGAGTTTTCTGATTATATGGAGACTGTTATTATGTCCACTGAGAAACTTCTGATCTTGGGCGATTTCAACATCCATGTTGATGTGCCAAGTGATGTTCATGCCAGGAAACTGCAGGATTTGTTCGACTGCCTGGGTCTGGAGCAGCATGTCAGAGAACCTACTCATACTCGAGGCCACACCTTGGACTTGATTATTTCGCGGAAATGTCAGTCCGTTATTGATGGTTCACCGAGAGTTGATCGCTTGTTTTCGGACCATTTTTCGGTCATTTGTGGTCTTCAGATGCTTAAACCTGCTGTCTCTGTTAAGAAACATACTTACAGAAATCTCAAGAGTGTGAACATTGATCAATTGCGCAGCGATCTCATGGACTCAGAGTTGTGCGTCAATCCACCAAGTGCTTTAGATAACCTGATTAGCTGTTACAATACCACCCTTTCTGATACTCTTGATCGTCATGCCCTCTGAAAACCAGGGTTGTGTCTGTTAGGCCACGTCTACCATGGTTTAATGAGGACACTCGTGAGGCAAAAAGGCCAAGGCATAAGGCGGAGAAAAGATGGCGGAAAACGAATTCTCTCGATGATTTTGATCGCTATAAGACGTGCAGAAACCATGTCACATATCTCCTTAATAGCGCCCAGATTGCCTTTTATAGGGATTTTATTGAAGACAACAGTACTGACCAGGGAAAACTCTTTAGAGCCACCAGGAGATTGTTAAAACACGACACTGGCAGTTCTCTTCCGCCGCATGATGATAAATTCCAGCTTGCAAATGATATGGGTAATTTCTTTGTGAAAAAGGTAACTAACATTCGCAAGGAACTTGATGACGCTGACTCGGGGGCTTGCTGTGATCCTGCTGAATATGACTTTCCTCGATCAGATGCGGAATCATTTCGTGAGTTCACACCTGGGTGATGAAGATGGGTGATGAAGATGTCATTGCGCTAGTGCAGAGATCTTCCAAAAAGTGTTGTGCC
>BLFK01000241.1:219870-262370 GCA_014634185.1 Astreopora myriophthalma | reverse complement strand
AAGCTGAGCTGAAGGACAATTGATGTCAACATTACCACCACGAGCTGATTTCCTCTTGATAGTAGCAGGCTGACCATCAAGATCTGGAGGATGAATGGTAGATAAATGGTAAACAACCCTTCGGTCATTCCAGGCTGTTGCTACTAATCTCATATGAGCTCTCCACAAATAGTCTCCACGATCCATTTGTTTTTGCATTCGAGTAGTGATAATCAAATCCTTGGGAAACTGTTTCCTGTTTTGACGTACAGTTCCACATGCAAGTATCTTGTCAAAAAGCTCAAGGAAAAAGTGTGGGTCAGTGTAAAAATTATCCATATAGAGATGGTGATTTTTCCCTGTTTCTGTTACTGTCAGATCACGTACCACTCTTCTAGCTAAGTGTTTTTTGGGTTGCTGGCCATGTTGTTTCCCCAGATATACTTGAAATCTATAAACATAGCCTGTAGTTGCCTCGCTCAGGACCCACAACTTGATGCCCCACTTAGTTGGCTTATTTTTTATGTACTGCTTGAAAGCCAACTTTCCCTTGTGGGGTACCATTGTCTTGTCAATAGCAATATTCATGCCTAGTCTATACTCGTCTCGAATATTTATAAGTATAATGTTAAGGAAATTTCTCACACGGTAGATTTTGTGAAAACCATCAGTACCCCTAGGGATAGCTACTGCATTGTCAGCTAAATGAAAGTATCTCCATATTTGAAGGAATCTTGTTTGAGACATGATGTTGGCAATGCTTTCCTGGTGGATTAGTTTATCCTGGCTCCAATACATTTTGAAACGGGGCAACTTGACTATTCCCATCAGAATAATAATACCAATGAAGGCCTCCATTTCATCTCTCGTGACAGGAGCCCAGGGTCTTTTATGCTTGCCAGGGTCAGCTGCCTTCTGCTGATCATAGTACCTATTGGTCTCTTGAACCAAGATTTCCCATATATCATTAGTGAATAGCAGATCAAAGAAGTCTCGTTTGTGAGCAGTGTTCACATTCGGAAATCTTCTTGTTGGACCTGGATGTGGTTCTCCAAAGTCAGGGATCTGCACTGGACTGTACTGGTCAGACCAGTCAATGTTTGGCTCAGTGGGGTGTTGACGTCTTGCTGGACCGGATCTTGCTCCCCTTCTTGCTCCTCTTCTTCTACCTCTTCCTCTTCCCCCTCTAGCTTGTCTTTCTGGCTGAATAGGACTTCTGTCACGGTTACCAGACTCAGAAATGTCTAAAAAAATGAATAAAATTGCATTATTTTCTTGAGTCAATGCAACTGAAAATTGCTTTGTTTTGAACTCGAAATATTCAGGAGCATGTTTTCAGTGCACTTCAGAAGTAGCATAAAAAGAACTGTACTTGTAATGTAAACAAACATGTCAGCCTTATTACTTGGACAATGATAGTTTACTAAAACATGTGCTTTTTGGGCAGAACAAACTCACCCACAATCAGTAATCTTTCACTAAAGATTTCTCTGTTAGCAAAGGCTTGTAAAAACACGTAGACAACAGAAATGAAATCTAATACTCGTTATTTGATAAAGAAACTTACCAGATTCTTCGCTATTTGCTTCGTCAGGAAGCAATTCATCGCTTTCGTCTTCTTCACTTTCCTCATGTTCTGATCCACCATTGTTGTCATCTTCTTCCGAAAGTTCTGCTTCACTTTCATCAGAATAATCCCCGTCAGAATCGTCATTCAGGACTCTTCTCAACACTTCATGGGCAGAAAAATACCTCGCCACCATTTGTAAATGCTAGCGAACGCGAAACGAAGAATAAATCGCTTTTTGCAATGACAAAAATTAGCCAAATTCGAGAAGAATTTTGCTCAAAACAACGACTGAAAGGTCCTCTGGGAAAGCTTCCATATTTGGGGCCACAGGGACCATTTTCATGAAAACAAGAGAGCCCTGACCTTTGGTGGTCACTCTTCGTACAAATATGTACGATTGCTGGTTAAAGGGTTAAGGCAGAGAGGTTGATCGCCATTAAAAAACAACAAAAGGGTCTTGAAAGTGACTTTTAGAGCCTATGGCGTGAATTTCATTTATGACATTCTAAATAAAAAACGTATAAACTGACAGTTTCCGTATTAATTGTTGTTATTGTAGTCTGAACCACCACTTTATTTGGCAAAGTGGCACGAGTGGGGCTCTGACTACAACACGTGGGAGCCTGAAACAAATATCCTAGATAAAAATCTCTTACGGTAGGCGAACTGCATGTGAATTTATTTTTTAGTACTTAAAAACCCTTAGCTAGATACTGTGTTTGAGATATCAAGGCTTCTTTATGTTCTAGTCTATTTACAGTGATGCTTAGTTTGGCATTTTAGCAGTTGATTTTAATTAATGTGCAGTTCACATGAGATAAGTCTGCGGGGTAGTTAGGCATTTTCATAGCATTTCTTTTGATATGTGGAATGAAATTGTGAAATTGGAGATGTATATGTATAGCAATTAAGAGGTCACTGAAAAGCAATTTCAACCCTTTTCAAGAATCCAAGGCCAACACCTGAAATCATGGAATAGCACTTGGAGAGACTGCATAACCTATTTTCAAGTGCCCTTGGTGAGCGCATGGCAACAAAAACTACCCTTGCAATGAGGCATGACGTTCTGCAGCGGGTAATCATTTTTTGATGATCTCTCCTTGGTATTTTGCCAGTGGAAGTGTTATGCTTTTAATTTTAATGAAATTATTGGTCTCCTTCCTATATAACATGGTATGAATAATGAGAGGTTTTCTTGCAAGTTAACAAATAGACAACAACCATCCATATTGTCTATACTGTAAGAGGCACAGAAAAACAAATTACAAAATTTCCTGTTCTTAATGTTTTAGGTGAAAATTACTGCCTCCTTAAGTTTGCATGGTCGAATAAGTGATTCTAAAATGAAACTGTTAATGTTTTAGGTGAAAATTGCTGCCTCCTTAAGTTTAGCTGCCTCCAGCACAGACAAGACGTGGCTGTTTTAAAACACATGCACCTTGAGCAATATTTGCGTTTTAAGATTATTTATTGTCAGATTTCCCGTTTCATAAAAAAAAAGCACGTGAGTCAAGTGGCTTATCAGGCCGGTGCTTATGCTTGTTTCTGAAACTGCCTCTGAAGCATGAGAAAAGTGGTTATGGTCCTTGCTGTGGCAGTGCGGAGTAAAGTTCCCTATAAGGAACAATATAATACCCAGAGACCGTAGCACAAATTAGTTTTATGTACTGTATGCTTAGGTGAAGAGAGACAGTTAGAAAAGTTGATCATTGAAAAGACAAAACAAGATATTATAGATACAAGAGTTTTGCAAAAGAGTATATTGGACCATTACATTGTGCATCTTATAATATAATTGTACTATTTTCACATTTTTTATAGAGAAACTTCATAACTATAATACTGAAACTGAACAGCAGTATGTGAAGTTAGGCATTAGATGGGTGTGCCATTTCTTTGGCAATTTTCCTTGCCACAGCACTTTTGCCACCATCCAACCAATAGTCAGTGTCCTTCTTTTCATATGGTCTCTTCTTTCTACAATAGTCTTCTATCTGCTCTTCTCTCTTTTCTACCAAAAGAATCTGCTTGCAGCTGTCCCACCTGTTACACTTGCGGTGAAAGGAACGCCACATGTCATCACTTTTCTTCTCAACCCGTAAAAAGGAATCGGAAACTGTTTAGTAAGGTAGCAAAATATGTTAGGAAATATACAAACATATTTCACACATTCTGAGCAACTGACTTGCAAACTTAAGGATGGTGTGGAAGTAAGAACTTTGCAATGCAATATAACACAACAGTGGGTACTTACAGAGTTATTCTGTCTGGACTGAATGCTCAAGAAGCTATAGAGCCTAGCATATCTGTGGTATCCAGAACCCAATTAAGTGCGCACTGTTCTGTCGGTTTACAGTGCTGATAGTGAATGATTACATGTTTTAATAATTATTACAATGTTTTTGTAATATAATTTGTAATGATTGAAATTCAAAATGCATCCAGGATAATTGACTATGATTTACTTTGTCCAGTAAACATTTTAACAGATCCAAGATTCTGTAATAATTCGGGGAGATGACAAAGCATAGTGTGGATATATGGTGTTATTGGGTTTTTCTTTGCATATCCAGGTCCACGCATAGAAGCCAGCAGTTTGGCCCATTCCTTTGCCTATAATAAAAATGGTAAGTTAAAAAGTTGGTTGTGTCTATCAGATATACTGGTATTACAAATATGTGGTTATTGGCTGGGTGGATGATTAGAAAATGTAAAATATTTATGTAATCTGCTGTACAGATAATAACATGTATGTTATTTGTTTTCACACACTGTTTAAAGGAACAACTATAAAGAACATACTTTTCTTGGAAATTCCACAATGTCTTGCTTTGGAGGAGACCAACTTCCAAACACATCGTACAACACCTTTAAATCCTGTCATAAACTAATTTCGGAAAAAAAAAACAGACTTTGTCTTCCAGTTTCAGGTATGTAGTGCGTCGTTTGTTTCTATCACATTGATATTATCCTGGCTGTTGTAATCTTGACCTATCCTGTGCAAAGTGGTTTTGTAGCATTCGCTGTTTCTGAATTGGTATTTGTCAAGTACTGGCTTTCAAAGGGGGAGGACAAAACAGGAGAAACCTCTTGGGGCAAAGATTAGGACTCACATATCAGCCAAGTGTCACCTCCAGAACTCAATCTGAGTGGACCCACCATTGTTAGGAGAGAGGTTGTGCTGCTCTGCAACCCTATAGTTACAGTGTGTAAAGATATGCTTAGCACTATATATCTTAACCAACATAAATGCCAGTGGTTATGTTGACAAGTATACCAAAATAATTATTACACACTTACTCTCCACGGCTTTGTGACCTTTTCATAAACATTTATTGGCAGAATGTTTGGAAAATGGCCTGGAAGATGGTTTAATAATTTCTTCCTTTCTGAACCCGTCAGTGAGGTCCAGTCAAAATTGCCTTGTTTATCTCCAGATGGTAGAAGACACACCACATGCCCAAACTGCTTCAATGAACTTGCCTCATGCACCCCTTTTGATCTCTAGTGGACTTTTTGAATTCATCTTTCTATTGAACAAAATCAGTCATATTATCTATTTTGGATGCAAAAGGCTGTATTGTAGGCTGTAGCATGATTTAAATCGTTATACGTATGTATTTCCCTTTAATGCTCACTCCATTGATAGGTAATCCAACTGCATTTTGATGACGATATGAAGCTCAACAATGACAATGATAATGAGGAACAATGGTTCGACTGAAAGGAAATAAATTACAATATTTCTAAGAGACCAATGCACTCATTGAAAATCACAGCATAAAGTACACTTACAAATATTCCTCTGATCTGGTGAAGCAAAGAAATAGTCGAAGAAACTTGAATCAATGATAGAAAACTAAAACACAACACTAGCAAGCGAAAGCACGTGGTGATTGAGAAACTTGATTGAAAGCTGATCCAAATACATAAATGCGTCATGATGTAACACAATGTCACGCGCATGTAAATAGGATTAAGTAACAATCATGTGTGAACATAACGATAAGTTTGAATCCAACAACAACAAAGGCAATACAATTTAAATCAAGGACAAAATTGAACCACAACATACAAATATACACAATCTATTTCAAGAATTGAGATGACTCCTTTCTCAAGGATATGTTACCCCTAGGAACATGTGCAGCTCATCAACTATAACATGATCCAATGGTATGTCAAAAAGTAGCTGAGCTTTACAACCTGGATCTTTATGCCAGTTTGGGCTCATGGAACATTTAAGTTTATGAAGAAACACAATGGACTTGCTTAGGTCAATCCTATTGAAAATAATTCAGTATCAGCTTGTTTGACGTGAACTGACACTTCATCTATTATTCATTTGAATGAACTCAAAGAATATAATACCTTTGATCAGTACTACTGGAACACCAGGTGCATGAGTTCTTGCTCATGGCAGCTTTCATGCCCATACACAGAAGAAGGAACTGAAATTCGACCAAATGTGCAACTTTATATTAAAAAAATGTTTGTTGATTAATTTATAACTTTCTTATTTAATCCTTTATAACTGAAGATGAATTAAGTCATTTTAACAGTTGCGTGTATTTTGAATTGTATCCAAAAGATTAATAAATAACAGCACTGCTGCAATATACACCCATGCTTAAGGCCTGCAGGTATACGCCTTATTCCAAAATGGCCGCCAATTTAATACTCTTTTGTTTTTATTCAAATTAGCCCTTGTTGCCTCATCTTAAAGCCCAAAATTCAAAAGAATATTTTAACTTGAACGAGGCTAAAAGAGCTAATTTGAATAAAAACAAAAGAATATTAAAATAGCAGCCATTTTGGAGTAAGGCCTTTTAGTAATGAAAATATGAAGTGTGTTTGTACCTTGTAGTCCCTCCAAGGTGTAGCTCACTACATGGGCTGTAATGCCGGTTTCTCACTGTCATTTCCACAGGACCAAGGGTCCACCAAGAGAAATTAAACAAAGGTGCCATTTTCAGGCCCCGCAACGCAAAACAAGTGTTTGTCAAAAATCATAAAAAAGTGCAATTTCAGGCCCCGCAAACGCGATTATCATAATAAAGCACAATTTCAGGCCCCGCAACGCAAAAGAAGCATTTTCCAAAAATCAAAAATCAGAACCATTGCACGTATTTCATGCAAGGGTCCACCCCGTAAAAAGCATTCAATAAATGGAATCGGCGCTTGATCATATGTGTTTCGGCGCGTGGTTGTTGTCATATTTTGCGCTCGTACCAACCCAACTTTAAAACACCACAGCTGTGGCGTGACGTCATATGTTCTCTTACTCCCCAACTCTATAACTACTCGTATTTTGGTCTCGTATTTTGCGTGACTTTCTCAGAAAAATCACCAAGCGTGACTTTCTCGGAAACACAAGAAGTCTTAAGAGGGGGTTCCCCCAGGAAGATGAGTCATCACGAGACAGTCGTATGATTTTTCTAACCAATCAGAATTGTATCTCGTTTGTAATTTTCTGATAAAAATATCAGAAGTGAAACATTTTGATAAAAAAGTAAAGAATGATAAGTTCAAGAAAGATGCCTACTTTAAAACACCACAACTGTGGCGTGACGTCATAATATATATAAAAATATAATCTCATATAATAGTATAGAATGAGTTGTAATTCAGTGATCCATGATGAATTAAAGAATATGGGAGAGTCTACATGTCCTTTTTGTGATCAACTATTAGTAGAAGTTGGTAAAGTAGTTGAGTCATGTTGTAGCAAACAGGTTATGGAAAATATAAATGGTATGAATGTTTGTCAAAGTTGCGGTTCAGTTCATGGTTATGATTATGTAAATGAGTATATAGATTTTTATGAAAATAAGCATAAGATAAGACGCAAATCGGTTTATAATCGTAAGTATCATATTGAAAATGTATTGAATATTATAACAAGTGAAAACAATATTCAATTAACTTATAAACAAAAACAGCAGATTTATACTGTGTTTAATGAGATTAATAAGGTTAGTAATGAAGTTAATAATGGACGTAAACGGTTGATTAGTGTTAAATATATTATCAAACAATTGTTTATGATGCTTGGTCTACCCCACGAGCGCATAAAAGTGTCAAAATCTAAAATTACACAAAAAAACATGATGAATATTGGTCTCAAATTAAATCCATGATAGGAAATAAGATAGATGCTATTATGAAATAAATCTTTCATCGTATTTCTCGAAAAATTTATCAATAATAGGACTGTTGTCCATCACGTAATTGTCTATGCAATTCATTGAGGAAATTAATTCGGATATATTCGTTTCTCCAGATCTTAAAGCATTCTTTATTAAAATTAAAAGATGTCCGTAACTTTGGTAAGCGTATTGACAATTCTGAATTTTTAAATCAAAGTTCTTATGTTTCATCCAACCCTGAATTAATATTGCTGATGTGCTGATTGCTATTAAACTAATTCCACCAGTTGCTATGCTTGAAGCTAAGCCTCCTGATGCAAAAACAACAGACAATGCATCACCAATAAATTTGTATTTTTTCATACGCATCATTGCTTGCTTGTAAGCCCAATATTTTCGATGATAAGTTCGATAATAACTTTTCAATTCATCGATTTTTTCTTTTGTTAGTTCATCTGAAATGTGATTCCAATTGAATATTGTTTTTTTCACTTTAACCATACATATTTATTATATTATATACTCAATCTTTTACACAAGCAGTATATTAAACCAGTAATCTGACCGCATAAAGGAGATCTTTTCATACATTTTGTGGTCATGTTTTCAGGAATAACATATAGATATCCCCGGTCTAATGAATAGCGGGCATAAAATCTACCAAAAGCATCATGCAAAATGCTATGTGAATGTAATATATCACAATTTTTGAATATTTTTTCTAAAAAACTAGTAATGAAACCATCACCGGGGCCAATTAACCCAATTTCATTGTCATAGATCTTGAGAATGTCTTCTATTGATATGATCGTTTCAAAATGTTTCTGGTACAAATGTTGATACACCAAAGCTGATTTCAGAATAACATAATTTATATTACTATGTTTTTGTTTTGTTTTTTCAAAGAAAAAATTGACATAATCTATTATCTCTTGAAGCATATACTATATCGTTTGATAGTTTTGAGTTTTAAGAAAAAGAAATAGGATCATGATCAACTCCATACCGTTCACATATCATTTTATGGTGTGCTCTAATTATAATATCGTTCATATTAAACCCTTTGTAAAGAATAAAAAGTTGAATATCTCCATCTAGTCCCGCAATACCATTTGGATCTAAATCTCCAAAGGTCATTTGTGTTGATCCGGAAGAAGTAGCTGCTCTAAACGTTTTTACTCTTTTACCATTCACCCAGCAAGAACTGTTTCCAGCACCGGCGGGTACATCCCAATGAAATGAAACACAATGCCATTTATTTAGAACTGTTGCATCAGCTTTTGATAACCAATCAGATGAAGTTATTTCTATGTTGTCAGCTCCATGAATACCAGAGATAAGAAGATTATGTGTAGTAGGTCTGTAAACAACAAATTTATCCCATCCACCATTATCATGACCAAATAAACCATTCCTAAAATAAGGATTGACTCCACCATGAGTATTAAGTCTATAAAGAATGAAAACATTGACTATATCATCTTGACCACTACCAGGATTTAAGTCTATGTTAGAAAGTATCTATTATTACCGTGAAAAGTAAAGTAATATCTCTTAGCATTTTTTGTAGTGGAAAGCTTTGGTCTTTTGGTGTTATCGGATTGTGTGGCATCCAAACCGGATAGAGTTTTATCAAAAATAGTTGAAATTTTTCTAGATGATTGGTAGTATTTTACTTCTGTTGTAAGTGCCCGATCGCAAGAATACATACATTCTGCATAGTTTTCCATATATCCATTAACATAAGTACCCGTGGCTAAATTTAAAATCGAATAAATTCCTGAAGTGTCAACATATCTTTTATTAGCAGCATGATGTAATTCTGTTGGGTCTTTCAAATTGATTATTTTAGCGTTTTCCATGTCATAATCGTTTGAAATGGGATTACTGGAATTGTTGCTTGAATTGTTGATATTTGAATCTATTATGTATTCGACAGAATATTCTAGTTTGTTTCCATATTCATCCAAAATGTCATTTCCATGTTCAACTTTTACATATAACGCCATATAATATAAGTGTACAAATTTTAGGGTAGGACTACTTGGTAGAACATTAAAACGTAAATTTCTTCAATTGAATCATTTTGATATTCAACAGTCAAATTTCCAATTGTATAATTTGTTACTGGATATATTATTGCAGTATCATTTACATCACCAAGATAATAATAAAAATAACCATTAACGATAAACTTTATTATACCTCTAAAATTATTTTTTTTTGATCAAATACATTTTTGTGATATACATTTTCTTATTTTTAAACAAATCAGAAACTTTCATAAATTTACTACCCATCTTAATGCATACATGAGCTGAATACCAAACCTTTCCATCTTTAACGTATCTTCCATAAAAATGAGTTGTTGCAACAATTAAGATCTCAGTAGTTGGCATTTTAATTTCATGGCCATTCATATTGATTGAAAGGTTGAAATTGACGATTCCATTCTCAATTGAATAAATAGAATCGTATACATTTGAGTAAACGTTTGAGACATATTCTTTAACACCATAAATGATTAGATATGCTTTCTTTGTATTCCCTTCAGTTATACTTCCATGAAGATCTATATATATATATATATTCAGGTGGAGATTCTTGCCACTTATGTAAATGAACAATGGTTCTTGTATATCCATCAGTGTCGAATGTTTTTGTAGATTGTTGGTTGATAGTAAGAACGGTTGAGACAACATTGACAGTTGTCGAACCAATGTGAGCTTTATCAGGAACAAAAAACTCAATCACCATCGGTATTAAAAGCAAGTGTGACGGTTGCTCAGTTTGCCCGTTATTTCTGCTATCCGTTCGTTCTGTTTGTCGACTATTTGCCGTTTATTACAATATTGTTTATACTTTTTTAGTTTTTTATGGGTTCACCGTTCCATAAACGACTAAAACAGAGTAGTCTTCAATTGCATCTTTTCTATAATTTATTATTAATGAGCGGATTGATTTGACTTCTAGGTTGAGAGTAATTACTGTACCCCCCATAGTTGAAGAAGTGAAAGGATACCAATGGCATAATCCTATTCCAGCATCATCCACAGAAAGCTTATGTTCTATGATAGAAGGTGTCTTTTGAAATATCATTATTTTTTTCAAGAAGATAGAATTAAATAATTCGCTAATTAAAACAGAATTATTATCATTCATAGGTATGACAATATCTGCCTGATACCAACCATGTCCAGCAATACCATTTCTAACATATCTAGAAGTTTTTGCTTGAATAATGCTTTCAAAAACTGGCATTCTTATTCTATGACCATTCATATTTATCGGAAGGTAAAAATTCATAATTCCATTTTCAACAAAAGAAACAGTATCATATACATTTGAGTCGACATTTGAGAAATGTCCCCTAACACCATAAACAATAAGATGTGCTTTTTTTGTATGCCCTGCTGTTATACTTCCAGATAGATCTATAAATATGTATTCAGGTGGAGATTCTTGCCCTTTAGTTAATTGAACAATGCTTCTTGTATAACCCACAGTATCAAATGTTTTTGTAGATTGTTGGTTGATAGTAAGAACGGTTGAGACGACATTGACAGTCGTTGTGCTGCTGTGAGCTTTATCAGGAACGAAAAACTCAATCACCATTGTGTACTGACCTATAGGAAGTTTATAGGCATTAAAACTTATCCTTGACCTGTAATCATTATCAGAATCTGTTTGAACATCTATATCATATGCTTTTTTATTGATTTTATGTGGGCTGGATGCGAAATCTACGATACCGTTAACAACAATGTCAGTCTCTGATGAGCTCTCATCTTCATTTTCCATCATGTATCGGAAAACGTCTTTATCGTTTCCAGATGTGGATACATGAGAGTGGTTTACATAACTTTTATATTCATTCGTTATACGTGTGTGTAAAAGTGCATCACGATTGGTGAATCTGGAGTCTACAAATTCAACATTTACAGCATCATATTTATCTTTTGCTTCAGATGTTGCTATATTAGTAATCTTATGTAATTGCGTATCAAGATCACTACTACTTCTTTTGTCTAATTTTCGTTTTAATTTTGTATCAACATAATCTTATTTAACAGCAGTTCTAATTTCATTCGGTCCAGGTGCCAATAAATTGATAATCTTATGATTTTGCATATCTAAATCGCTAGAAATTGTTTTGTCTAATTTTCGAGTTAATTTTGTGTCGATATAATATTTTGTAGCAGCATCTTTTGAGTTAGTTGGATCAGCCATATCAGTAATCTTATGAAATTGCATATCAAGATTGCCGGAAGCGATATAGTCTAATTTTAGACTTAATTCTCTGTCGATATAAGATTTTGTTACAGCATCTTTTGAATTAGTTGGATCAGCCATATTGGTGATTTTATGATTTTGTATATTAATATCGCTGGAAACCGTTTTGTCTAATTTTTGGTTTAAATTTGTATCAACATAAGATTTTGTTGCAGCATCTTTTAAATCAGTTGGATCAGCCATATTTATGATTTTATGATTATCCATAGCAAGGTCACTTGAAATAGTTTTGTCTAATTTTTGACTTAATTTTGTGTCAATATAAGATTTTGTTGCAGCATCTCTTGAATTAGTTGGATCAGCTATATTGATGATTTTATTATCATTCATATCAAGGTCACTGTTTGAGACTTTTTGCAAATATTTAGTATCACAGAAACCTACATTAACAACATCATTGGTGTTTTGAATGTCATATCCAAGATTTGTAATCTGTTTGTTACCCATGTCTAGATTTCCAGTCATTGCAACACTTCCATCTTTTTTCAAAGCACCGTGTGCAGCCGGTATTTTTGCTATTTCTGTGTCAACATAACCTTTATTGCAAGCGCTTGAATTAAACTGAGGGGTGGCTAGATTATGTATCTGCTTTTGATTATCATCAGCAGTTGATGAAAAAGTGATTGGATTGTATATCGTACCACCTGTTTGTCGATTCAAAAATTTGTCATTCAAGTATTTCAAGTTGACTGTATCGCTTGATGAATGCATATTTTGGTCGTAGTCTGGTACTCTTATCCGGCCCTTGAAAGTTTGTACCCGAGGTGTTAGAAGATCAGCTTTCACATCAAGACCTATGTCCACATACTCTTTATTCGCCGCTTGATCGTTACTATCAGGTTGTGAAACGTTAACCAGTTTTTTATTTTCTATATCATAATTTCCATCTTGGGTTAACTTAAATCCGATTCCCTGAGGACCAGGAGGTCCGGGTTTCTGAATTACTGTTTGACCCTTTGACGGAGCAGACGATGAAATATGTTCATTAAATATTCCCATTTATATCAGTAAGTTATATTGTTCCGTAAAAATTCCTATTGATTCTCTTCATTGGTTTATCTACATATAGAAAAGAATATGGTTTATGAGTCGCTTTAATGTATTTATCCTTGTCAACTCCCAACTCGCGGGATATCAGACTTCTTTCATTACTGCTCGGAAAGTCATACACACAAAAATGGGAGCAATTAAGTCGAATATCTTTTGGTGTTTTGTAAAACGATTGACTCAAGTATATCACAGAACAGTTCTTATGTCTACCGCGAATAAAATAATCGATTAACGGTATTTGATTCTTGTCACAAATGAAATCATCAAATATTACTATTTTTTGAGCATCATCTTGCTGTAGTTCTTCAATGGGAATTATATTGTCATTACTACATACAAGTACATCATACCCTACACTTTCTGATACGTCAGTCAGTCTTTGAATAATGTCCCTGTATTTTTGTTGTTCGAGATTCTTAGCATAAAGGTGTATTCTATCGTAATACAACAATGGTTTCATTAACATATGGTATAATAGATTAGTTTTTCCACTTCCTGAATTACCACATATTAGCATCCTAAATGTATTATTGGGCATATAACTGTACAATCTTTTGAAATTGTTAGTTTCATCATTTCTGTCATAGTTAGGTATTTCCATTATACAAATACAATAGATAAATGCAATTTAATTAGAGTTCTAAAATACCCATTACATGCTATATAATTTATAATAGTTAAGTTAAGTTAAGTTAATATAAGTTACTATTATATGGATATACAAGGATTGAAACAATTATCAGAAGCCAAAATAAAGGCTGGAACAATGACTAAACAAGTTAGAAATACATTAAAGGAGTATCAGTATAATAAACAAGATTTACAGCAAGGTTTATCAGAAACTTTCAAACCAATTATTACAGCTCAAGAGCAAACCAAAAAAGCAATCGATGAAAAACAGGACCAATTGATTGAACAACTTGAAAAGAATAAAAAAGCACTGACTTCCGGTTTGGAAGATATTGCTTTGTTGACCTATCAGACAGACACACAACCAGAGACGCAAACAAAGTTGCCAATAGATTATTCTCCAAGTGAAATATTTCAATCTGATCTGGATAAAGGGTTTGATGCGGAAGACATGATAACATTGATGAAATATAATTTACCACCCCCAACACGAGTATTAAAAGGTGTTGTAAATAAGACCATTGATTTGAAAAGTTATACCATGAAAATAGGTGAAAAAATCCAAAAGTGAGGACGTAAAAAAGGCAGTATAACGCGCTCTAAAATAAAAAGCGAAAAACAAGCTGAAGAATATGACCAACTGTCATCTGAAATCGAGACATTACAAAAGTATAAAGAAAGAATAGCTTCGTACAAAGAAGGAATCAAAACTCTCAAGGGTTTTGGTTATACTCAACCAAAGAGAAATGCATACAAGATATCATCTTCTGGGCAATATGGAGGACTTATGATTGATATTCCTAAATTACTGGGGCAACTAAGGCTCGTAGCGACAAAAAATAACAAAAAAGTGATGAATAGAAAAGTAGATTTTGATACAATTGATTTACTGACCAAGAAATTCAATAAAAAGAAGAAATACAGTGATACTGCTAAATTAGCATTCGAGGAATTGAATCGGTTAAGTGAAATACCCATTCATAAATCTAGCAATAAATTCAAGAAAATTGGTTCCGGTGTTATTTATTTCAATAATGCGGAAGATTTGCTTGACAGAATGGAGTTACTTGGCGGTTCTATTTTGGCAGGCAATAATGGCGTCAAAGAAGAATTTTCACAAATAGCGCATAAATTGAATGAACTTGGAATCATTGATAACCAACAATTGACAGAATTATTGAAACAATATATAATGTAATGATATATGCAAGAAAGAGCGATACATATTTCATCTGCTAACCGGCAGAAAATTGGTCAAAGTCGTCCTGAAAACTTTAGTATAAAATTTGATCCACCACTGAAGCTTGACACAAATATGAGACATGAATTAGCTGTGGATCGAATTACAATGACATATTCATGGCATAATGTAAACCATGAATACGGAAATGATACGATTAAATATAGCAAAGACAATGGTGTTTCATGGAAGACTATTTTATTCGTTGCAGGAATGTATTCTTATGAAGATCTTGATGATTATATAAGTCAAACGATTGTTCAAAAAGGTGATAAACCAGCTGACGGGAGTGGTATAAAGTTATATTTTGTGCTTTCATCATACAAAGTAGTAATTCAATTGGATGATCAATGGCAGCTTGACATCAGAAACTCGAGATTTGGAGATTTGATTGGTTTTGAACCAAAAATAATAACTGCAACCGAACATGGAACAAAATTGCCAAATATAACTAATAGCATTGATGTGATAAACATAAATAGCAACATCATATCAGACAGCATCAGTAATGGTGTATTTACAAATACTCTGACAACAATACCAACAGACAATTTAACAAGGAGTTATCCATTTACTTTTGAGCCAAGAAGAGCATTATTCAGCCCAATTTCAAAAACAATTATTTCAGAATTAAACATATCAGTTACAGACGCTTTGGGGCGACCTATTGATTTAAACGGAATTGATTGGTTTATGCATTTGATACTAAGATCTAGTTTAATATAATATATCAATATACATGCGACAAAGTGAATTTAAACGACGTTATGACCCAGATTTGGGTCGTTATGTGAGCAAACATATACATGATGAAGCAATTCATGGTGAAGGAATAAGTGATGTATTCAAATCAATTGGATCAAAACTTTTTGGAAAAACAGCGAAAGAATTAGCTAAAAAAGGTGTTAAAACTGCAGCTGAAAAAGCAGTCACCAAAACTGGTGAATACGCTGGTAATAAAGCAGGAGATAAAATAATTCAATTGTTGAGTAAAAAGAAAACTCCAGTAATGAATACACCTCCAAGTATGGAAAAACAAATGGATCGACCAATGTCTGATATTGAAATAGCGGAACGAGTTAATCGAATATTATCTGGTGGGAAACTGAACAAGCGAATAAGGATATAAAATATTGAATAATAGAGTAATACTATTTTTTATCTAACATAAGTTTATAGATGAAATCGTTTAGAAATCCAAAACACGTTGAAAGATACGAAGATGTATTTTTCCAATTAGAGACACCATTGAATACTAATCCTGGGAATGGTAATTCACAAAAGAAAGATGGTTATCGTTTTGTAGTCGATAATAGAGGAGAAGTTACTCCTTTTGATTGGTATAATGCAAGATTGTCGGTTGGTTTTAAAGTCCAAACAAAGGCAAATGCAAATATAACAGCCGTCGATCATATTGGGATTGTAAATGGTTCCCACTCTTTGATTAATGATTTGGACGTGAGATTAAATGGTAAACACGTTTATGATTGCAATCAAGCAAATCATTCTGTAAATATCAAAAATTTGTTGGAATATAATATGGGGTACGCCGAATCTACAGCAACTAACGAATTGTTTTACTTAGATACAAACCGTCATCCGGAAGAAAGAAAAGCAGAAGATAATTATAACAAAGGTTTTGCTGCAAGAAAGGCCGTTTTGGGCTTATCAACAACTGTCAATGCAGAGATATCATTGAACAAATATTCATTTTTCGAAGCATTGAGAGACGAGATATTACCCGCCACACGTCTGGAATTAAATTTACAAATTGAAACAGATGAGAATCTTATTTGGAGGACGGCGGGTGCAGCAGATTCGCGTGTGGTAATCACAAGAATGGAGCTCATTGTACCGCGAATTAATTTCAATTCTGACGGACAATCACTATACATCAGTCAATACTTGAAACCTCATAAATGGACTTACTTGCGTGAAAATATCGAAAGAAGTAATTCATCCAGCCAAAGAAGCGGTAATTTTCAGATTACTAGTGGAATTTCAAAACCAAGACATGTATTTGTGTTTATCTTGAATGATGCTAGTATTGGTTCACAAGAAACAAATCCATTTTTGTACAACACATTTAGTGTATCAACAGACCCAAGAACATTAACAAATTGTCATCTTGTTGTTGGAAATGGTAATGAATATCCCGATGTGCACACCAGAAGCAGACTTGTCGAGAGTTTATAGAGATGTTCTGAAATATGTGCATGCAAATAATGAATACAATCAAGGAACACTATTGAATATCAATAACTTCCAAGCATTATTTCCTTTTATTTATTTTGATTTAACCAAACAAAAAATGGATATCAAAGATGGTACCACAAAGCTGACCTTTCATTATGAATTATCTGGCACAACGGCTACAGCATATTCAGTGTATGCATTGACATTATACGAACAAGAAGCTGAACTTGTACAAAAAGATGGCAAACTATTATTTAGGTAAAGGAAATTAAATACAAAATATAAAATTAAATATAAAATTATGTACGTTACTTATATATAATGTATCATCCACATGGTGTAAAACTATCACAAGGGCAAAAAGCTAAACTTGCCTCAGCATACAGAAACAATTCAGCGATAACCATTAGGCTATCACGATCGGAATTAACTGGACCGGATCAACTTATGTTGACCAAAACGCAAATAAACAAAATAAGGAAAGCTATGCAGACTGGTACGGGATCTGACATTAAAATAAGTAAAACGCAAATACGTAAAGCAGTACAAGCGGGAGGAAGTTTGTTTTCCTCGCTATTTTCAGTAGGTACAAAACTACTTCCAAAGGTAATCCCACTGGCAACTAAAGCTTTAGGACCACTAGCAACTGGAGCTTTGTCGGGTTTGTCCGGTGTGGTGGTTGATAAAATATTTGGAAATGGACAAGTTGGAGGATTTATGATCCCGCAAAATAAAATTGAGCAATTGATTAAATACAAAGATTGGCTCACGGATGCACAAAAGAAACAAATAGTCAAGGCTATGCATACAGGTGGAAAACTTGTTATCAAACCAACTAAAGCACAATCTGGAGGCTTTCTTGGAACTTTATTAGCTTCAATTGGCATACCAATGCTCATCAATGCACTGACGGGAAAAGGATTACAGGTAGATCGTACGCGTGGTAGACGATCTGTACCAGTTTACGTCCCCGGAACGACACCTTTGCCAATACCAACATCTGATCAAGATGGTGGATTAGTCCTTCCAAATGATTGGAGGTCACCTCCTTTTATTGGTTCATGGGATAAACCAATCGGTATGGGAGTAAAAAAAAAGAACAAAAAAGGAAAAGGATTGTTGCTCGGAAAAAACAGTCCATTCAAAGGGATTCCATTAATCGGGGACATTCTGTAAAATTCATTAATAAACCCCTCAGTAACTATGATTTGATTGATTGGGTCAATAAACTCAAAATCAAAAACTTTCGAGGTATTTACAGCAGAGATAAGTTACCACAAAGGATGATAAAAGATGAAGTGGGTATCATTAACTTGGATTCAAAAATTGGTCCTGGTACACATTGGGTTGCTTATCGAAACGGAAATAAATATGCAGAATATTTTGATAGTTTTGGGTTGAACATGCCCAATGAAGTATCCCAATATTTGTCAACAAGTGGCAAACAATTAATTTATTCAAATGATGAAATACAGGAAAGAGACTCAGTTTTATGCGGTTATTGGTGTCTGTATTATTTATTTGAAAGACAAAAGGGGACAAGTATTTTGAAAACTATTCACAATCCACATTTTGACATGAATGACCAAAACGTTAATCGAGAGTTCGTGATCAGATATTTCAATATAATGTAATATATGTATATATGGTAAGATCGTATTGTGTTAAACAAAAGAAGGTCACTGAATGTGTACCTGGTAGCGAACGTTTTGTGAAAGCTAAAAATGGAAGAACTATGATGAAATGCACGTGTGCAGAATGTGGTATAACCAAGACTAAATTTGTTAAAACTCGGGGAAACTAAAGGGCCCGTCTGAAGGGGCGGGCGTTGATATTCATAAACTGATTGGACGTTTACCAAAACCAAAAGGTGGTTGGACTCCACCAAACTACAAATATATGGGACCATATAATCCACTTGATAAACAGTTAGAATATGATCCCACTACTGGTCAGGTTACAAAATGGCATGTTCAACCTTATAATAAAGTTGATGAAATAGCAGCTCATCATGATATATGTTACAGCATGGGAAAAGACAAAGGAGAATGTGACCGAAAAATGGTTCAATCCCTTGACCAAATACCTTATGGTGAAATGCCAAAATGGGGCCAAACAGCTCGTTTTATTATAAACACAAAACAAAAACTAGGTCTTGGAGTTCCAAAAAACGGAAAAAGCCGTTGAGTGAAGAAAACTGGCAAGAAAAATTAGCAGATGAGTTACATGCACCCATAAAACGTAATTTCACTCGGCGGCGTATAATTGTAAATCATGTTGATGAGATTTGGGCGGCAGACCTTGTTGAGATGCAACAGTTTAGTAAATGGAACAAGGGTTACCGATATCTTTTAACAGTTATTGATGTATTCTCGAAATACGGTTGGATTGTTCCTTTGAAGGATAAGAAAGGTGAAACTGTAATGATAGCTTTTCAAACGATATTCAAAGAAGGCAGAAAACCACAATATCTATGGGTTGATAAGGGAAAGGAGTTCTATAACAAACATGTGAAAAACCTATTGGAGACAAATGGGATACATATGTACTCAACTGAGAATGAGGAAAAATCATCAGTGGTTGAAAGGTGGAATCGAACAATCAAGTCCAAAATGTGGAAGCAGTTCACTGTTCAAGGTAATACACAGTATTTAGATATGTTACCTAAATTGGTAAAACAGTATAATAATACAATACATTCAAGCATAAAGATGACACCAGTTGAAGCATCTGATAAAAAGAATGAAGGAACCGTTTACTTCAATTTGTATGGTGATATAGATGCATTAAAACAGAAACCGAAATTCAAAATAGGTGATAAGGTCCGAATATCTAAGTATAAACGGAATGTGTTCGACAAGGGTTATACACCAAATTGGAGAGAAGAAGTGTTTACAGTTGATAAGATCCAATACACTAATCCAATAACATACAAACTGAAAGATCTAAGAGGTGAAGATATTCAGGGGAGTTTTTATGAACCTGAATTATTAAAAGCCAGACAGGATGTTTTCCGTATTGATAAAGTCATTCGCAGAGATTATAAGAAGAAACAAGCTTTGGTGAAGTGGAAGGGATATAGTGATGAATTTAACAGTTGGATACCGATGAAGGATTTAAAAGATATATGAAATTGAGAAGATATATGAAATTGTTTTTTTATCTAACACATATATATAAAAGACATTGTTATCCAGTATACTGAATTGGGTTATATATTTCAGATTATGCTGGCTTTTGCTATTATATAGCCAAAAATGGATTTTGTTTCTGGCTATTTATTATTTTATCTAATGCTTTATTATATGAAAACGCGTAGTCAAACAAGAAAAGAAAATATAAGCTCGTCCAAACCAACAGATTGTACAGAGACGATGAGAAAAAATAACCCAAGTGCTATTAAATTATTTTGGGCAAGTATTAGAAAAGAAGTAAAAAAAATGACAAATGAATTTGGGGGAGCATGGCCTTATTAAACGCACTTGCTAATTACACAATTTGTTGTGAGCATATTTATAACTATTTTTGTAAGTTTTTTCACATATTGGGCATTTGTATTCCTTATTTTGCCATTTTTTTATTGCTTCTACTTTACGTTTTTTTTTTATCTTCATCTGATAATCTTATTTTAGGAATATTTGATGATTTTTCTTGTTTCTTGTGTCTCTCTGGTAATTCGTCTTGTTTTATATACTCAAATTTGTAAGAATATCCATCCTTTTTTGATATACCTGATTTACAATTATTAAGACCTTCACAAACCATTTTAACGATACCAGCATTGATTTGAAGATGTTTTTGGACGGTGTACATACTGTAAAAATATGAATCTTCTTTAGTGGACAAGTTAGTTGCTTTTACACACCTTCTATTTTCATGATTCTTAGCAGCAAATGAATAATCTCGATTAGTTGCTGATTTTTTGCAATTTTGTTGTTGTGTAATAAGTTGTAAATTACATAATCTATTATCTTCTCTCACATTATTAATATGATCAATCACTTTACCTTCCGGGATAATACCATTATGACATTCCCAAACAAACCGATGGACAAAATAACTTTTTTGTTTATCACCATATCTTTTTACATTACATTGCATATATCCACTACTATGTTTTCGACCCTTATAAGGTACCTTCTTAATGATACTTATAACATTTCCATTTTCATCCGAAGCATATAAGTCATAAATCGGGTGAACACTATAAACGCACTTATTAATTTCAATCTTAATCATTATACATATAGGTTATAATAATATGGCTTTAAGTCAAAATGGATATATACAATACTTAAACATAAGTTACTTTTTATAATTGTATAGAATGGAAAAAAATAAAATATCATATAATAGTATGGAGAAATTAAATCTCGAAAAATTCAGCAAATGTCAATTGATGGACATGCTGATAAAGGAATGGGGCGATAAAGCCAAAAAGCAGGAGAATAAACCTGTAAAAAAAATAGTAATGGATAAACCTATTGATATAGTAATGACCAAACCCGCTAAAAAAGAGGTTGTTGTGTTTCCAAAACTACCAGTATCAGTATACCAATTCCGACACGAGGAAGCCAAACTAAATGGAGTTGTCACAAAAAAGAACTCCTCATTTGTAAAACTGTTCAGAAAACGACTCAACGGGTTCAAAGGAAAAAGGGAAAACATTTCAATAACCATTTACGTAGATATATTAGATGGATTATCCAACAATATTACCCAGCGTACTTATGGTCCATTTCAAGTAGATGTACCTCAAATGAATAAGCACGACATGTACAAATTTATGGTATATGTTCTTCTGGATAATAATTTTACACTTTTATCAGCCCAAGAAATCAGGGAAATAGGCTGTAGGATACTCACACACGACAAACAATTCTTCAAAATGCACCAAATGGGTAGTTTGAAATTAGAATCATATTTATTGAGTAACCAAGGAAAGATAAAATCTCATGGTGATAATACTTGTGTGTTAGATTATGTTTGGGACCAAGTACGGGGAAAGAAAGGGTTCAAAACGTATAACTATGATAAACTAAGGACAGAATTATACAGCTTTGCATGCGAACCACCCATGATTTGTACAGACCAGCTGATAGATTGGGCAAAGAATTGTCACACGAATGTATCAATACACGCCTTTGATAGTATGTACAGGAAGTTTGTGACATATACAAATTCTAATACGCGTTCAAATGTTTCATTGGTCTATGTAGTAAAGGATCATCATTGCTTTCCTATTACTGATGAAAAGCTTAAATTAATAGCTTCCAAGGCCAACCAGGGAGGATGTGAGAACCTGTTAAAATATATGTCAGACCTGAAATGGACACGGCGACACGAATTTGTGCATAGAGTCAATCATGCATATGAATTATACACGCTTGAGAAAGAGAATAACATTATTATTTTACCGGAAGATGTGAAAATGAAAGAAGCCATTGATATATATATTAATACTTCGCAACTGTACATTGAATATCTTCACTGGAACAACAATGGCATCTTGGATGGTTTCATCGATCATAAAAAGAATATGTATCTGCTCAATGACGAGTATGACTTGCGTAAATCAATATGTGATAAACTATTTGATACTTATAAAACTCACGATTTCAAGTGGACAAATCAATCATTTACGAGTATTGCGTCGGCGTTGTTCAAACAAATGTGTGGATACCTTCCCGAATCAACCTCTAATATACATACACGGGAGATGCTTGACGATTTTTATCCTCGCGCACTACAATGGTGTGCAACCGAAGAACTTCCAGAAGATATTGTTAGCATAGATATTCCCAAGTCGTATCCAAATATTTTGTTGAATAACGCATCACCTATCCCGGTTTATAGTATTCACGACGTTGTTGAACCATTTAACTGCAAAAGTGATCTCCGTCAATGTGGGGAATTTTACATAGATGAGACAGAATTAAATAATTATGGTTCGCCGATAAAATTAGAGGCCGGATTTTATTCCGGGAATTTAATTTCTTATCTTGTTGATACCCTGAACATGCCTCTGACTAACATTAAATACAAAATCGTGACTAAAAAAGCATTAAAGCCGGATACATTCAAGAGTTTCGTGGAGTATATCTTTGATGCATTCCCCGAAAGTGAGGCTAAAAAGCTTGCTAATAGTTTTATTGGAGATCTTGGGCGCAAATATAATAAAACAAATCATGGTTTCACATGTACAGAATACGATACGGCAATGTGTTGTTGGACACGGGCTATGGCTGATAATAGAAACGTCATGATCGATCATTACAATGATATATTTTTGATAAAGGAACAAACATGTCAGCGCATATTTTCAGACAATACTAGCATTAACAGATTTATCGTTTCTGAAGCTATACTGAAGCTTTTAGAGTTAATAGAAGTGTGCCACGGTAAGCGAAGTGTTTTATACGGGTATAATACAGATGGTATATATATAACAGATCCCGCTATCACGTTCAAAAACAAAAAGGATGTGAAATTTAGTACCAGAAAGATAGGTAAAGCGTATGTTACGGATAGTAAGTTGGTGTATTTTGAAAAACATTACAGGGAAAACCTTTATTACGATAATTACAAGGTGAAAAAGGGCAGGGGTTGTATTTTTAATGGCCAGGCGGGCAGTGGCAAGACTACTAAGTTATGTGAAATGGTAAAAGACACTACTAATCCTCTTGTATTGAGTTTTACTAACAAGGCCATTGAAAATGTAAAAAGCAGGTTAATACACAAAGGCGTCAATCAGGTTAATACAATATGTCATACGTTCGATTCTTATTTTTGTGAATGGAATGGGCGAGATATCGATAGTCTTGAGGATAAAACGTTATTCATCGAAGAATTTAGTATGGTGCCCAACAAGTGGATGACTAAGATTTATGAAGCGTACACGTTGTATAACAACAAAGTTTATATGTTTGGCGACCCCAACCAATGTGAACCTGTTGAATCTGGCAGTCAGATACATACTGATTATCTTGAATCAAAAACTGTAAAAGAAATGTGTCCCAAAGTGCAAACTCTGCAATATGTAGAAAAATCTTGCCGATATGATAAAATAACACACGAAATGTTAGCCAAATTCCTGAAACACGGTAAAATCTCGACTTATTTTTATTCGACAAATCGCGAGCTCAATAAGAACATATGCTATTTGAACTCCACGAGAATAAAAGTTAACACGGAATGTTGTGAGAGATTTACCAAGGACAAAAACTGCATAACGGTAAACTTCAAGTACAATAACAAGAAAGAGACGTACAAGGTCTGCACAGGCATGCCCGTACTTGCGACACAAAACATCAAGGACATAAACATATTTAATACAATGGAATTCGTCGTGGAGGATATATTAAATGACAAAGTCAAGATAAACAACGAATGGTTCGATCTAAAGGAGTTTTCCGAGTCGTTTATTCCAAGTTTCTGCGTGACTGTATACAAATATCAGGGTTGCGACATCAACGAACATTACAATATTTACGACGTCAATCGCATGGACAGAAAACAATTGTATACCGCCATGTCCCTTACAACAAAATTTGATTATATACATATTGATAACAAAGAATTAAACAATAAATACTTCTATCGTAAAACACCAGCATTAGAACTAACAAATTCTAAATTTAACAGTTTATACTCTAACGGTAAAATCTATAAAGTAACATTTGATAACGATAAGGTATATATAGGTTCAACATGTGAGGATCTTAGAACACGTCTGAAATGGCATACATCTAATAATAAAAGCCAAGTGTTTAAACATAGAAATAAAAACCCTAAAATAGAATTGATTGTAAACGCGCCTTGCAATGACAAAAAGGGTCTCGAGAAGGTCGAAAATGGATATATCGAAGAATATGCAAGTAAATACGGCCAGTTATTATTAAATATCAGATCTAATCCATTAAAAAAGGTTAAAACTGTGAATTATGAAGTTAAAATAGAAAATGAATCTCAACTACAGGAAAGAATAGCTAAACTAGAAAAGAAATTAACTATTAAAGACGATACAAAAAACAAACGTTTATTTTTTGACACTGTTATCGAAGGGAAAAGATATGAAACAGTAGCTCGATACAGTAAAAAACCAAAAGACCAAGCACTGAAACAGATAAATGAGAAAAAACAGAAACTAATCGATGAATTAACTATTTATTTTGATTAAAACATTATTATTGAATGCTTTTTACGGGGTGGACCCTTGCATGAAATACGTGCAATGGTTCTGATTTTTGATTTTTGGAAAATGCTTCTTTTGCGTTGCGGGGCCTGAAATTGTGCTTTATTATGATAATCGCGTTTGCGGGGCCTGAAATTGCACTTTTTTATGATTTTTGACAAACACTTGTTTTGCGTTGCGGGGCCTGAAAATGGCACCTTTGTTTAATTTCTCTTGGTGGACCCTTGGTCCTGTGGAAATGACAGTGAGAAACCAGCATTACAGCCCATGTAGTTAGCTCAAGTTAGACTTTTGTGCCATTGATGTCAAGTGTTCCCCGTTTACAGAGGGAATTCACATCTTCAATGACATTTGCCAAGCTGGTCTTCAGTAATTCATAGCCTTCCTTTCCTTTCACCACTGTAGTTGTGTGGTTTCCTGTGGATTAAGTTGGTGGTCTAAAAGCTTGTTTCAACATATTCAACAATAAATAAAATAACACACACACAGAAACATTTGAGAATTGCAATCATATTCTTAATACATGTACATAAAAGGGATGTCAAATAGAATGTTCATTACAACTTCATTAACCAGCAATACAATTAATCACATCTCACCTGAACTGGACATGACAGCTTGACCGTCATTCAGCAATGAGAAGGAGCAGACAATGAGTCCACTAATTTTTACCTGATTGTGTTTAATAATGTTGTATAGACTTACATGTAATTGAGCAAATTATAACCATAATGCCAGATGAATAGTATTTAATATGCTACATTGAAAAAGAACATTTCTTTGTAATGTCAAATTTAAACTATGCCGCTACTTGAATTCCAGGAATGCTGCATCAAATACTGACAGGAATATCCTTTGTCCAGGGTTGGGAGTGGGTGATTTTAACGGTTGCACACAACAGACAGCAATACTGTTACCATACTTGGTGCTTTTACTCAGTGAAATAATTTTAGTATTTAATAATACCTTAAATACTTGGTCCTTTGGGTTTTGGATGTTGTTTGCAGTAATCTGCAAAAGTGTAAAACAATTCAGATAATCAGGTGATGGAACTGGACATCAGTGAGTACCGGCCGGTTTTCCTGCATTATTAAATTATCATCATCATCTAATTGCGTTATTCAATGTCTTAATTTTCTTGAGCAATTTATTCCCATATCTTAGACAAGAGGCATGTTGTCAAAATAGCAGATATGTATGAATGTAAGGCATACATGACGTTCCAGTTGATGCTGCAATAAGTCTTTGAAGGATAACTCTGCACCAGGTTGGGTTCCAGGTGTCCTTCGAACATCCCACTGCCTGTCTAGAGATGCCTGGCATCCCTCAGTAAGGTATGTCTGAGGAAGGTTGGCTCCACCAGTTGGTTGCATGAGCTCATGGTATCCCTATCTGGATATACAGAACCTACCAAAGCAAAGAGAATAACTTCAATGAATTGCCCTAATTTCTATTCATAAATATTGAAAGTAAATTCTTATTAGCAGAATAAGTTATGATGGGTCTCAAAACCTGTTTAAAATGTATACAAGGGCTTTAACTTTGTCCTTTTCTTCCTCTGTTAGGTCGTCAAATTTCTTTTCCTTGAAAGAAGGAATGCTTCTGGGATGATTTTCTGCGGGAAATTCAGTATTTTGTTCAACAGGGATTGGGTCAGTCACAGAGGAAACTCTAGGATGCTCATTAATCAGCTGGTACGGGTGACCTAAAATAAAATTTGGTGTATTTCAGTAAGCTATTGATTACAGTGAAATGCCTGACTCAAATTTGATTTTTCAATCAAATTTATGAACATACTACCTTTGCCTTCTTTATTTAAATCCAAAGCCATGTTCTTCACAGACTTTTCATCTGTCAAAATGAGACAGTCTGGTACAAGTCCATATGTCTCTGCAAACCAGAGGACAGCCTCCGCTTTGGTTCTGGGTAAGGACAAAAAAGACTTTTTAATAAGGGTTTGTAGACTTCCTCACTTGATGTTTACAATTTTTTTCGTCTGTTTTTTTTTTCATTTGTTTTTTTTTATTCAGTCAGTCCTAAGAGTTCTGAAATTTATTTCTTGATTACTTCCTTTAATCATCCAGTTCATTACTGGCTTGGCTGAAAAACGTACTGATTACAATCCTAACGAATTCTTGAACCTTCTGAATCTAAAGGAAACCTTTCTTTAATTTTCTAACGGAATGTTTGTCAATGTTAATTAAACTAGGGAAGGAATCAGAATTGAAAAGTAAATATTGAGCACTTTCCTTTTGTATGGAAAAACCGGTTGTTCCGGTGGTAAATCAAATGGAATGTACTTTTCCACTGGAAAATTTTCGGAAAAAAAAGGAATACCTTCTGAGGTATTCCTCTTTTCTCGTTTTACCGGAATGATCGAAAAATCCGGTTCCATCTGCGGCGTTTCACGAGTTCCATGCTCCTTGGTGAATTAAATGCGCAGTTTGCCCTGGGAAAACATAGCGTTCGTGTTTACCTGCCCAAATAAAGACTGCAATTTTCAGTCATTGAATGCGGACGATTTTATAGGTCATAACTGTACGACTGCAGGTGAGAATCCCTACTAATTAAGCATATGAATATGTATATGAATATGTTCATGCATATCAGCTATTTTGCACATGCATGTGGTGTTCGTAAACTAAGCTTAAGCTTATAATTCTTATTGTGCTGTTAGTTTACTGATCAAAGGTCTCAATCTCGCATTTTTCCTCTAATCAGTTACTTCCTTGATGCAAGTGTAACGCATTCAAAGAATGCGAATCATCGTAAAGGGTAACTAGGTGTAAAAGGAACATGCTCGTCCCGTTCCATTTTGACCAAGGAAAATTTTCCTGTTCCTTTTACCCAAAAATTCTTCCCAGTTTGTCCATACAAAAGGAAAGCGCTCATTATCTTATATCACTCAACTTTCTTCGGGCTTACCTCTCATCTACTTCTTGATTTTTTTCCATTTATTTTCAAGGGTGTCCATTGTTTGCAATTTCCTTTTTTGGCTCTGTCTTCTCTGCCAGTACTGAATACACAGTCCAGGACTGTTCTTCGACTTTCTTATTGAGTTCGTTAATGTGTTTTTGCATTTCTTTGCATTCTTGGATAAGTCCTTTATGACTTTGTGAGGCATGGCTATAAACACAGATGCCGCAATTTCAAGCTCGTACGTCTTGCTACTTCTTAATTAATTTCTATCATTTTTTCCCAGGAGTGGAGAACACACCCTCTTTTTGAAAGACAAAATAGCTTTATAGAGGCACTGCGCTTTTCTCCCTTTTGCTTCTTGGGAGATAACACATCCAAGTGGCTGAAGACTAGGGTGTTAAAGCATCGAAGCTAGACAATTTTAAGTTAATTCTTAGCCATTGCCATAAGCCATCCCCTGATATTTATATGATAAACTGATCACTTTGGGGTTGTAATCTAGGAGGAATTGCACGAATACTGTCGGCTCCACGTTTTCCCCATTCCGGCACAGCGTCTTCTTCGTCCAATTGAGGTTTGTGAAAAACACTACAAACCAATGCACACCGGAGAAAAATACTACAACGCTACGCATTCATTCATCAACCCTGCAATGAAGTTCGAATTCATTCAAGTTTCCTACGCTGTTCGCGTGTGGTGCGCGCGTGGTGCATGCGTGTTTAATAGTTATTCTCCTGGCACCATAGGAAGGTGTGATCAGCATTTTGCGATCGCCTTAGTAATCTTTTGGAATTCATAGGACGATATAGTACTGGGAACAAGCAACAAGGTTTAAAAACAAATATGGCAGAAAAGAGACTGCTACAAGGTGAGAAAACCTTCTTTTCTGGATGTTTTCACTGTGTGGCATGCTACATGTGGCACTCGAACGATTCGAAAAGACTAGAAAAACCCACCTTTTGTGTTATTCAGTGGTTACTATGACTGTGATATATTTTAAGAAGGAGGAAAGACCATAATTTTTCCAGTGGTGCTGGTAACGACTTCCTCTTTTTCACGCACTGCCTCCATGGAGACAGTACACCAGCGCGTGTTCTGCATGTAAAAATGACAGAAATCATGAGGAATTTTACGCTTAAAAACCCAGTGACAGAAGGAAAGCTATCGATAATCTGAGGTAAGGTCCTTAATATGTCGTGTTTCTACGTTTAAGATCAGGTGGTACCCATTTTGAAATGGTGGAACTTTGTTCTTAACTTGGGGTAGTAAACTTGCTCATTGTCAGCAGTTTCAATTTAAATCCCATGTGTCTGATTCTAGTGACCATTTTGCCCTCATAAATTCCCGGATGTGACCGGGAATTCTACGTGACGTAGTAGAAGCACGTCAAGTAGTACAAGCACGTCAAGAAGTGCAAGCAACTCAAGTAGTAGAAGTGCCTCAAGTAGTACATGCACCTCAAGTAGTAGAAGGACATCAAGTAGTACATGCACCTCAAGTAGTAGAAGCACATCAAGCAGTTCAGGCATCTCAAGTAGCATGGGTATGAGCTACAAAGCAATACCATATATGGAAAACACATAGGGAAACTTTATGGGAAGTTAACATAGAGTATATGCCCTTTTGCCAGTGCGGTTTTCTCCATCACTTTGCTTGTAGTTTTGTGGTCTGCAATTATGTCAGATAGGAGCGATTTTTTGAGCGATTCTTCTTGCCAAGAAAGTGAAATTGGTGAAAACAGCGAAGACGAAGATGGGAGCAACTATAGAATACAGGGCCATTTTTGATGCTGTAGCTCAAGCTCGATGGCACGGCGGCTTGTCAGTCAAATTGGATGATTAAAGGGCTAGTATAAGATGTATCTTTGAGTGGCTCGGCGGCTTGTCAGTCAAATTGGATGTTTAAGGCACTAGTATAAGATGTATCATTGAGTGGCTTGATGGCTCGGCAGCTCAGCAGTCAAATTGGATGATTAAAGGGCTAGTACAATATGTATCTTTGAGTGGCTCGGCGGCTCATCAGTCAAAATGGATGTTTAAGACACAAGTATAAGATGTATCATTGAGTGGCTCGACGGCTTGGCGGCTCGTCAGTCAAATTGGATGTTAAGGCATTGTTTAAGATGTATCTTTGAGTGGCTTGACAGCTCGTAAAAAGTCTACTTAACCAAACTGTAAAATGAAAGCTGAGAGTGCTTAGACCTAATCACTGAAACAAGCGCTTGGGCTTAATCAGTAAACAAGTGCTACATTATTGACACAATCTTGTAAAAAGTATAGTTAACCAAACCATAAAATGAAAGCTAAAATTTAAAAAAAATTCTTAAGCCTAATCACTGAAATGAGCGCTTAGGCTTAATCAGTAAATGAGTGCTATATTGTTCAGACATCTCATAAAAAAGTGTAGTTAACCAAACCGTAAATTGAAAGCTAAAATTTTAAAAGAGTGCTTAGACCTAATCACTGAAACAAGCGCTTAGGCTTAATCAGTAAACGAGTGCTATATTGAATGAAATGATTGTGAAGTGCGGGTTAGAAATGAATTAAAGAAGTGATCCTCACACTTTCTGGACAATTTAAGCAATTGTCTCATATATGCACTTGAAAAATTCAGTGACTTCATTGGTATTGGAACCCACGACCTCTGCGATGCCGGTGCAGTGCTCTTACCAACTGAGCTGTGAAACCACACAGTTGAGAGCAGGTGAGTGCTATATTCTTGACACAATCTCGTAAAAAGTGTAGTTAACTGAACGGTAAAAAGAACGCTAAGAGTGCTTAGACCTAATCACTGAAACAGCGCTTAGGCTTAATTAGTAAACGAGTGCTATATTCTTCACACGATCTCGTAAAAAAGTGTAGTAAACAAACCATAAAATGAAAGGTAACATTTTAATTTTAGGCCTAATAACCGAAACAGCGCTTAGGTTTAACCAGTAAACAACTGCTATATCCTTCACACGATCTTGTAAAAAGTGTAGTTAATTGAACCATAAAATGAAAGCTAAAATTTTAAGAGTGCTTAAGCCTAATTACTGAAACGAGCGCTTAGGCTTAATCAGTAAACAAGAACACCCCCTGTAAGAGTCATTGTCTGAGAAAACCAGGCAGAGGTGAAGGATGGGGGTCGGCCAATTTCCTTCAAACTTTCACCATTTAATGTCTGTCCGAAATGATAATGAATGATGGTATTTAGCAATTCTCCTGTTGTTGCGTTTCGTAGTTTGACCACCCCCCTTGTTTTGGCCCTCGACAACCCTGACATCATGCAAAATATGTGCAGAATTTGAAGCTCAATGAAATGTATTTCACGTCATTTCTGGGGACTCATATCGATTTCTTGTGTTGTTTACCGTCTAAATTACGTTGTTAAAGGAAAATATCCCGACTTAACATAAAATGTAATTTTTTATAGAATTTTGCGATTTCCTTGCGATCGCGAAAATGTCTTGGGCCAAATGTGACGTAATTTCGAAACTGTTTTTCTCAGAGGTGCGGCGTTACTTTCCGACAATCTTAAGATATTTTTCAAGCCCAACATCGGTTCTCCCAAAATCAGCAAACTCTAACTTGAGCCTTTAAAATGGGTCCGCATGAGCCACGTGCGAAGTCAAAGATCACTCGGTATTTTTGCTAATAAAGTTCCACAGCGGGTTTTTCTTTATTTCATCTTCTTTTTTTTGTTTTTGTTTTTGAATAAGCTCGATGAAACTATTCTAACTATCTGCGGTAGACCTTCCCTTGAAGATTTGTTGAGTGACGCTTTGGGCAGGAATAACATCAAATTGGTGTTAGCTAACTCTTGATTTGATTAAGCGTGACATGTCACGGTAATTGACGATTGTCAAACATGAACATAAACAAAACACAGTTCTTGCTTCTTTTTGCACTTGCACTTTAAACTTGATAACAATAAGTTTTTCGCTCATACTAGATTAAGTCTTGGAGTCAGTCTGTTGTTGATAAATGTTAATTAAAATAAAAACATCAACAAATAAAACTTGCCAAAACAACAAAACAACCGTGAAACTTGCCACGGCAAGAGTAGCTTGATGGCGATTTTCAATTGAAAGAACAACAAATTCATTCTTCTGTAATACATTGGGTTCCGCCATGGAGCTGAAGTGCTCTTTCTGGTCTGTGGATTCGCCTTGTGGTGCTGAAGGTGTTGGTTTGAGGATTTGTCCCTTGCTATCATGTACACGAGATATTGAATCGCATCTCGTCAGTCTTGGTTTGGGAAGCAAGCGTGGCGCAACGGGTTCAAAGATCTCCGCAGCCGATTTGATTCTTAACAGAGGAGGTAAATTTGATGTCCCAGAAGATGAAAAGAGGGGAATGACTGTTTGCCCCAGACATCGCAACAACCTTACAACAGACTGGATCGGGCAAAAACGGGCTACGTGTTGCCACCCAAGTCATAAGGGACAATGAAAGGGTAATACACAGACCCGACGAGTAAATGCCAAGATGTCACAAGGCATTCTTGAGCTGCACAACGCTGCTGTTCCCATCGGTTCAGGATCGTTTTGTGTTAACTGACTGACTGCATACTAGACTCATTTAAAAAAAATATAAACAACATAGCATTTATGGCCGTGGGAACCGAACGTGAAGTTTTGCACATTTGTTTTGTTTACGTTTGTTCCGCGGTTCAAATTAGTCGTATCACAGGGCAACCAAACTAAATATTGTCATTTTGATATTAATAGTTTAAAAACAGCTTTTAGTTGGAATTTGGAATAAAGACAGGAAACATTCTACCTCATTAAAGTGTTTCTCAAATACATATTCAATAACTCATAAAACATCAGAAGAAACTAGATTTGCTTCATACCAAAAATACATTCCTTGTAAAAAAATGACAGCAGGATCGGTATGGGACTAGTTCTCTCTCCTTCAATCAGGTGGAGAGCAGGTTGTAGAAAGGAAGTAAGAGTGGTTCCGCCTTATAGAATAGATTACATTTTTCTGCATTTGTTACGGCATTCCCGATAGAAGCGTTTAAACGAGCTCGCACCCTGTTTATATATTTCGGTTCTTTGATTCGGAAACCCTCAATGTTTTCCAGTCTTTCGTCATTCAGTAGACTATAAGTACAACTCTTGTGCTCCCCAATAAACTTTCACAAACTGTTCACATTTAATGTTCTTCATCTTCTAGCAATTTGCTGGGGTTGCCGAAAGGTACATTACGCAGCACTTGTGACGAAAAAAGAAACTGAAGAGGAAAAAATGGTACAGGTAGGTTGGAGAAAATGCATGCACATTTCAGGTGCGAATTTGTTGTCATGTTTAGCTATTTTTTCACTTCATCCCTGAAACAGGCAAGAGGCCAGTCTAGGAATCTGGGGTATATAATTTTCCTTGCACTATTTTAAAGAGGTTAAGTTGAATGAGGGGGGCATAGAGAGTTGACCAAAACTGCTTTTGCGAGAAAAATAGGGAAATACCGAAATACCGCATTGAAATAAAGTGAAATACCAAAAAAGCAATTACAAATGTCAGTTATTGTTTGGCTGGCGTTTAAATCGGTGATTTCAAGTTCATGTTAATCAGTAGCTGGTAAGCAAATTTCGACGGAATGTAGTAGTAATGGATAGCACTTAGCCCCCCCCCCCCCTTTAAATTGTTGTTGTTTTATTTTAAGGGAAGATATCCACTTACGTGTGAACTAACACAACTGGCAAACCGGAAGTCCGAAAATACCACGGTAAAAATTGATGGATACCGCATTTCTGCAGACCAAAATGCCCTCCCCCATCTTGAATGTATTCAGATGAGTGGCTTCTTTTTGGTGAGAGTCAACAATGGTTGACCATGGAGAAAAGATAAAGAGACAACAACATGCTATTCAGATTTTGACTTGTTTTCCTGCTCCAAAGGAATTGCCAGCCAGTGCAGATATCCCTGGGCCTTCATTAGAGCTGCAATCACTGGCAGCAGAGGACACTCAAACAGAATCGTTACCACAGGCCTCGCAATGCGCTACTGAAGGAGAAGTTAGTATTTGTTCAAAAAGTAAGTATTTCCATTCTCATATTTTTTTAAGAAGAATATATGAAAAAAAAAGAAAAAAAAAACAATAAGGAAAGGATGATAGGACGAACTACCAAATGCGTGCAAGAAATGAATCGATCGATCAATCAATCAATCAATCAATCAATCAATAAGTCAGTCAACCAATCCTCGATCTATGAGCTCTGACGCGAGGATGTTTTTTTCCCTTTGTGCTAGGGTTGTTTGTCTTTTTATTGTATACACCCGCTCCAAACTGATTGTTGACAAAACTGATTTCACATATTACAGGAACCACAAGTTAATCGAGATATCGATATACCTGGTCCTTCATACGAACCTCCTATGGGGCTGCCAGATGACACTCAAACAATATCATCGCAGTCTTCTCAGAGTTCTAATGAGCAAGAAGTTAGTATTTGGGTTGACGAAATGGAAGATCAGCAGCAGAAGAGGAAGTCTCTTAATGAGGCCGTAGGCAGTATCTCAGGTGGTCGGTTCAGTCCCGTATTGTCTACCCTCAACACCTCCTGGGGTGATATCTCAAATACCCAACAACGGTACTATATACGAAAGGCCACTGAGGCAATTAGTACCACGCTTTCCGTTATCTGTCCTGGACAGGAAAACGAGATATGGAGCGCTCTGCATCAAGCCCCAATTCTGTTAGAAAATCAAAATCCTGTAGAGTCCTCGAAACGCAAATATTTCGATCAGAAGTCTGGGATTATCGATGCATTGGTTAAAGCTCATAACGAGGCTGAATCGTGGCAGACTAAGAGACAGATTTTGTCGCTCTTTGCAAACGATTTTAGTCATGCCGAGCTTCAGCAAATGATACCTGGGCTTTCAAAATGGCGCATTGATCAAGCGCAGCAACACGTGATCCATACAGGGCAGGGCCAGCCTGTCCCAGATCAGCCCATCTTCCGCACAAGAATTGACGCTGCAGAAGTTGACCACTTCCTCGATTTTATTGCCCGCCCAGACCTTCTCCAGGATGTGGCATTCGGAACCAAGAATCTAAAACTCAATTCTGGTGAGAATATCATCATACCGGCAGTAATAAGAACTCTGATTCCCTCTTGTGTTATCAAGCAGTACGCTGCTTATTGCAAGCAAGAATCATTCGAGGCAGCTAGTGATCGTTCACTTTTCAGAATTCTCAATGTTTGTTCTGCGTCAAAGCAAAAGTCACTTCAAGGTCTCGACAACGTCACTTCAGCCGGTGTCCAGGCATTCCAAAATCTGGTAGGTGTGGTTCAAGCTCTCGAGGAAGATGGTGTTTGAGAAGGATGGGTAGAGGATAAAATCAAGGCCCTCAAGGAAGCAAAGAGGTATCTAAAAACGGACTATAAGTTGCACATCAGTCGTGACGAAGAATGCACAGACCACTGTATTGTGCACGCTCTTAGTGATCCTTCTGACGATTCTGCTGACTTTCGCGGAGAGTGTTACCACAATCACAAAACCAACTGCGAGAGGTGTGACGCCTTGGAGAACGTGATCGCTGAGATTTTGCCAGAATTAGAGGATTCTGGTTTGAGCGAAGAAAAGAAAGCGAGAATGATGTTCGATTACAAAGAGTGCATTCAGAACATTAGCACTTGGAAGGTACACCTACGTTCTGTGAACCAAGAAGATGCAAAGCAGGATACACTTGACAAGCTCAATGAGGGGAGTTGCTTGATAGTTATGGACTGGGCCATGAAATTTCTACCGCATCATTACCGTGAACAAATGAGCGAGTTTTTCGGCAAGCGTGGTCGAAGTTGGCACATTAGTGCCGTGATAATTAAGTGGACTGCTGAGAAATTCCAAGTTGAATGTTTTGTTCATCTGTTCAACACATGCACCCAAAACAGCTTCGCTGTTGCGTCCATCATTGAGCATCTTCTTAGAACCCTGAAGGAAGAGTATCCAATTCTCAAGCAAGCCTTCCTGCGCTCAGATAATGCTGGTTGTTACAAGAACGGAGCACTTCTTCTCAGTTTGCCGGAGATTAGTGCGTGCTCTGGTATAAAAATCCTGCGCTACGACTTTTCTGACCCCTAGGCCGGCAAAGACATCTGTGATCGCAAGACGGCCCCTATGAAGGCTCACATCAAAAGGTGGGTGAACGAGAAACATGATGTCCTAACTGCAGAAGACATGAAGCAGGCCATCGGGTCCCACGGGGGTTTGAAAGGATGCAGAGCGGCTGTCGTTGAAGTAGACATCTCAAAGGATGTGGTCAAGGACAACAAAATACCAGGAATTAGCTTGCTGAACAATTTCCAATTCATTGAAGAAGGCGGAATCCGATCCTGGCGAGCGTATGACATTGGACCAGGTGGGCTATTGCAATATCGCGACCTCCAGATATCAGCTCAACTAGACACTAATCTGAAGGTGATTGAGCCATTTGGAGAACTGACAAAAGGGAAAGGATTAGTGGGAGAAACATCTAAAACAAGCGCAGCCATATATTCCTGTCAAGAGAGTGGCTGTGTGCTGACTTTCAAGTCACAACAGGAAGCAGATGCCCACATGGACACAGGTAAACACAATAAAGAACTTGAGTCCGAGTCACTATATGACACCATTCGCAAGAAATGGGCAAGCCGAGTTACTGGTGTTACAGTGGTAGGGAAGCGCCAGCAAACTGCAGTCAGAGTCTTTGACCAGGAAGCTCAATCACCAGCTGGCACTGGTGAAGATAGGAAGACACAAGGCTGGGCCCTGAAAAGCATGAAGAAGCCATCAAGGATGACTGATAAAACAAAAACTTACCTTGTGAACATATTCGAGCAGGGCAGCCAGATCGGGCACAAGGCCGATCCTGTTCAGGTCAGCAGGCAAATGAAACTGGAGAAAGATGTTGACGGTAAGCTACTTTTCAAGCCAGATGAATGGAGGACACCCCAACAGATCAGCCAGCTGTTCTCCCGTCTAGCAGCAGCGCAGAAGCAAGTAGATGAAGATGTTGCTGCAGATGAGACAGAGCTTACGCTCGCGACTTTAAGAAACAAAGTGATGGAGCAGGTGGCTTTACCCCAGCATCCGATTGTTGTCGGCGGGAGAAACATATGCCAATTTGTCCGTGAAAAGAAGTTGGGCTCATTGAAGATTGTCGAGCTCCAATCAATCTGTGACCAATTAGACACAAAGCCTTCTGGCAGCTTACTGTGAAAGAAAAGCTTCACCATATCAATAGAAACCTATGTTAAAACCTGCCCGTGTTTCCGCGACTAAAAAAGTCAAAATAGTCCTCAAATTAGCAACTAAACCTGCCAGTGCTTCCGCGACTAAAAAAGTCGAAATGGTCTGCAAATTAACGACTAAACACGATCTGGTCCAGATCTTTTGAATATATTTCATTAGTTTAACCGGAAAATGAAATAGAACGTTCAATGAAATGTCCCTAATTATAATGGTAGGTAATGGATACTGAAAGAAATGATTATGAAGTGCAGGTTAGAAATGAGCTGAAGAAATGATCCTCGCACTTTCTGGACAATTTAAGCAATCGTCCCTTATATGCACTTGAAAAATTCAAGTGACTCCAACGGGATTCGAACCCACGACCTCTGCGATGCCGGTGCAGTGCTCTTACCAACTGAGCTATGAAGCCACACAGGTTGAGAGCAGGTCAATTTGTTGGGCTCATGCGTGTTTTCCCATGAAAGGAATGATGAATGAAAGAAATGATTATGAAGTGCGGGTTAGAAATGAGCTGAAGAAATGATCCTCGCACTTTCTGGACAATTTAAGCAATTGTCCCTTATATGCACTTGAAAAATTCAAGTGACTCCAACGGGATTCGAACCCACGACCTCTGCGATGCCGGTGCAGTGCTCTTACCAACTGAGCTATGAAGCCACACAGTTGAGAGCAGCTCAATTTGTTGGGCTCATGCGTGTTTTCCCGTGAAAGGAATGATGAATGAAAGAAATGATTATGAAGTGCGGGCTAGAAATGAATTTGATTTGAAATTAGGCAGATGGTGGTCGTGTATGTCTGTGTTGTTACAATCGTGATCAGCGTTGTAAGTTTTTGATCAAGAGTTGACTTAGGCTCTCTTCAGACAATATGCTTCGAGATGTCATAGATTGTTATTGATTTAAATAAAAGAAATTGGTTTGGAAAATCACTGGCATTTTGTTGACTACGAGCGCGGCTCACGCAAACACATTTAAATGGCTCAAGTTAGAGTTTGCTGATTTTGGGAGAACAGATGCTGGGCTTGAAATATATCATAAAATTTTCAGAAAGGAACATTGCACCTCTGAGAAAAACAGTTTCGAAATTGCGTCACATTTGGCCCAAGACATTTTTGCGATCGCAAGGAAATTGCAAAATTCAAAAAAAATTATGTTTTGTGTTAAGTCGGGATATTTTCCTTTAACAAAGTAATTTAGATGGTAAACAACACAAGAAATCGATATGAGTCCCCTTAAATGACGCGAAATATATTTTATTGAGCTTCAAATTCTGCATATATTTTGCGTGACGTCAGGGTTGGTGAGGGCCAAAACAAGGGGGGGTGGTCAAACTATGAAAGGCAACAACAGGAGAATTGCCAAATACCATCATTCATTATCATTTCGGACAGACATTAAATGGTGAAAGTTTGAAGGAAATCGGCCGACCCCCATCTTTCACCTCTGCCTGGTTTTCTCAGACAATGACTTTTAAGTTGAAGAATCAACTCAGATAACCTGAAATAATACTTGAAGGGCTCGGCTCTGGGCAAAAACGTCCTAACTGACTTATGTGTGATTTTTAGGTCATTTTTCAAAATCTCAGCCAATTTTCACCGAACCAACTGCACTAAAATTTCGGGGTGAACATCCCCATGCCATACGCCAAAAATTCGGGCAATCCAATGAAAAGAAGTAAAACAACGTGGAATGCGGAACTTGGCGATGGTTCCGAAATTCATTAGAGATGTGAGGCATTGATCATATTCCTGCTTCTGCACACTTCGAAGATAACGCGGGCAGTACTTTTTGAAGGCCTGGTAGGTAACTATACGCCCCAGGAATCTCAGGACTGTGGCTTTAATATCCATCGCTGTGGGTTGCAGCGTTGGTCGCTGTTTCACCCGTTCGATGATCGTCTTGATAAACTTGGAGAACATTTCCTTTTGGTAATAGAGGTGCTGTACGTATGCCTGTGACTTTTTGTAGCACTCTTCAGTAATTTGCTCAGGAGGGTTGTTTGTAGGCTGCTCAGTAAGCAACGTGAAAATAGTGTGTGTGAGTGTACTGAGTGCAACAGCAACTCTGGACACTAGATTGGTGCTCTTTGACTTCGGCGGAACTTCTCCATGTTGAATAGCCCTTTCCCAGGATAAACCGCGCACAACGGAGACTGTGCTGAATTATCGCCAAAGTGAGGCTGTGGTAAGTACAGATCTTCCATCGCATGCAAAAATAATAGCAGAATTTGTCGATGCCAACAGCGATCAGTTTTGTAAAGCCTGGAAGAAGCTTGAACTACAGCAATGGCTAAAAAATCACGGACTTAAAGTGTCAGGCACTAAAGAGGAGCTAGTGGTCAGAGTGGAGAATGTGAAACGAGCGGGAGTGACCCCGGCCGGCGGGTCATGAGTCCGGGTCCCTCGAGGTACTTTGTATTGTTGTGTGCCATTATGCCACAGTTTTAAAGGAAAAGTTGTAAATGGAAAGCCAGTAAAATTGCATAGGCTGCCTCTTGACCTAAAACTGAGACGACAGTGGATTAGGAAGTTACGAACAGTTCGCAAAAACTTAGTTCCAAAAGCCGGAACACGTTTATGCAGCCTTCACTTCAAAGGTTCTGATGGCCCGAAACCCTAGTGCAAACTACCTACAGCATTTCCTTCGAAGCCACTACCAAAGTCTCCCACCATAAAACGACCATTACCCGACAGGTCAAAGGGCTTGCTATCAAAACCTGGGCTAAAAGCAAGAAAACGTGCCTTGAAAAACGTTTTAATAGATTTGAGGATGGTTTCCACGATTACTTACCGTCACGCCTGGTAAGCATATCTGCAGACATTGTGAAGGAAAAACAAACAGATACCGGCGTGCAGGTTTGCACGAGTTCTGAGTACAAAAATTTCCAAACCGACACAGCAACAAGTGAAGTTGGCGTGCAAGTAAATCTTCCTTTGTTGACAGTGGAAAACCTTAAAGGTAACGATGAAAAGACTAAATTTTACACAGGAATTGTCAATTTTGGAACTTTAATGCTGTTATTCAATAGCATTGCTAAAGTAGCTGTTAAATTAAACTACTGGCAAGGGAAGGATTCTTTAAAAGAGAAATCGTTTCTGACAGATGAAGGGAGACAAAAACCAGGACCACAGAGAAAAATGAGACTGATCGATGAATTCTTAATGGTGATGATGAGACTTAAGCTGGGACTCCTAGAGCAAGACTTGGCAGATCGTTTTTGTGTCTCAACAAGTACAGTGTCTCGTATCCTAATTACTTGGTATACTGTTCTTGCTGATCATCTGAGGCATTTAATTACTTGGCCTAGTCATGATGTAATTGCATCAAGAATGCCACAATGTTTCAAAAAATTTCCTTTCACTCGTGTGATTATAGATTGCACTGAATTCTTTATCTAGACTCCATCATCTTTAGTAAAACAGGCAATCACATATTCTAGCTACAAATCACACAATACCTTTAAAGTACTTGTGGGTATCAGCCCATCAGAGGCAGTAACATTTCTTTCACAGTTGTGGGGTGGCAATGCTTCTGACAAGCACATTGTGAGAGAATCGGGGCCTCTTAATCTGTTAGAGGCTGGAGACAGTATCATGTCAGATAAAGGATTTGATATTGATGATTTGCTTAAGCCACTAGGCGTAACACTTAATATGCCTCCAAAGAGGGATTCTAACCGTCAGCTGACAAGGAAGGAAGTTGAACAAACAAGGCAAATTGCGGCTGTACAAATCCATGTTGAAAGGAAAATGGAGCAAATTAAGAATTTCAGGATTTTACAGGGGACTATTCCTGCTACTGAATGGAATAATGCAAATAATATTGTACTTATTTGTACTGCTTTAACTAACCTTGAGCCCCCTTTAGTTAAATGACTTTCAATTTAGTAGTACAAGACAAGACATTGAGTAAGTAAATGGAAGCATTTTTGACAATAAATTCATTTGTTGAAACAGTTTGGTTTACAGTTTATTGTTAACAATAACAAACCAGCTGACAGCAATATATAGGAAATTTCAAAAAATAAGTTATAAAAGAGGAATAACTACTTGGTCAGGGGAATCCCCCTTCTGGCCCTCTCAGTTAGAACTTCAGTTACAATGGCCACCTTAAAAAATGCCACCAGTTTTGGAAGCATCTTCTTCCAGAATGTTTCATCAAACTTGACCTTTATTACTAAAAAACCTTTGAGTGTCCATATCACAAAGTCGCATATCTTTAGTTTGCAAAGAGCCATTAGACCCTGAATTTGATAGTAGTAAATTGATGTTTTCTTGAGTTTTACATTTCCCTTTGAGTTGATGTAACAAAGAAAAATTTTGTCCTGTGCAGCAACTCTAGGAGTTAGGACTGACGCCATTTATAAGGACACTTTATTTCAAGCAATCGTTGATATTCCCTGCAACCAGGGCAGTATACAAACCCATCAGGGCTTGCACCAAGAAAGGGAAGATCTGACTGAACTACAAGGCCCCTTTCCATGACAGTGAGTCTCTTATGACCCTTTTTCTTCATGAATTTAACATATCTCTCTCTTGCTACTGACTCATGCTGAGATCCCCATTGTAGGGGTGCAGCTTTTGAGCGGAGAGAGCCCTTAGATTCTTGTTTGTAACCCATTACTTCTCTTACAACATTATCTGGAGGTGTTGTTGGCCTCATCTTACAGATTCGACCAAACTGTGATGCTGTTATTCTCCCTTCCCTGGCTTGCAACCATTTACATGTAGGATTGACACTTTGTCCACGAGTACTGATTTCAATCAGCTGTGCCTCAACCTTTGACATTCTCAGTGATGCAAAGTAATTATTTCTTTTTTCTTGAAATTCGTCTGAGGCATAATTAAGGTTATCACTTAATAACTCTAAATTTCTGGGAGGAAATTTTTGCAGTTCATAGTGTTTAGCAAATTCCGCAACATCAAATTCTGATGTTACGACCTCTTCATGTGCCCTGACGTTATCATCACATGCAATGGCACTATCACATGAAAGAACATTTTGCCTTTCTGTTACTGTAAAAATTACACAGTCAGGATTCACTGACTGTAAGTTATCCGG
>BLFK01000241.1:209870-214870 GCA_014634185.1 Astreopora myriophthalma | reverse complement strand
CCAGACTGTAAATTTACTGACTGGTATCCCATCAAAGCCTGCCCTTCACAAATTATTTGACTCTGTGGAAGGATCTATAAAAAAAGTGAGATATTGGAGTGGCCCTAAGAAAACATCCAGAAAAGGCAGGAACTTTAGGAAGTCACCCAAAAAATTTGGACCAAAACGGGTTCTTTCTCAAAAGGACGAGTTTCTTTTAACACTAATGAAGCTTCGTTTGGGATCCACAAATGCAGACCTTGCACAAAGATTTGGAATTTCAAGCAGTACTGTATCAACTTTTTTCAACACATGGGTCAAAATTTTGGCTAGTGAACTGAAATGTCTAATATACAATCCTAGCAGTTGTAAAGAAAACACTGCCAAAGAAGTTCAAAAAACCAGAATACTGCAAGGTGCGCCATATGACCCCAAGTGACCCTGGAGACCCCAAGTGACCCTGTAATCAGAGCATCAACGTGTTCAGATTACAAGCACCACAATACTGCAAAAATCCTAGTTTCAATCACCCCAAATGGGGCCTTCAACTTCATCTCAGAGGCATGGGGTGGGCATACCTCAGATGTCCATTTGACAAGGGAATCAGATTTTTACAACATCTTTGAGCCATATGATGCAGTAATGGCAGATCGTGGATTCACTATTGCAGAGGATCTCTTGCTTCACAGAGCTGACCTTGACAAGAACAGTTCACGAAAGCTGATGTACGGAAAACTAAGACAGTAGCTAATCTACGTATTTTTGTAGAAGAGGCCATCAGGCGGCTGAAAACATTCTGTATAATCAAGAATGAACTGCCTATCTCTCTTATTGGTAATCTTGATAACATTGTCATTGTCTGTGCTGCATTATGCAATTTGTACAAGCCTCTTTGCAAGTAAAACGTACTCTCAAGATATAGAGTAAAATGTGTAATTCAGGATAAAATTCATGCCTCTACCATGGAGGAAAGTTGGAAATTCCAGGGGGGGGGGGGGCAATTTGCTGCCTGTCTTTTTAGCAGGTAAAATCCATAAAAACACTACACCTTTCATTTGGAAATTCTTTAGAGGTCGGGGATCGTGACAAATAATTCCCTCCATGGTCTGGGTGCAGACTTTTTCTGCCTCTTCTGGAATAACACAATTCAATTTTAGAGAGCAAGGATCAAATAAAGCAATGAGTATACAATAATACATCTAGTTGTTCAATTATATTGTGCAGGCTCCATGGAAAAATGATAACCAGTTTACAAAACTTTCTCAGTCAGGTCCATTTTCAAGGTAATTTTTTAAACAATTTATTTTTGCAGTAGTTTCAGGGCTGGTTAAAGACACTTACCATAAAACCAGGTTAGATTTTCTTCAACACCAATATGTGGCATTAAATCTGATTTTTTCCAAGTGATAGCCCTTTTGTGTGTATACAAAGAAATAGCACAATGGCCTCTTTGTTATGGCCATCTCACCCTGGACCTGTGCAAAGTACTGATGCTGCTGCTTTAAAGCTACTCGTCCATTACACATACATAAGTATGACAGATTTTGTGGTGAGGGAATTCCATTGGCAATGCTAAAAGGGTTCTTGATCTCTACTACTGCTTCCCTACAAAAAGAGCACTCTATCAGTAAGTCTGGGGATGCTCCCAAGTACTGTTTAGTTTTATCAATAAAGATACCACATTCCCTATACCTAACATCCTTGTGATGTTTTTTGAAGTATTTGATGAATTCCTGAACTGCAATGGGCCCCATATCTCTGCCATATTTAAGAGCTGGTAAATTTGTAGGTGGTTTAGCTTTTCCCAATAAGCTATCAACAAGTTTATCAGCACTATTTTCTTCACTGACTTTCATTGATTCTATTTTAGTGAATACTCTGTAAAAGTTTGAGGCAGAAGCTGGTGCCAAGCCTCATTATCAGCCTGGCCAACAGTTATTTTCTCTATAGCATCAATTTCATCACTAGAGAGTATGTTACTTTCTCTAGGAGTAGATATTGGCTGCAGAGGCTCTGGTGTGCATGCAGCTTGACTCACTGATTCTACTTTAGTCAATACCCTGTAAACATTTGTAAGCAGTCATCCTGTCCCCCCTTTGCTGGCGCCAAGCCTCATTTTCAGCCGGGCCAGCAGTTATTTCCCCAGTAGTATCAATTTCTTCACTGGAGGGTATGTTACTTTCTCTAGGAGTAGATACTGGTTGTAGTGGCTTTGGTGTGCATTCAGCTTGACCCATCAAGACAAAGCAGGAGTCTGGAAATGCATCCTTTAAATTCTCATGGAAACTTCTTCTCTCATTGTCATTCAGAGCCCTCTTTTTTTCTATCGGCTGAAAGAGGCTACGCCTGCTGTCTACAGTTGGTCTACTACAGTAGGTTCTAAAGGAAACAAAAACAAAGCTGATCAAATCAAGAGGTAATCATAGGCTCAGGGGTTGCTACATTCTGTGGTAATATTACATAGAAACTGTATTGTGATGCTGCATGAATCAAGTTCAGCCTTGTTTGCAAAATAGGTTAGGATATTTCTTTTTTAGCATTTCTCCAATAGCAGTGATTCCTATGTCCTATGTTTATGTCTCATTGAGTTACCTGTACCTTTATTTAGTTTTGACTTCAAGTTCATGTCAGCAATCTTTGTTGGCTTGATATAACTGTCTTTTCTGATGGTACATTCCACACACATTGTCTTGATGTGCAAGCTGGGTTGGTCATTCCACTCCTATTAGCAGCCTCAACTCTAAACAGCAATGCTGTGATATGAATACAAGACCTGCTCATCATGAAATTATAAAAAAGGGAATGAAAATAATCATGTAGCATCTAAAAACCTCAACACTGTTGGAAGACTCAAGCATCATTGCCCTGCTCCTAGTTTTGTGCAATTCATCTCCCTATTTAATAATTAGACCTCAAGCCTGAATGTGCTATGTGATAAATGCACCACAGGCCAAAACCACACAAAGACGCAAGTTCTAGATGTTTTAGTAGAGACCAACAAGTTAATCTGTTTTGTGAGTGTGAATACCATTATTTTGTGTTGAAAAGAATCAAATTGCAAGAAAGCAGGTGCTTTTGCCAGGCATGGTCTATCATTAATAGGCCATTAGTTGCTCACTCAATCAGAATGAAGGAGTTCTAATAGGCCAATAGTTGTTTTAAACTATAGCATGACTCTTTCTTAGTTTTAATGAGCTTGTGCCCTTTTTAATTTCATGGTTGAGTCCCAGTACCACCATATAGCACCATCACATCAGTAACGTGAAACTATGAAATAATATGAAAAATAGGGTTTGACCCTCCAAGCTCCCTCTCATCTATCTTGGCAATACAAACCCAGCAACACATGTACAGTACGCACTGACTATAGAGCCATTATTCTTGTTCGCACAAATCCATGCAGAATGTGGTGTATCCGATATTTTCATGGAATTGTACGCTCAGAGGGGTAAATCACTTGATTTGGGCACTGTTTCAATTAAATAATTGCGAATACAGGATTTCATTTTATTTTACCACGCAGACGAAGACACCACAGCTGTTGTTGATCTGATTTAATCAGTTTAGGCAGCTTCGGCTCAATTGTTTTTGCAATGGCTCTGGCTAGTATTTTATAGTCAACATTTAGGAATGTTATCGGCTGCCAGCTACTTAAGACCATAAGATTATTTTCATCTTTTGGTATTAGTGAAATGATTCCTCTCCTCTGCGAAATAGACAGTTTGCCTGTTTGAAAGGCTTCGTTATAAGGTTGCTCCATAAAAGCTCAAAGAAGGTTTCATAGAATTCCTTTGTAAAACCGTCATCACCTGGAGTTTTATCAGGTTGGAAACCTTGTAAGGAAATTAACAGTTCATCTTTTGTCAGATCATGCTCAAGTTCGCTTACTTCATCTTGAGGCAACTTTGGATTTAGCAAATCAGAAGAAAAGAGGGCAAAATGGTCATCAAAATCGTTGCTGCTTTCTCCTTGAGGAGTTCTAGAATACAGGAGGTTTTTGTAATAGTTTTCTATTTCTTCGTTTATCTTGCTTAAATCTGAGATTATTTCACCGTGTATTGTTTTAAGCTGAGTTATAACCTTTTTGTCGTAGTTCCGTTTTTCTAAGTTGAAAAAGTATTTCGTTGGGTTTTCACCATTCTCGATCCACCTGATTCTTGATCTAAACATTGCCTCCTTTCCCTTTATCTGATAAATTTCAGCCATTTCGGCATCTAGCTCTTCTAACTTACGTTGAATAACAGTCTCATGGTTTCTTAAATTAAGCTTTTTTTTCTTCTTGGAATAGGCAATTGTCATACTTTGTATTTCCATTTTCAGTAGTTCCCAATATAATTGACGGTTTTCAATTTCTTGATATTTTCCTTGGATAGAAGGATAGCTGTTTTTAATTAAATTTATATATTCATCATCTTTTAATAGCGTATTATTAAACTTCCATATACCCGGTCCATGTTTAAACGATTGATCAATTTCAGTGGTAAGTAAAACAGCCTTATGATCAGGTGCAATGGAAGACCATGTTTCTGTTTTCTTTACGTGTTTGATTAATTGTCTCACTATTATAAAGTAATCTATTCTGGACTTCAAATTTGACTCTTAGTTTCATAAGTATATGTCTTGGTGTTCGGCTGAAGCGTTCTATAAACATCAACCAAGTTTAGCTCCACCATCAGGCTCAATAAGCTATTTCTATAAATTGTTTCCTTCCATGGAAGCCCACCACTCTTATCTAGGTGGCTAAGCGTTGTGTTCCAATCTCCTCCCATAATGACATTAGAAATACAGGTTTTAGTTACTAAAAGATGAGTAAGCTTTTGCAGAAATGGGATTTGCAAACGATAGTCCGTCATTGCATAAATATTGATGATCGCTAACTTCTCTGTTGTTAATTTAAAATTAGCAAAAATATGCTGCCCCTCTTCATCACTTTGTATTGTTTCCAAAGGAAAACCGTTTGGTTTGACTAATAGACACACTCCTTTGGGAGTGATCCGAGCCGTGGGAGAATATTATCTGCC
>BLFK01000241.1:194434-206934 GCA_014634185.1 Astreopora myriophthalma | reverse complement strand
TGATTGTTGTTGGTAGCGTCTATAGCCCCATTCTCTGTCCCGTTGTGAAGTTTCATAGTATCTTCTTTGGCCGCGTTCTTCAGGCCGTTTTTTGCTTCCTGTGGGGTCTGACTTGTTTGGGTTCAGTTTTTGATGAATGTTCTTTTAATGTTGTAAATATATATAATATATTTAAAGAAAAAAGTTTGTAAAACTGGAAACAAAACTACAGGTCAGTTGTTTGAACTTTCTGAGGTTTCTTTAGACGTCCGTGCTTTTTTGGAACTGGCTCTTGCTTGCAAGGAAAAGTTCCTTAGAAGGAGGAGCTGCCTTCTCAGCAATTGTGGGTGCTAGCAAGGCAGGGTCACTCTCATTTAATGGCACATTGCAGGTTACCCTATTTGCGTCTCCCTTTCGTAACCTCGGTACCTTTGCCATAAGAATGGGAATGTACTCAAATTTCTTCTTCACTTTCACAACTTTTGAGTTCCATTCCTTGGTCCTCTGGTTGTACTTGTGGGTCACTATCACATCCCCAGCTTTGTTGGTTGCATCTGACTGATTCAGATGATAATTCCAGTGGACTGCAGCTAACTGTTTTCTGGCTTTGAAACTTCGATAGCTAAGGGCATAACAAAGAAAGGAACCCTTAAAAACAAAAGATAACTCTCATTGAAGGGAGCAAGCTATTCAAATATCTACATGTATACTCACATGCATGTAATTCTATTACAGTGACGTACACGCATCAAACAAAAATGTGTTTCTGTTTGCACATGCTCTGTCAATAGTAGTGATAGTAGTCAATGCTCTCAATAGGTAACATGTAACACACCTGTAAGAGCATCTCTTTGGGGTATACACCAAGCTTAGATTGTTTGCACATTCCAGACTTCCAGTGTGTCTAAAAAAGAAATAGGAAAAGAATATTATTTTATGTAGTTTCAAAGAATAACAACACAGTTTATAAACTCAATAATAATTTCGTTGAGTTTCCAAATTTCAAGCAAGATCCTGTACAATTAAGCAATAGAGGGCTTTTTCCGTGTGTACATAGCCTCATGTAAACACGAGAAGGGGTTGGGAGAATTTGAGACTGTTATGCAAACCCGAGACGCAGTCAAGGGTTTGCATAACTGTCGAGAATTCTCCCCACCCCTCGAGTGTTTACATGAGGCTATGTAAACACAGAAAAAAAGTCCTCTATTGCTTTTATAAAGTATTTCTAAAAAATTCGACAAATGAAGGAAAATGCTTTGTTTTACTTCTTGATTGAAACGGGTTTTCTCGATACACGGTCGTATTTCCTACCAGCCAATCAAAACGCGCGTTTTACAACACAACCAATCAAAATTTGTGTGATGTCACAACCGTGTTTACATACTCTCATCTAAACACACCTATTGACCAATGAGAGTGCACGTACTATCCTAATTATTTTATAATTGCGTATCTTGAAGTTTCATCAGTGTCTGGTCATTACACTGTGTAGTTGAAATAATCTCCAGTCTGGAAATGTTTCCATGTGATACATGTGTGCAAGACAAAATCCTAGACTTCAACTACTAATATTGCCAAATACTGTAGTTATAAACAACAATCCTCAGGAATACCAACCTGAACCAAACGTAGTACTTGAAGCTGGCAAGCAGCTGTTGATCGACAATGATTTCTGCAGAGCTTCAAAGTCTTTATCTCTGCTATCAAACCATGGGAGGATATGGTCTTCTAATTCTCCATGTCCACATTTTCCTCCCACCCAATCATGCTCATCACATACATGATGCAAAAGTCCTAGCCAATTACTCTGTAGAAAATAAATAAATAAATACATACATAAATAGCCAATAATAACAAATGTTTGGTCAATATTAGACTTCAGTTCAGTATACATAGCTTGTACCTTCATTTTCTCCAGTGCGTCTTCATCTGTAGTTGCTTCGCTGGACTTGCACGTGTTTGCACAATGCGAAAAGTGTAAGATTGTGGTCCGACCACTGTAGAATCTTATCCATGTCCTTTAAATGACCAACCTGCAATTACAATAATTTTTATTAAGCAATCCAATGGCAACTTTATATTAATTTTAAAAAAAACAAAGAGGATAAAATACAGCATAACAGTCATATAAACATGGCAAAATGAAAAAAAATAATTATTTAATTTTTTACAACTACTGACACAAATAACATTATCATGACATGAAGCAGTGCCGGGAACTGCAAGGGATAAATAATGAAAAATTCAACTTAAATTACTACAAATTAAACTCATCACCAATAGATGAACTTGGGAAACTGGCACCTGGAAAATCAATTGGGGGCCCTTGCATGATTGAGGCTTGCTGAGAGGTATCCATGGCAACCCTGCAAACGGGAACCCTCCCGGCAAGCAGCCCCACAGAGGACCATCACACTGAACAAGTTCAGTGGAACAGACAATACTTACCTAACCCAATACTTACCAGGAGTCCCCTAGCCAAAATGGGGGTGTGAGTGGTGGGGCAAGAATCTGCAACGATTCAGTGCACCGCAAATGATCCGCGACGATCAGCTAAATTGCAAGCTAAATATGTTATGCAACGCGAACCTGCCCTGCCAAGACCTATGGACCACCCCACAGATCACGTACTGCCATGAACCTGACCGCTGACGGCATTGGCTCGAGCCTAACTTTGCCTAAATTACATTTAGCCACATATAATGATTATTAATACATGTACATATACAGCTGTAGCTATAGCTAAAGAGTTACCTTTGCTGAACACTTTATTATGCTTTTTGCCTTATCCCACACATCTAAACTGCAAAATACTGCACTAAAGCTATCAGCTGCAAGACAAGCTGAAACAATATTTTAATTACAAGCAGGTTGGATCTCCATGTCACCTCCCTTCAGTGTTTCAAAATGGAGCGCTGACCGCTGACGGCATTGGCTCGAGCCTAACTTTGCCTAAATTACATTTAGCCACATATGATTATTAATACATGTACATATACAGCTGTAGCTATAGCTAAAGAGTTACCTTTGCTGAACACTTTATTATGCTTTTTGCCCTATCCCACACATCTAGACTGCAGAATACTGCACTAAAGCTATCAGCTGCAAGACAAGCTGAAACAATATTTTAATTACAAGCAGGTTGGATCTCCATGTCACCTCCCTTCAGTGTTTCAAAATGGAGGAATTATCTTTTTCCAATCATACAATTTAATGTCCCATTAAGTGGTGCAGCACTGCTCCTACATATCAGTGAAAGGTCATACAATCATACCAATTAGCTTCTTGATTGCAGGGGAAGCATCTGTCACAACTTCAACATCATTCAGGGATAGTTGCAACCGTCGTAAAGCATTTTGAAGGGCTTGCTTTTCCATGTTTGTTCAGGCCAAACCCACATGACGTTTGTCTCTGACCTCCACTTCAAGACCCAGTGACAAGTTCCATCAAAAAGGAAGACAGGTTCTTGGCAGTGTGACCAGGGGAATCACACTGTCCATCACCACAAATGACAATTTTCTTATTTAGCAAATCCTTGACCAGCTGTTCCCTTTGCCAGGTCCACCATTCTTCAATTGCAGGAATAAAGTACAGTCTCTGCATTCTATAGAAGGTGGAGGATGAAATGAATGAAAGTCCAAGGAAATTTGCCATTTTCTCCACTTTTGCGAAATTTTTCCCAGACAGCATAACACTTGCTGGAAACTGAAGATTATTGGAATACATCATTCACATCCTTTGATGTACAAAATGTTCCCTTGTGACCAGCTAAGCAGGTCCATCTAACAACAGCTGTGCGACCATTTAAAAAGTGTTTCACAACAGTCACTTGTGAACAGCCAGTGTGCTGACATCTCTTGAAAACTTCAATGAGCATAATACTTTTGTTTGTTTCACAAGGGACAGTTCTTCCTTCAGGGTGTCTTGCCCCTCCAGCCTACTCAACTTAGGAAAACTTGTAACTGGATTAAGTAGCGTGGGCTCTGGTCTTTGGTCAGTTGAAACAGATGGTTGGCTTGTTGGTGGAGAAGTGAGAGATGGAGCAAAATTTGACAGTTAAATGAAGTCAAAGCAGTAGTTGTTGTTACAACAGATGAAGCAGCAGAGAATGGTGAGGTGCATACAGATGAACTTTCAGGCAACAGTGAAGATTTTTCACAACTTGTTGGTTTTATTGTTGCTGATGTAGAAGGGTTGGATAATTTTGCAATAGACATAGGTAGTTGTGGTGATACAGCAGGTGGAGAGGATTCAGGTAAGCTAAGCTCCTCGAGAGATGTATTGTCATCACTGTCTTCTGCAAACAGCTCATACTCATATTCATTCTCATCTAAAAATAATGAGTTCCTATAAAAGATCAACATTATAATTCAGGCTGATTAACAATAGTCAAAGTCAGAAATCAGCATTCTTTAGATCACTAAACCACGTTTATTTGATACAAAGTATTGTTTTGCTCTTTTTCATAACATGCAAAGTGTAGTGTACAAACAAAGGACTTCATGTCCAACTTTCTGGGTAGCAGAGTTTAGCAATAATTATTAGGCTAATGAGATTCTGACCTTTACTTGCCTGGTGAATTAGTGAAGTTCCTTATGAAATTCCTTATGAATTGAAATAGAAAAAGAAACTACCATAACAACTTGCCCTACAAACAAGTTGTACAGTTTTTCACTGCACCCTGCAAATGGTACCTACACGGTATTTAGTTTCTGATCAAAATATCGATTGGCACCGCAGTTGATAAACATTGATTTATTCATAAGCTTACTCCATAGCACCATCAGAAATACTGCTTGAATCACCAGTTTCATCGCTATCTCTGTGTAGTGCATTTAATGCGTCTGCCAGTGTATCTCTCCTAAACAGAACAGAACATAATAATTTCTATCATTACAAACTTATACACCAAAAAGGACACTAACTCCCACAATAAGCAACTGTCTCATGAATGGTATATTCCATGCTCTGGCTAGCCGATCGCATAACATATTTTTTTCATGTACCTCTCTTGGACTCCTACGTCTATATCATCATCTGATTCGATTTCTGACACTGCATCATCTGAATCATCTGAATCAATATACTTCTCAGCATCATCTTGTAAAATGACTGAGCCATTGGCAATACTGTAGAAAGTGTTGTGGACTGAATGATGTGAAACACCAGTCACATCCAGCAGGCTGAAGGAAATAACAGGGTGTTACTTTTCTTTTGTTGTTAATTATCTTTGTACCTGCAATTGTCTACAGCATGGGTACCCCATTACACAAACTATCCTTATTTTGGGGTAACTCAGTAAGCAAAGGGCCACCCAGAAACCCCTACCAGGTTATGTGTGGAGAACTGATTTCATTTCAAAATAATACATCAACTAAACTTTGAAGAACAAAGTGCAACAGTCCCCTAGGCTGTATATTGTTATGGCTATTGTTTTCTTTACATAAAAAAAGCATTAACATAAAGTAGGGACCTACATGGAAAATCTTGCCAGTCAATGAAACGTTATGGATATTTATGGATAATAGCTGGCAAAATGAAAATGTGCAGATTTAACATAAGAAACTGGACGGATCACAACACACAATACTCACCTTCAATGTGGTGCCTTCGTTTTGAAGGAGTGTGACAATCTTCTCTGCTCTTCCTCTTCTGGCAAGGTATCACCAGGTCGTTTTCCCTGTAAATAATAAATAGACAGGAAGTTTATCTCTCAGTGAAAATGTTTTCTTAAGGGCGATCGTGAAAGGATCAGCTCATGATCAAAGAAAGTTCATACTACTGACCTTCGAAGTCTGCATTGCTGCGATATCCACACTTAAAGACACGCTCGCGAGGCTGTCACGAGCGCCATTTGCGATGGCAGTTGGCTGCGATCTTCATCAATGCGTGAGCCAAGAGGTCCACCGTTACGAGTTGTCTCTCTCTCTCTCTCTCTCTCTCGTCGTTTGAGTCCTGGGGGCTGGCAGGGGCCCCCTGGACCACGGCTTCAGTGGGGTCGGTGTGGTAGATATGCAAAGTGGGACGCTGTCAGGGCTGCGCCGGATCGGGCGCATTTACCGGCAGGCTGACCCCGATGGTCCAAGAGACATTACAAGGACACCTGGACGGATCGTCCACGGCAGCCGGCCGGCGGGCCGGGCCGTCTGCACGCAAGACGGGTACCCTCCTCCTGCCATGTCTACGATAACCCAGGATAGCAAAGCAGTATCATCACCTCTCGACAACCTTGAAAAAACTTAACAGTTTTTTGAAAATTTCAAGAGGTAACTGTCCATGCGTCAGTTTCGTGACACATCTCCCTTAACTATGACAGGTCGCTTCCTTTTTTCGAGTTTTGAGTTTTTGCTTACAAATGTGGAGGTAAATTGCGAAAAAGTATATTCCAGTATGTCTGGAAATGTGTTAATAAACTTATCTCATTTGGCATAAATATCCAGCATGGATGTGATGGTACAAAAATCCTTTCTCGACACCTGAACTCTCCGTGAACCATCAAGGGATGTGTTCAGCACTTCATGTGTTTGATTTATAAATCAAATCCCAATAGTGGGATAACGTTGGGCCACTTTTATCACAAACATTGGCTTAAAATAGGGTCACTTTTATCCCAAATATTGGGTTATAATAGGGCCACTTTTATCCCAACATTAGTATTTAACTGGAACAATGAAATCACATTTTTGGGGTAAATCTGGGTTTAAAAATCCCATTAATGGGGTTAATATGGGCCACGTAAACCCTATCTTTTAAGTTAAAGCTGGCACAACTCCTGAAATATGGGTTTTTACTGAATTAGTTCACTCCCAAAGTAACTTGGTCCACTTTTACTCCAGGAGTGAAAAACTGTAAATTTCTTACACTTAACTAACCGATACAGTGTATATCACTAGTTTATGATTGCCTGAGTTGTGATCACTAAACTCAAGCACATGTATCTTGCAACATAATATTGTTTAATAATAAAATCACAAAATTAACAAGGTACAGCAATATTATTGTTAACAGCAACATTTTTTTATTAAACCATTTAGTTATACTGGTATTGCAAAGTGTAAACTGAACACTACAGCTGGGCTACATGATACTGCAGTTCTTAATTAACGAGAAATTTCGTTATTAACAATAATATCATCCATTTTCATGTTACTTGGATTGACCCCAAGGCTGATGTGACAATACTTATGGTTTAATAGTGTTTTGGCAATTACTTCCATTAGTTGTGTAACTGTCAAAGATGTTAGGGAATGATGTTTCACAGAAAATTTATTCTTTAAGGCTTTCACTATGTTTTCACGATTAAGGTTTTCACCAAACACTGCCATGATAATCATTTGGGAAGACTTAAGTGTTAAAGACTGTACACCACAAGCTGAAGCATGCTTTAACTGGGGGACACTGGGTTTGGCATTGTCAGGACTCCTATCTTCTGAAATGGTTTCATCAAGTTCAGAGTTCTCAGCACTAGTATCCACTGAAGCAATTCCATCATCACTCTCTCCTAGAGACTGTGTTTCTTCAAGGTCATTGTTTGTATCACTACCCTGTAGGAAATGTAAGAACATTAGCCACACCATAAACAAAACAAAAAACAATCATCTGCCTAGATTAAAAAGTCACACAAAATAAAGTTTTATCCATCAGCTGGGTACTATAATATGAAAACACTCAACATAAGTTTGGTCCAAAAACTAAGATCTGCTGGTCACTACATGGTAAAAGGAAGTTGCCAGGGGCCACTGGCCTTGGCCAGAGCATGGCCATGCAATTTCATTGCTCCTGGAAATTCTTAGAACACATTGCTAAAAGTACAATGTAAATGATCACTGATAACACACCTTTTGGCTAGCTTTAAATTGTTTGGACTTGGAGGTCATATCACTGTTATCACTAGCACTGTCTGACTAGAACTGAAAAAAAAATACTATTAATCAATTTTACTTTGCCTGACAGCAGGAAAATGTACATAGACAATGAAAGAAAAACATGCATTCAGGCTGCTTAATTGGAGGTATGAAATTGTCTCTGTACAGCTGAACACTTGCAAAAGAAATCCCAATTTACCAATTATATCCATGTATAATTATTCCCTAAGAGCATCCATGGCTATGCAAATTCATTGATCCTGAAAACTCGTAGAACACATTGCCAAAAGTACAATGTAAATGATCACTAACAATGCACCTGTTGGCTGGCTTTAAATCGTTGGGACTTGAAAGTGATATCACTGTCATCACTGTCTGACTAGAATTAAAAACAAAATACTAGTAGTCAACTTTACCTTACCTGACAGAAGGGAAATGTACAAGACAATTAAACAAAAGCTTGCATTCAGCCTGCTTAATTGGAGGTATGAAACTGTCTTTGTATAAAGCTGAACACCTCTGAAAAATCAGATTTTACCAATTACTCAATATCCATGTATAATTATTCTCTATTTTATATACAAACAAACACTTTGTTAGTTACCTTGGCAGTTGGAAGTTCAGGAAGGTTGGAGTCTTCTGTCAAACTACATTTTCCCTATATTGAAAATAAGAGATGTATTAATTGACAATAAAATTTAAACTTTATCATGACCCCAGATTAATTTAATCCCCCTTCCCAAAAACCACTGCACACAAGAGAAAAGGAGGCATTATTTTAACTGTGAGTATTGGATTGACAAAAGTTCTTTTTCTAGAAAAATAGCGTATACTGTTGCGAAAATTATTCTCAGTTAAAATTACTCACCCTTAAAGGTTCATTTACTTGTAGTTGCAAAATGACACTTCCCAAGTACATAGCAAAGAGCCCAGGGCATGGCAGTACTGCAGGTGCATGGAATACATTCTAGGAATAGTGAGAAAACAAAATTTGTTTACCAGGAATGTTACCTTAGAATCTGACTTGTGCCTCCTGTATCTTCTTTGTTCATTAAAGTATGCTTGCACATGCTTCATGATACCTTCTTCATTGAATCCAACTTCAGGCATTGCACACTGTGGTGCAACTTCTGCAGCAAACTTTGCCAACCCTGCCAACTCTGCCTTCATAGTTGGGCTATTGAACCTTGGGATACCTTTCCATTTTGTTGCTGCTAACACTCCAACCCTTTTGCATCTGCAATCAACCAAGAAAAAAATGGTACTTGACTCAGGTTAATTTATAATATTAGCTGAGCAAAACATTCCAGATGAACTTACTTGAGAAGGTAAGTACTCTTTTGTTCAGGAGAAAAAGAGACTATGTCTTCCATTCGTGGCTTCACATTGGTTGGTTTCTCATTTTTCCTAGGAACTATCTTTCGCAGGGGAAATAGCTTGGACATTTCTGATTTAAAGCGAACTGCTTTTCCATAGTTTAAAGCAAGCCTTGTAAAGATAGGAGCATCAGCATCCCTGTTCAGCAAGTCTTCAATGCATCTTTGGTAAGCAGTTCCTCAGCTGAAAACATGGGACAGTATTATTCAGTTGTGAACTCAAGATGACCAAAATTTACATCATTAAGCTTACCATTTGTTTGAAAATGACCAACATTTGGAATGAGTTTGAATCTGTAGCTATAGACTGACAACAACATTAACGGCATAAGAGTTTTTGCTGCTGTTTGCATCTGTACTGTTAAGTTTACCTTCTATCTAGATTAAGTCTAATATATTGGAACCTAATGCACTGTTATATCAGACAAAAAGGATGACCGAAATTTCAGATGTTTAATCATAAAGATAACTGAGGGCATACTATACGTTTTATCGGCTGCTGACAATGAAGCAAATTGAAAGCTTACCTTCAAATGCAGTGACTGTTTCCCCTTCGAAGAGCTCCTTCAATTTTGATACTATCTTTCCATTATCTTCTTTTTTGTGTGCTAATTCCTCACTAGAAATGTGGCCATCATTTTCCGCTGCACCTCCATTACTGTCAATACTTGTATGGGGATCAGAATTTTCCATTTTGAATGAAGAAAACAATATAAAATTAAAAACTCCTTCGAAAAACCTGACAAAGGACAAAATAAGAGGAAACAAGCCTTTTGGCGCGATTTGTTGGTGCTGAAAGTCAGCGCAATGTCAGCGCGGCCTGGGTTGATGATTTTTGTTGACCGGAAACAATGAGGGCCTGTGCTTCATCCCTCACAATTGGCTCAGTTGTCATTTTGGGGCTGAATTTGTTTACCCGTGATTCTTGTATTGTTAACCTTGAAAATGGCGACAAGTAGCTTTCCTGAGAAAGCAAATTTGACCTGGTCAAGAGATGAAATTTCAGGCTGTGAATGTAGCGAAAAGCCCTATAGACATGTTCATTGTCCTTGCCTCAAATGTAATGGAAGAGCTTTGACACTGGAAAGGAGCATGTCAATTCGCGCATTGCTCCATGCAATCGGATGTAGACTTGCACATATTTCACGATATTTTGCCAGAAGATAAATAAATAAATAAATAGTTTATTACCGCCACTTGCAATCTATAAGCATATACATTGAATTATTGGCGTAATCAAGCACATGAAAATATCTTAATACACATTTACATTTACACACATACACGCATTAAGCATACTTTACTGTGACAAAGTTTTTGAATCTATCCGTTTTAACGGGCATTGGCCTGTGAGTGGCTCCCGACCTCAAACTGAGCGTCATGGTGACAGGTGTTGTGCGCAACCGGCTGTATATACACGCGTGAAGAACGTTATCTTCAGTGATCTTGCGAATAAAGCGACCACACAAGTCCGCACGACACTCAGAAAGAGGTGGGATGCCTGCCTTTTCAAGTGCCTCATGATATTTTACACCAGGCCAAATTATTTTTAGCGCTCTCTTCTGGACGTTTTCTAACGTGTCAGACAAGTATTTAGGGAGGGTACTAAAAACTACCGAGGCGTACTCTAGGATGGAGCGAACAAGGGCACAGTACACCGGGACAATATCTTTAGGTGGAACTCGACATTTTCTTAGCTGGCGTAAGGCAAAGGGGCGCTTATTGGCTTTCTTCACTATATAGTCTACGTGCGCAACCCAAGAGAGGTCGTCCGAAATAAAAACTCCGAGCAGCTTAAATGCTGGGACCTCTTCTATATATGTTCCGTTGATTGCTATAGGGTTGGGCACGCAACTGTTATATTGAAGAAAGTCAATATGCATAGATTTACATTTGCGCGGGTTTAAAGGGATACTCTATCCCTCAAAACAACTTTTGCTCAAAAGGTTGTGTTAATATCATAAATACGGAAAAACGATAAATTATATGAAAACAAAAAGTATAAAAGTCTGAAAATCGCTGAGAAACAGCAAAAATATCCCTTATCGGAGGACCGGAAGTGAAACGACATTTCTGAAAACATGTGATTGATGACGTAGAACGAAGAACCCTTCTCTCGAGTGTCTTGTTTACTTTACTTAAAAAGATGTGCAATGGAGTCTGAGGATTCGCGAAATAGTTCTTCTTCCGATAATAGTAGTGATGAAAGTGCCGAGGGACCTTCATTTATTGATTGTGAAGGAGCACAGCCATACTTATTTGAGCCGTACGACAGTGATGCAAGCTCGGGTACGGACTCTTCAAATGATTCTGGCGAACGACAATACGAGCAACTACAAAATACAGACTGGTGAGCGATCAATTTCAATTTGCAATGTGTAGCAAATGCTGTTGTAGTCCAAACTTAGGACGGTGTTATTTTTCATTGTGTCGATAAATCAAAACCAGAAATAAAGCTTTCTTGTGACAGAGAAATGGTATTTGTCCCATTTTTAAATACATGTTTCGATGACGCGATGGGGGCAGCGCGAACCGATTGAGACCGATTAATAGAATTCCTCAAGTCAAAGTTTATTTTGCACTATATGTGAAACCCTGCTTTGACTAATTGTATCTATACCTTAGGTGTACTTGTGGGAATTGCCAACGTCTTCAACGTGTAGAAGAGCGCATCTGTTGCTCCGAAATTGACTGTATTGTTGCCAAAAACAACGAAGCAGTCGAACACGAAGGGCTGACCGAGCCGCTTGTTTGCATTACGCAGCACCCAGGTTTTAATTCTGTCTGCTTGAACCACTGGGTACTGCAGACAGCTTGGTACCAGTACAAACAGCAGTACCATAACTCTTATGAGGGCCCAGAACATAAGCAAAACCGTCACATAGCTTACAGGCAGCTGGCAAGGTGGTGCTGGGGGATTTTGGGACGTGAGGATAGAGTTGTCCTTCCATCTTGTGCTGTTTGCTGTATTCGAGCACACTTCCCTCCTCCAGGCATTGAAGAAGACTTTTCTTTTCAAGGATTTCGCTTTGCAGACGAGTAAAGCGTGAACAAAACCTCATTTAAGCATTATTTTTAATGTTAAATGTAGAGCATTCACAATCTGGTATTCAAACATTCGTAACAATTGTCAAGTTGTTACCTCGTGCTTTTACACGTCTGGGTTAATTGCTAAATGAAATATATAAAATGATTAAATCTAATTTGTGTTTGCTCCGGTTTACAAAGTGTAAAAGTGCCAGATGTTCCCCGCAGATAGCAAAGTCAATCAGACAATCGG
>BLFK01000241.1:188124-194424 GCA_014634185.1 Astreopora myriophthalma | reverse complement strand
AATGTTTGTTGATGTTGGATTAAAATCACCAACAATCCATATTAGACATTCGGGATAGTCTCTCGTGTACTCGTCTACAATGTTTTGGATGTGCTGGTACATAATGTCGTTGTCTGCGGCTGTAGCTCTTGGCAGATGATAAATAACGCCGACAAGAATTACGGAGACTTGGCGAGGAAGTCTAATAGGACGTAGTTGGAGCCATAAACACTCTGAGATTGAATCCGACGGAAGGGAGAAGCAATCCAGGCGCTTGCAGGGTATTTTACAGTTAACATATGCAGCTAAACCACCGGCATGCGTAGGGCGATCGCTCCGGAATATAACAAAGTCATACATTCGCACCGCCGAGTAGGGTATACCACTATGGAGCCAAGTCTCGGTGACACAAACAAGATCGGCACTGTTAATCCTTGCCACTAATTCAAGTTCATCGATCTTGGGAGCTAATGACTGGACGTTGGCCAGCAATAGCGAAGGCGTAGTTGCCGGTGGGCGTTTTCTAGATGGATTGTCCGCCACGGCTGTATTTAGCTTGATGTTTACAGGATTACTCAAATTAGCTTGGCTTGGCGTTCTTGGGGTGCTGATAACGGATGAATTTGGTCTTAACTCGGTATGACGATTCTTATGGTGCTCCCCGGCACTGAGTTGTCGGGACATGTCTTGTAGTCCTTTCGCAGATGAAACAGGTCCTCCCTGGAATACTGAAGCCGAGTAATGGCGGGACGGTTCAAAATGTCGCCTTCACAAACGGGTCCAGGATTGAGCAGCGTAATCTGGCAGATGGTAATTTCGATGGGAGGATCATGGCCTGGCACAGCTAGTGATGTATACCCGTGTTTCATCCACTTTGAAACGGCAGTAGCAGTCCGATGGAAGCCAACACGAGCCAACTGCCGTTTTCTGAACTTGACAGTGTTAGGAACAGATTCGGGCGTCCCATAAAGGCAATTGATTGAACTTTCGTACAAAGCAAAGCAGGCCACACTAGTGGGCTTAAGCGACCTCTTACTGCCTAGATTGTGGCTACTAATGGCGATAAAGTCGGTAAACGCCATTAGTTTGGACAGCGAGAGAATTTTTGTGGCCGCCATATTCGGCGCCTTCAGTTTATATGATGATGAATGTGATCAGTTATTGGGAGAAGACGATGAAACTAATGTTGACCCTAACCCGGGACGACCACTGGAACACTGTACATTTGATGATGCTGATGACTCCGACATAACTAAAGCAGTTGAAACGAATACTTTGAAAAAGTTTGTTGTTAAGGCGGTACTGGATGCTGTTAGAATAAAGCATGAAAGTGGAGCATCGATAAGAACGTTCAAAGACGTTTTGGAGTACGGAAGGGAACTATTTTTTTCTTCTTTGAGTGAAGATGTGGATGTCGAGATTTTGACAACCTTATGGCCCAAAACTTGGAGTGATGTGCAATTGCTTTTAAAAGAGGAAGGGTATGAAGACGTTAAAGAGTACTTTGTTTGTTTCTGTTTTGATGAAATCGAATTCACAAGAGATGGAAAGACTACCAAGAAAACTGTTTACCATGGCACATACAGCATCATGGAAAGCAAACATAACAAGTGTCCTTACTGTGGTAAGTTACGTTACATAAAATACTTGTACTTGGGTCTCGAGAATAAAGTGAAGAACTGGTTCAGAAATAAAACTATGTGTAAAAGAATGCTTGCACATTGGGTTGAGAAAGATCACTGGCTGGAAAATTATGAAGACTGCCGATTAAAAAGAGAGATATGGGATGGGAAGCGATGGTCAGAACTACAGTGGTTTTGGAACCCAGAGAGTACATGGGCTTTGCCAACTCTCTGTTTACGCTGTGGCATTCCTATATCAGCAGACCATCTTGCTAGTGCACCAAATCAAGTTGGCAATGGCAACCTCAAAATTGTTGAGTGCCCTGTTTGTTTTGAACAGTTTGAACACTGCATAAAAATGGCAAGGGGCTCTCCATTGAATTTGGCACTTATAGGACACTTTGATGGTTGGCAGCCATTTGGCACAAGTTACAGAGGATCGGGATCTTTTGAAGATACTGTTGCCAACATGCAGACGGCTGCTAGAAATCCTTTGGATGAAGTTTATGTTGTAGGATTTGTTCCTCTCTTTCAAGTTCCTAATCTACCAAATGGATTAGATCCTTTCTTGCAGCCATTAATGAATGATCTGTGTGAAGGATTTATTGAAGGTTACAAAGTACAGTACCCTAAAGGAATCACAATTCCTTGTTTTGAACAATCTAATGAGGAAACTGTGCGATTGCTTTTACTGGTGTGGACAGCTGATCATCCTGGTCAATACGAAACGGGGAAGTTTCTGAACCAAGGCAAATGTGCGTGTCGTAGATGTAGACTGGCAGGTGAACATTTAGAGAATGGCACAAATACACACTATTATTATGGACAAAATCGCCTGCATTCTAGACACCCTTGGGGAAAGAGAGTTATTGAATCAGGGCTTGAAAATATTTTTGATACTGAGAATGAAACAAGGCCAAGTGTTCGAAAAAGATTGTCTTCAGAAAAAGGCTTTACCGGGTTGTCCATTTTTCACAAGTACCTTAACCTGGCCCCTTTATGGATTTGACATTTTGAATCATCTTGTTTATGACATCTGTCATACAATTCCCCTGAATGTGGTCAAGAATCAGCTGGTTGGAGCTTTAAATTTCGAGATGCTCGACAAAACAGAGCTTGAAAAACAAATTGGTAACTTTCCATGGACTGATGAATTTAAAGATGGCAGACTGCCAAAACAACTGGGTTAAGATTCAAAGGTATTGGATATTGGAAAGCTGAAAGTTTCCAAAAATTTTCATTTCCCATGGCAGAATGTGTTATGGAAAGCCACTTTACCAATCCAAAGGAATATGAAATTGTCTCTCTTATAGCAAGACTGACAGAGCTGCACTTCCATGATGGAAGGAATGGATGGACTCCTCATATGATTAAATGGCACCAGAAATTGGCATGGCGGTTGAATATACTGGTGGAGGAAGTGCAAGGGTTGGCTATGTGTACCATCTCAATGCACAACCTACTTCACCTCCATGAAGAAATCATAAATTTTTCAGCCTCAGATAATGTGTGGTGTGCAGTGTTTGAAAGAGCTGTTAAAGAGTACGTAAGGAAATCTCACAATGGAAAAAACATTGAGGCTACATTTGCCCATGCAGAGTCAGTAAGGGAATATTTGAAATCATTTGAGGAGAAAGACCAACCTAGCCCTGGAAAGCATGACATTTTACTGGTGAGTTCAAAATTCTTAACAAATTCACAGTATCTTCAAACCAATTGCAAAAATTGAAAGACCTCGATTTGTTCATCCAATATTGAAATTACTTGGCTGCATGTTTACTTCCTGAATTATACTCCACTTGCTCCAATCACTGCCACAAACCTAAGAGGACATACAGTGTAATCTCTTGGATGAAGATACTAAAGGATTTATTAAGTTATAATTTTGTTTTACTTGTCCTACTTGTAACAACAACAACAACAACAACAACAATAATAATAATAATAATAATAATAATGTATTATTATTATTATTATTGTTGTTGTTGTTGTTGTTATTATTATTATTATTATCCAATGTGCCTTTTTCTTGTTTCTTCCCTTAGGGGATAGCTTGCTCATGTGAAACAGCCCAAGGCACTCTCTCAAATGGAGCATCCTCCAAGGGATGCTTTTCTCATAGGTTCAGCATCAAACATCAAGCCTCTTGCCATAGCTGACCAAGACAAAATAGCTGAGTTGTTGTGTGTACCTCGTTGGAAAGTTCCAGAGGCTGCATTTGTTTCAAAGAGATGTTTTAACCAGACATTGGTTTTAATGGAAGTCTGCTTTTGCTTGGGGTGACAATGTCATATTGTCAGCCAATGGACAAGAAACTGTAGTCCATGTGCAAGGATTTTTTTCTGTTAACAATGACTATAACTTGTACAGGTTGTTAGGTCATGGAGTTTGTTATTCATTGGATCTTACAGAGAATGGTCAGGTTGACACCCACCATTGGAGTGGGTTTGTTAAGGTTGAGTGCCCACCACATTCTAATTCTATTGTATTCCGGGTTAGCAACATTTCCCGGAAAGTGATTCTGTACCCACACGGTGACAATTTATTGACAGTGGTTGATTACATGCGTCATCATGGGAATTGTCTTTCTGAATTAGTGGTACCTGTTTATCCTGAAAGAGGGGACATGATTCTTATTCAAGACGAATACAATGGAGACATTTGGCGTGGTCACATCCAAAGTGTAGATTTTGTCAACAAAACAGTGGATGTCTTCTTTTTCATTCCAAGTACTACACTGCGTCATTGCAATGCATATGTGAGGGAAAGTAATAGCAGGAGAGCAAGGAATGTTGTGGCTTGGGAATCAATCATTGGAACTGCTGAAGGCCATTGGAGAAGTGCTTCAACGTGGGTGAAGGCAAACTGATCATGAGAAAGATTAAATATTGAAGATACTTAAAGTAATCAAGCTTGGTAAGAAATGTATCAACAATTAAACAATCAGCAGTAAAGTTGTAGTCGATCCTGTTTGTCTTATTGGCCACATGTTAATGAGGCTGTAAACTTGCATTTTATTGAAGAGCATACTAAAGTAACATTTTCTAGGTTTTAGAATTCGAAGGTCTTATGAAAATTTGTATCTCAAACCTTTTCACTAATAGGGGTGTTTTGTTCAAAACCTGGCAAATTAAATGTGGAAAACTAATTAAACTGTCTATTTACATACCATACTGTGTATGTGGATATTTCAGAAGCAGTCCTTTAATTTATTTCCTTCTAAACTGAATCTATCATTTGGGAAGATTTACTAGTACACCAAAGTTACATATATAATATATAAGAACTGTTTCTATAAAAAAAAAATCTTTGACAGGCTAGGCCAAATGGCCCATACATCCAGAGCTTATCCCTGTTCTGTAAACACCAAGCCCCTAGGAGTATTTCTTCCCAAACAAAACCTAATATTGAAAATTACAAAGCTAAACTTCAAACTTTAACCAATCCTTTCCCAAGGCAGGGATTTCTTATCCCTTTAATTTCCCAAAATTGGGAGTTGTGTATTGGAATGTTTCCCAATTTGGGAAAAAGATAGCCCCAACATTTTCCCTTATCTTGGGGAAAAAACCCATTGGATTCCCGAGGTTGCTATTTTAAAATAAGTATGCATTTTTTCCCAGACTGAACCCAGCAATGGGAAAAGTGACCCAAACTTTAATCAATCCTTTCCCAATGCAGGGATTTCTTGTCTCTTTAATTTCCCAAAATTAGGAATAACATGTTGGAACATTTCCCAACTTGGGGAAAATAACCCCATTATTTTCCCATATTTTGGGAAATGAACCCATTTCATTCCCAATGTTGGTGTATTAAATCACTATTGCATTATTTTCCAGACTGAACCCAGCATTGGGAAAAAATAACCCAAACTTTTACCATCCTTTCCCAATAGTGGAAAATCTTGTCCCAATAATTTCCTCGATAATGGGAAAATTTCCCAATATATTCATAGAGTGGGAATTGCAAAAAGTTTTCTCTTAGCATTGGTATACTAATGCTAAGAAGCCCCTAACGACTCTTTTAACCAAAACTTGACAAACTACTACAACTGTTACTAATGTGAAGTATATATATGAAATAATTCATATGTGAACTGCGGTTGCAGATGAAAGTGAATAATGATCATCGCAGTTAATTTTCCAATTTAAGCAATTGGAAAGGAGAAGCCTGAAAAAATCAGGGCTTCAACGGGATTCGAACCTGTGACCTCCGCGATACCGAAATCACTGTGAAAACCTGTGCTATTAACATTCCTCTAATTGTGTTAAACCTTGCAATTCATTTAGCACTTGTGAAGGTGTCATTCCATTCTGAGATGAAAATTTTTTTCACTCTGTTCTTGTCACGTGAACATCTCAAGCAGATATAAGGAGATTTCTTTTTGCCTTTTGATGATAATGGCCATGCCTCATGGCAAACTTCACACATATAAATTTTGAATTTAAGTGAATTATGAAAGTCGGGCATATTTTTGATAGCCCTGCATTTCTGTACATGAATTGGCCCACTCTTCATACTGTAACGTCGCCAGGGCCAAGGCTAATAAAAACACGAACTTACACAGACCAACATCTTCACGGAACAAGATTTATTTGCAACTCTAAACCCTAGACAAACACAAACGGCTATGGAAAAACAAAACAAAGAAGCGCTATCTCCAATCACAAGAACGTCCCTGTTGTGGTCTAGCCATAGGAAT
>BLFK01000241.1:170269-175373 GCA_014634185.1 Astreopora myriophthalma | reverse complement strand
GTTTGTGGCGTGTTTGACACGGAAATCTGGTCTTTAACTCGCTGAAGCTCCTCGTCTCTCTTCTTTTGGGAAAGTTCAAGGGCTCTTAGTTCTCTGCCATTTCTCCTACAGTCTCATAGAGCTGACTATCTCGTGTGTGGATTCGATCTTCTACCGAAGCGAGGCCTTGTTCAACACACAAAGGTGTCTCCTGAAGTCCGCTCGTAGCTGCCACGTCGGTGCGGTCTGTTTTGCCGTGATTCGTTTCAGTGGGAGTTGATTGCCTCCAGGATGGCAAATCTTCTTGAATTGAACTGAGCCATCCAGCTGCTGTAGGTGGGAAGCCAGAATCGAAGTCCCTAGATGGTGGATCCTCGTCGAATGTTATCAGGTCGTACTCCCGTGTCGCGTGGAATGCCATGTGCTCGCCGATCGAACGTTAAAATTCACAAGTTAAATTCAGGACTAAAGGCCTACTTTACCACTTTTCCGAATGATCCACTGCTTGCAAATTTCAGTTCCACCACCACTGCCACCAAATGTAACGTCGCCGGGGCCAAGGCTAATAAAAACACAAACTTATACAGACAAAGATCTTCACGGAACAAGGTTTATTTGCTCTAGACCCTAGACAAACACAAACGGCTATGGAAAAACAATTACAACAAAGAAGTGCTATCTCCAATCACAAGAAAGTCCCTGTTGTGGTCTAACCACAGTAATATGAGTCAACTATACTCAACTGTATACAAATCAAACATGCGTGACAAACGACACTGGTCACGAAATCGTAACTTCGCTACAATACTGTCAAATTGAGATAAATATGTTTCTTTGTTAACATTATGCACTTGTTTATCTACTATTTGCCAGGTTGTAAATTTGCTTACTGGTTTAATTTCATCAATTTTTTCTCTGCACTTCCTAATTTGCACATTCTGTTTTTTCACCTCCTCTGTCTCATTATCTTTTATTCTCCTTCTGTACCTCCTCATGTATTCTTTTTGTTTTTCTTGTCTACAACGTTTTTCACTCTGTCTCCTTAGCTTTTTTAGCAGTTTTGAAAGTCTTCATATATGCATTTACTACATTAAAGTTAAGCTTTCTTTCTCCATCTATCAATCTTTTGGTACTTATTTCTAGTCTCAGTTGTTTTCTGGGTATGTGAACTTCTTTCTTGAAATCAGCAGAGGCTTGGCATTCTTTATGCTCTAATGCTGAAAAAGAATGCTCTGGCATTAACGTACACGACTTAAAGCCTTGATGTACATGTTTATTATCATCAACATATGGCATGAGAGAACTTTCATAGACAGCAAAATACCATCCATTGGCATGAGCATCCAAAACATCTTGAAATGTAGCATATTGTTGAACTGGAGTACACGTCACCGTAATACAGCCAATAAGAGCCACTGTTTATGGCAATGGTGAAATGGTAGCTTGCACAGCGCACAACAGCTTTCAATAAGTAAAAATTACCTAAGACTTCCATACTTGCTGTAGAACAGTTTGACCAAAAGAAGTTGATGATAATTCAATTGGTTAAAATTTTGGCACAGTAACAAAATGTTGCAAAGCTGAAATACCACCAGAATGCCTTTGACATGAATCACAAAAAAGTGGTTTGCTATTAGGCAGAGCAGCTTCTGAAACAAAGTTTTTAAACTCAGTGGGCAGAATATTTGGGCAAGTAATATACAAGACAATGGTGCTTGTAGTTTCCACTATTTGATTGTTACATAGGGTGCAACAAGTCTCTTTACATTGTTGAATAAGAAATAATGATTTCAAATCATTTGTTAATCTCCAAATGTTTGCATGGTAAATATGTCACTAAAAACAGCATCTCCAGTCATTGCAGAAAATGATGGACAACAACCTCAGATCAGTGACCATACAGGCTCTCGCACGTGACCTCAACAGCACCAAGATTTTCCCTTTGATTGCATGACTCATAGATAAGTTGAAAAAAATCATTGCATGTTTTGAAGATGGTTGCCAAAAACAAAATAACAGCTCAAGAAAGCAATGAACTGCACAAGAAAATTTCCCTACATTGGTGAAACAATAATTACAAAAGTGATCTCTCACAGTTGACCCTTCATACATGTATGTACAAATACTATCAGTGCTATCACATATTGCATTGTGTTTTTCTTCCAACAGTTTAGTAGCTTCTGAATTTATGTTCCCATTCACAATGTGTGCTTCCTTGTTTGAAATAAGGAAGGGATTGAAACTACCATTAGAAGGATAAGCTATTCGCCTAGACGAGTATCTCCCCCTAAATCTAAAAAAGATGATGTGGCAATTTCGGCACACACTCCCTAATTTTAATAGATCATTGTGGCAGTAAGATTTGGAAAGAGTAACAACATAAACAATGGACACATCGTTTTCCAAACTTTTGTGCATTTTATTACTCTACGTGTACCTTCTACTTTAGTTTGCCCCAATGGGAAAAAAGCTGGTGGTTTGAAAAACATGTGATATGCTTCACAACAGTGCAATGAATTGATCAAGCTGACAGTAACTGTTGATTTACAAAGTACTTTGTTTATTGTAGCTTGCTAGCTCTCCAGGGCACGCTCGCCGCTTAAACGTTAGGTGTGCTTTGAATTTGATTAATTTATGCTCAAGTCGAGTTAAGCTAAATCTCAGTTGCTTTGATTGCTTTTTGCTCGCTGGTGGTGACAAAGTTGGCTCACTGGCCAATGTCGAGTTTACTCTCGTGTGGCTCGCTGGCCCATAGTTTGCTACAGTTGTCGTTTGTTTTAGCTTTGCTTTGATTGAATTCAGTTTACAGAGGTTTCTCGGTTTGTTTGATTGCTTTATGCCCACTAGCATTGTCTAGATTTCGCACGCTGGCCAAATCTGGCACACTGGCCATGTTTGGCACGGTGGCTGAGTACTCTTTTGGCTTGCTGGCCGATTGCTGAGCTTGCTAGCTCGATAAATATACCACAATGGCACGTAATTAAAGTACATGTTGTGGTTTGAAATTTTCTTTGGTTCAAAATTTTTAAAACTGGTTTATTTTTTTCAAACCAGTTTATAATTTTTGAACTGGTTTGTAATTTTTAAACCAGATTACTTTTTTCAAAACAGTTTAACTGAGGATATAAGACAGCACTACTATTTAGGGTTACCATTTAACCCTAAGCACTGATTTATATTGGTTAGCTTTCATAGAAGCGTCTGGTCACTTCTGACCAGTACTACCCTTTGGGGTTTGAGCTGTAAGTGGTTTGGTCTGTTTACAACATACTAGTTAATTAGTTATGTGGTTTGTTTTACGTTTTTATAACAGGCAATAAAATCAATTACAAATTTCTAAGTTGTCAAGGTGTTTTTATTTTGCATGATGTGCCTCTTTGCATGCACCTGAGAATGAAATTTCTTTGGTGTAATTTAATTCTACCCCTGTTGCTGTACAAGCATTTAGTCTTGAAGGAGCTATTAGTCCCTTAATTACACCAAATTGTGTTACGACTTTGGCATAACTGTTTTCTATTGCTGTTATTTTCCCAATTAACATGTTGGGATGCATTGGTGTTGTTTTATCAACTTTATCGATCTTGATGGAGACCATTTCATCAACTTTGAATTTTTTTTCCCCTGACTTTTGCTGTGTTTGTTTTATCATTTTTTGGTTGTAATCTCCCTGGTTTTGAATAATAGTTTTGCGCTTGTTTGATCTTTCATTACTGGTACTTGTGGTTGATGCAAATTCTTCATCAATTTGAACTGTGTGACTTTGATTGTCAATTGGAGCTTCACAGTTTACAACTGATGCATTTTCCTCAGGGGGATCTTCATGCATTTGTTCCCTATGTGGTTTAATCCCAAATACAGCTTGATAGGGAGTTTGTTTAATTGCACGATGATAGGTAATGTTCATCACATAGGCAGCTTGCATGGTATATTGGCACCATTTGTTGGTTTCTTTATTTGTACTACTAATTATTAAGGCACGGATGTCTTCTTTGAATGTTCGGTTCGATCTCTCTACAAGCCCTTGGGTTGTTGGGGTCCGAGTAGCACCATGAGCCAATTCAATACCATTTTCTTTGCAAAATTTCTTCAGTTTGCTGTTCTGAAATTCGCCACCATTATCTGTCAAAATCTTCTTTGGGTAGCCATAGGTGAAGCAGTAGTTTTGAATTGAAGTTAATACTTCATCAGCTGTTTTATTTCTTAGAGGATGAACATTAATAAACTTGGTATGGTGGTCAATTATGTTGATGCTCCACCTGTGTGTTTCCTTGCAGCTACATGGGCAATTGCGAAAGTCCATCAGGTCCACTTCTAGTAATGTTAAGAACGAATCGGAGTGAAGAGGGTGTTGGACTTCTTTGACTCTTCTGGTAATCGGTTTTTGTTCTGCATGAAACCTACAAAATGACACAAAAGTATTGACGACTTTTTGACTTATTTCTGAGTAATTGTCAGACAGCCATTTTTGTGTTTTTTCTCGGCCTCGGTGAGCAATTCTTTGATGGCAGAACGAGAGGACATCATAGAGCATGTCTTTGCTGACAACTTCTTTATTGTCACTTGTTAGCAATTTGTTGTTGGAGTACTTCCATTTCTTTCTGGTCAAAGTGTTTTCGTCCCATTTCTTCAGCACTGGTTTTTCGCTTGAGGCCAATCCAAGATTCTCTTCAGTTGTTGCTTTTAGATATGCTTTGGCTTTATCATAGAACGTTTGGTCCAAAAATAAAGTGAGTGGCGAAGATTTGTTTGTCTGAGTTTCTTTTAGTTTGTTGATGGCTTCGTAAAAGTCTGTTTTGTTTAAGCAATCCGCGTGGCTTGCAGTCAAGTCCGTGTTCGCCATGTTCGGTCAAATATTGTCAAAGTCTTCAATTTCACCGAGCAGGTGGGGATCTGGAGGCTAATAAACTCAAATGCGCATTATCATAGAATTTTCAACTGATTTGTTGGTGGTCAAGTGGAGATGAAGGTACGCTCTGAGTCCAGAGTGCTGGAGAGCTGGCGGTTCAAGCCTGAGGTAAGTTCATTTGTAAAAAAGAAAAAAGAAAAGAAATTAAAAGGTAAGTTAGAGGGGGACTGGAGAGAGAGTTAGATAGTGTGGTAGTGCTGTGGGGATTGGAATAATAGA
>BLFK01000241.1:145269-155269 GCA_014634185.1 Astreopora myriophthalma | reverse complement strand
GGAACCTCCGGTGGCTGCTCATAATCCTGATGGATTCCACTTTCCTGAAACAAAACACGAAACAACAACTGAACAAAACAACTGAAAAAAACAAACAATCTCTTATACATTCGCGCATCATCGGACCGTCCTCTCGCTATAATTTGAGACCAAAAGCACATACCACTATGGCGACAAAAACCGACCGCTTTGGCGGTCTTGTCAGCGTGAAATATGCGCCTGCGCTCATTAACTAGTCTTCGTCCTTGGTTATATCCTTATAACATTGAGATAATATATATATACCTATTAGTATTATTTATGATTTAGTAATTTATTATGGAACTGTTTTCTTGTGTATAAATTTATTGTTGACCTTCACTGTAATTCAGCCAGTGGCTGCGAAAGTGATTAATAAACAAATCAATCAATCAATCAATCAAAACAAACAGTAAAACAGGAAATTCTGTCTCTGCCATCTCTACATTGTTTTGTTCCCGTACTTTCGTTGTCAGTCCTCGCAGGAGGTTTGTTCTTACACACACCCCAATTGCTTGGTTTCCTCTATATTTATGGGATTCTTGAACTCGTCTCTTATTCATTTTAATTTCCACAAAAAGCCGGATGATAATTTTAGGACCATATTCTGATGATTTACTCACAATAGTCTCTGCCCACAAAAAGTACTCGGCGCTGGCGAACCTATTTCCATGCTGCTCTGCCAGGCGTTTGTGGACTTCCCCTAACGATGGCAGCTCCTCTTCGAGTAGAGCTTCTGCAGTAGAATCAACTGTAACACTAAGGAAAAGGGAATCTTTCATCATAGGAAGTGAAAAGATTATGCAGAATTAAAAGCAATAATGAAACTAGCTGATCATAACTGAATTTTACTTGCGATTCAGAGTGCTAGCGGATCTCTTTTCTGTCTGACACTTCTCTTTATGCCGTTCGATGAACAGCGCCAGCTCGTTGTGTTTGTGTAAAAACCTGCTGTTGTATGCATCGTAAACTTGTTGGGAGGTATTCACAAAGGATTTTTGGTTGCTTGCACCAACGAAGCCAATGTTTACGTCTTGCAAAGAAATATTTTCATCGCTGAAGTATTCTTTGGTAAGCTCGAACAATCTTGCTTTAAAGTCACTGATGTCCTCATTCTTCGAAATCCTGTACCAACTGCCTGACGAAGGTGCGTTTGTCGTTCGGGTCGTTATAAATTCTTATCGTTGTCATATACCCGGCCATCTTTTTGGTGCCTTTTCTCTAGAACGTGAAAAAACAGTGACCTGAACTCGCATGGAACTGTCCCCCAAATAAATATGCAAAGCAAAGAGGAATCGTGGCAGACCGGATTTTTCTCACTCATACACGAGAAGCTGAAATTTTGGTAACAGGTCTTTTGTTAAGCGTAGGTTCTCACTAAGATGATACTTTTCTCACATTAAGCAATAAAACGTTAGTCATGCGCGCTTGCGCACGTTCAGCTAAACAAAAGTATGAATCTATTTATATATATATTTCTCGATGAAAACGTTTTTGAAAACGGGTGTATATACATGTATATATATATATATACTATACCAGTTGAAATGCACGCCTGTTGGCAAGAGTGCTCAATAGCAGGACTAGAGCGTTAATAATCGAGGTGGTCTTATCAAACATGGATTCAACTTGGCATTTTATTACTATTTAGTTTTGTACCACACAACATGTGCGGCACTCCTCAGATAAAATAGACAAACTGTTAAAATACCGTTACAATGTATGCTTGGGTTTGAAAGGCGCAGCTTGCTTTAGAATCTTCCAGTTTCTTTTAAAATCTAACCCAGCATTCTGTACTGAGCTTCTTGCTCGCGTCTCTGAATGATGACATATGGTTCACGAATCTATTTTAAAAGAGGTCTCATTAAGTCTTACGTAACTTTGGGCTGGCCTGCTGTCTTTCGTGGTGACTATTGTAAGTAACTTCGAGTCGTATACTGTAACTGAAATTGATTTAATTTGTTTTGTGCGTATTTACAGTAAAAAAAAAAGATGCACTGATTATGTGAATGTACATTAATTAGTTTCAAATGTCAATCGATTAGATCAAAGGTCCACTGTACAAACAAAACACATTACATAACAAGTCGCTAAAACATGTGACATTTCATGTGGGCCCACGTGTAATGTGTGCGAAGAATCTGACACTCCCCAAAGTTTATTCACGCCGTGAGAAACTTTCAATGTCCGGATTTATCCCAAAAAAATATTTACAATAGACTATACAATGTTCATTTGTCTACGGCTGATCTCCCCTATCACGGCCGCAGTACATCGGGGTCGCACAGCTTGATTTGAAATATCTGCAATGGGCCGCGTCTCATTGTTTGTACTTGACTTGACCTCGATTGAAATGAAATGTTGTATGACCCTCCGCAAATAGGTCGGTCGCTTGTCGCTGTTTCCGACTTTGACTATCGCAGCACGAACCTTTCCATCAGCTCCAGGAATAATGCACCAGTCAATGTAAATCCCCACCTCCCCCAGGCCGGGGATTAGCGGGGACATGGATTTGGGCAGCTGGCAAAACTTAGCCAAGCGGGGCATCATTGCATGGAAAATCCCCCGCTCTTAATGGGCAGAGCACCCTTTAATTTTAACGTCCACAGAAAATTCACACAGGACTTTTGTGCTAACATTGGCAGTAGAATTTATTTCTGCTTTTACAATACACAGGTCATGAACTTGTGAACACACCAAACGTTCATATGCCTCAGTTATCGAGTACTCTTCTTGCCCCTTTTTTGTGACATAACAGGTTTCTTTAGCTTGCCTAAAGAAAAAAAATAAATATAAATACATAGTTTAAATATGTAAAAACAATGTCAACACAGAAGCAAATATAATTGAATTTACACAACAGTCTTCAGTATATTTTGTTTCCTGTTGCACTAGCAGAGGTGATACTTGTGGCAAATTAGTAGACAATGTACCAAACAGGTACAAAATAACATGCAATGTAGATGTGCAACAAGTTGATAGACTGCTTGTACTATACCTGTACAGTTGGGACAAAACCAGTTGCCACGTGGGACAGTGTCCTCTGTTATACCCACACATATATAATGGAACCATCGATGCTGACCGTCATTGTCATCACACAGAATCAATTCGTCGGTATCTTCAGTGCCACATAAACAAAATGGTCCCTGGTCAGTTTTGCTCTCGCCTGAGTGAAATGACAAAAAAAAAACATAACTAGTGATTTTTCACTATGCTTAACGAATCAACTATTATACTCATACTCATACTATGTATACTTAACTCATACTCATACTCAACTACTTATACTCATTGCCATCAGCACAGTATGGACCAGGGCATAAAGGTGAAACAAAAGTTTTTCCCAACCTATGATCTAAATTATCATGTGGCCTACGTTTGGACTTTCGGGTAGCTGCCGCCTTCACTGCTCCAGCCCTGCGTCTGTCAGATACTGCAGAGAGATGTTCAAGCTACATTTCAACATCTGACACTGGCTGGTGTTGTGTGCTAGGGTTCGGTGTACTACTATAGAGTACGCAGTGAAGACGATAGGAGTGCTTCACACAACTGCTTTATTAGTCTGTCTGATCAATGCTATTTACAATATATATATAGGTATAATCACATGGTGCGGTTAAGGTGTGCCAGCCAATAAGAATCGATTATCCGACAACTAAGGAATTGATACTAAAATAGTCGTAGTCCAGTAACGAACACTACAGCTGGCACTTGACGTTTTCTCTTGGCTTCGAAATACCTCCTTATGGTTACTGATGGTGGCTCTTTCATACACTCATTTGTCCCATGCATCAAAACATGCCTGATGTTTTCTTCAGGTGACATATAGTGCCCAGCACAAAATGACTGACAGTTGGAGCACTTGCCTCCCCAAGGTCCTGCTGGATCAGGAATAGGAAGAGGGAAGTATGTGAGCGGAGGACCACCAGTAAACCAAGCCAACAGTGTCTCAGGCTTACCCTTTTGACATACTGGATGAATACAATCTGATTTGTAGCAAGGTAGTAGGACAAATGCATATTGATCTGGAAGAGCACAAACCATGTGACTGTTCCTTAGATTCCAAATCTGGCTGAAGTACTCAAACTGTGTACTATTCTCTCTTTGCAGCTCTGTTCTTGTTTTCTTTGAACCATGCAAGAAAGCAAGAAGGTTTGGTCGTCTGCTTCGTAGGTACTCCTCATGTTCATCTCTTGACCCCTTAAACAACTTAATTTTCGTTTCACCACATGGAGCTCCGTCAACACGGTCAAAGTAAACATCAGTTGCCAGGTGTAGCTTTTCATATAGCTTTACTTCATCCAAACCATTTTCAGTTAGATTGGAACCAGCAAGGGTCGACGGAATGAATAAATTGCTGTGAGCACGAGCAAAACAACCATTCATCAGTTCGACTCTATTAAGGAAACTTCCTCCACTGTATCTACAGGTAACACAAGTGCAAACTTTTTCCTCGGTATAGTGAATCTCTGTCCACAAAAACTGAACTTATTTCAATGAAGGCCGCTCATCTGTTGCCCCATCCACGCGAATACAGTCTGTATGCTTGTCCTTTGACTTAAGAAACTGGAACTCAGAAGTGGGCTTGAGCATTCTAAAGTCAGCTGCATGTTGTGAAGGGGTTTTTTTCAAAGACGTAGTGAGGCTTAACCACTCCAGCACACCGTTCCAGGGTAGTTTCTGTTCCCATGAACAAATATGACGACGTTTGCAAGACTGATGAATATTTATTAACATAATCTGTATGTGTAGTTATCTCCTGGACGTCAGCTGATAGTGACTTGTGTTGGCTGTGCGTGTAAGTTGTGTCTGGGCAGAACCCAGCTCGATCATCACGATTTAAAATAAGCTTGTCCTGCCCATCCTTAAGCTGAATGAAGTCAAGCCCCTTGTACATTGCACAACTGTAATGTGCATCCACATTAAGCTTTAGCTGGAAGCCTTTCCTTGCTCTGCGGCAAGTAACTTTCACTATACCTTTGTACCTCTTAGCAGAAATCCGACGTTTATTGCACACAACACAAAGTTGGACCACTGTTCCATACCCGATCTTTGTCTTGTACTTGTCTTCAAGATACCTTTGTATGGTATGTCTCCGACTGCCGTAATGCCCATTTCTTTTAAATCTTCTTTGCTGAGACTACCCAGACTTTGAACTTTAATCCTTCAGAAACAAAAATACGCTTACTTCTATTAGTGCTCATATATTTCGTAAGTCTGTTTCAAAATCAGCAAAATGGATTGTAAAAAGTAACAGAATGCCAGAATATATTTAATACCTGTAATACCTCCCCGCTTCGGTCCGTAATGCCACACTCATTATAATTTTTTTTCCACAACCCCACATTCTGTTGTATGGGCAAACATTGCAAAAAGCTCTTCTAAGGGAAAACTCTATGTTTTAAATTTTCAGTTCTGAGTGTTTCCGAATCAGGATGGTTCATTTGAATTACAGATTACCTAGATTTCATTAGTCTCACCTCATGTGCGATGCTCGCCGCCATTTTGGAAAGTTCGTTTCCAGTCTCCCACTCGTTCAACGCCCCGCTCTCCGGGGCGGGAACCGTTAACACAGGAATTTGCGTCGCTCCCGGGGGCGTTCAATAGTTCCAGTGAAAGAAAACGTCTTCCCTATGACTTCGCTGTGGCCCGCTAATCCCCAGCCTGGGGGAGGCAGGGATTTACATTGACTGGTGCATAAGTTCCTCAACTCTTGCAATCTTCCAGTGAATTCTATTCGTTGAATCGTTTTTGAGCAACGCAACATCTCCAACTGAGATTTCTTGAATGGCATTTCCTTTGTTTGTCGCATTTAACTGTTCACGTAAACTAGTGAGATATTCCTTTCTCCACTGTTTTGTAACTTGCTGTAGTAAATTCTTGTGATGGCGAGCTCTTCTTGTCAATGACTGGTGAGTACTGATAATTTCGTGATGCATGCTGTCTGGTGTTAATGTGACACGTCGCCCATAAACAAGATCTGAAGGCATCAACGGATAAGAGATTGAATTCGTGTCGTCGTAAACGTAGGTGGTCGGCCTTGCATTGATCACTGACTCGATTTCCACCATTAAAGTTCGCAATTGTTCAAAATTCAGAGTTGCTCGGCCAAGCACCTTCTTCAGAGGCGTCTTGACACTTGGGACTAAGTGCTCCCAGAAACCTCCCCACCAGGGAGCCCTTTCAGTGATGAAGTTCCAGGAGATTCTTTGATTAACAAGGTAACGCAACACTTTGTTGGATCTTGTGATCCTTCTGATTTCTTTGCTCGAAGACTTGAAAGTTTTTTCATTGTCTGATGTAATAGTCCCAGGGAGTCCTCGTCGACCAGCAAAGCGCCTGAAGGCCAACAGAAATTCTTGTACCTCGAGACTTGTGCATAGCTCTAAGTGTATAGGTCTGGTTGACGCACATGTAAACAAACACACGTAAACTTTGCTTGATCCATTCGCGTGTTCATTGACAATATTTAGTGGTCCCACAAAATCCAATCCCACATGCGTGAAGGGTGGATCTTCTGATACTCGTTCACTCGGAAGATCAGGATTTGGCTGAGACTTGTATGGCATTCCATTGATCCGTAAACAAATCACACATTTCTTGATCACTCATTTTACTGCTTTGCGACCCCTCAAGATCCAAAATCGCTCTCTTATCATGGTAAGAGTGTCTCTTAATCCACAGTGTTTCACAGATGCATGTACTTTCTTAATAACCAATGGAACAAAATCGTGCTTAGCTGGCAAAAGAATTGGATTTCTTGCGCTCCCCATTAATTTGGCATTGTTCATTCAACCCTTGCATTTAACAATACCATTTTCTAGAAATAATCCAAATTGTGAGATGTATGTCGGCGGCACAGTCTTGTTTTGCCTGTGATCACGTAGAAACTTGATTTGTTCATCAAATGAGGATGCTTGCACTGCCTTAATCCAAAGTTCCTCAGCATTAGTTAACTCTAGGGCAGTAAGAATTTCAGTTCCACTACCAGAATTTGACTTGGTTCACACTGTGTTCTTCAGCTTGTTTGCAAATGTAACGACGAGGGGGGTCACGCGAAGCAATTTCGTCAGATCGCTAAATCGCACAATCACACGATGTCAATTAAATTGTCAACCTTTGGGGTAGTCAGTTCGTTCCCTGCAATGTTCACCAAGGAATGAGTGATATTAACTGCATTCTTTGCAGCTTCTTTAAGTGCTTCTTCATCTCTTAAATGGGTCGACTCGTTAGATGGCCATTCTGTCTCCGGCTGGTATAGAAATTCAGGTCCGTTCCACCAGATTGCATTGTTTGTAAGGTCCTTAGCCCTTGTACCCCTTGACTGCAAGTCCGCTGGGTTTTGTTTTCCCAGACAATGACGCCAGTCATTCTTTGAAGTTAACCTGCGAATTTCCTCCACTCAGTGCTGCACGTGTTGTTTCCAGGGTTTTTTGTTTTTTATCCAACATAAGGCTGTCATCGAATCAGTCCGGTAAACGGTCTTGACATTACCTTCGGTCAAATCAAGGCTGTTCACGAGTTGGGCGAGAATGAGAGCACCTAACAATTCCAGGCGTTAAATCGTCTGTCTTTTTAACGGCGCCACTCTTGTTTTCGAGGCAACTAGAGGAACATCGACTTCACCATCTTCATACAGTGATCGGATGTAAACAACTCCTGCGTAAGCACGGCTAGAGGCGTCGCTAAATCCATGAAGCTCGAATTGCACAGCCCTTGATTGGAAATAACAACGGATTATTTTGACATTGTTCAAACACTTTAATGAATTCCAGGTTCCAAGATGTTTTGGCAGGTTGCTATCCCAGTCGATCTTGTCGAGACAGAGTTCCTGGAATAGAATTTTCATTTCCACAGTGCACGGAGTGAGAAATCACATCGGGTCAAATACCATTGCTGACAACTTCAAAACAGAATGCGTGGTCGCCGGAAGTGACATTCCATAATCGCATAGATCAGTAAAGTTGAAGAAAAAGTTGTCTTCGACAGTGTCCCAGTTCATTTCAAGAACCTTAACCACTGTGTCGTTCTTCGTTTCAGAATTTCCGGGGGTGACTGACGATTTAGCGTACGACTCATCATCTTCTGCAGTAGCTGGGTCAACCGACCCCTTTTGTTCTTGCGAACTCTCGCAGGCTTCAATCGATTTCAACAGTGTTTGAGAATTCGAGTTCCATTTTCTCAGGTTGAAACCACTGCTAGCAATAATCTTCTTTGATTTCTGATAAACAACGAAACCGTTCTCATCGTTCTCTTCTCCAGTTAAAAGATCGTCCATGTACAGGGACTTGCGTAACAGCTTGTACATTTCGGGTTCACTTTGTTTGTAGAGATTTAGATGATGCGCGATGGTTTCACCAAGGATAGAAGGTGATGGATCAATATTCATTGACTTCTGGCTTCTCGGCGAGCAGATCTTTGAACCACAGAAAGTGTAGCATGTCTCGGTCTTCCGATTTGATTCCGACCATCAAGAACGCCTCCTCGATGTCCGCGGTTAGAGCGACGAAGTTCCAGCAAAACCTGGTTAGCATTTCAAAGATGTGAGGAATGTAGTTTTCTCCCACTTCCAAACAGTCATTAAGAGAGCATTCGTCCTTACAATTCTTCGCAGAGCCATCATACATGATTCTAACCTTTGTCGTTTCACAATCTCTTCGCACGACTGCATGATGTGTTGAGTAGTGAATTCGTCTTGTGCTAAGTTTACCTTCCTCTAGCGTTTGATCTTCGGTCTCCGGCACAATTTCGACAATCCCGTTCTTTCTTTGCTCTTGAATGATGTTGCCGTATTCCTTCAGCAAATTCGGCTCACTCAATTTCAAATGCAACGATCGTAATCTGGTTACACACATTCCATAATTGTTAGATTGTGGTAAACAGTCACCCTTCCAAGGCAGGTCGACCTCATAATGACTACCATTGAACGTAATTGCTCCCTTTTGTTTTACTAATTCGCTTTTGCAGTCGGTGTCAACAATTCCTAGACTTTCAACATCCCAGAATCTTTTCAGTCTCGTCACTTTCCTTTGCTCCGTGTGAAAAATACGGCCCGCCCGATATGACCAAATTGGAAACGACATTTGTTTCGTTTTGTGAGTTGTTGGTGGGTCCAGAAAGAAGCCATCCCAGCTTACTTCTAATTGCAGTGGGACCACACTCTCCTCGAATAGTTTCCCCTGTAACAAAGTCCCAGTAGTGATCTGAATCAATCAAGATGTCGATCGAATCTGGACTCTCAGCACTGTCAGCCAACTCTAATTCTTTTAAATGCAGATGATCTTGTAAGTTCACTCTTTCCGTCAGTGGTGAGCAAATAATCGGGAAACTGAGCGCTGTAATTGCAACACATTCGCTGTCGATGGTTTGAATTGGCAAGGTGACGACTTCACATCTTTGTTTTCGATAAGTCCCATCTCCGAACATATTTAGATGCAAGGTTTCGATGTTCGCTGACTTCAGACCTAATTTCCTTCTTACACTGTCGGTAATGTAAGATCTTTGACTGCCGCGGTCAGACAGAATCCTCATGGTCGTCGATTTGCTCTGATCTTCATTGGTTGCTAAAGCTGTAGCGGTTTGCAACAAAGCACTCCCCTTCCTTCTCCACGTCACAGTTGTTAAATGAGTTGTTGAGGCTTCTGTATTAGCCGTATTGACTCTCGTTGTGTTGTTTGGGACTTGGGTCTCCGGTTTGCTTTGAGACGATTTTTCCTCGGGAGGTGGAGGATGAGAATTCAGTGCTTCACCCAGTGATTTTGCTTGACAGATCGATTGATGATGTCTTCGCTTGCAATTTCTACAACTCTTGTCGCACTGATCAACTAAATGTCCCTTCTTCAAACACATAAAACATCTCTTATCGCATCTAAGAATGTCTTTCCTGGCATTGATATCTGTTACCTTGGTGCAAGACGCTGAAAAAATGTCTTTCAGTGCAGTAAACGCATTTTGGGACAGTGGACCTGTTCTGTGTTTG
>BLFK01000241.1:111157-133956 GCA_014634185.1 Astreopora myriophthalma | reverse complement strand
CGTTTGTGATGCGAAGGTAGGACACTGCGCCATAAGCGAACTGACTGGCATCAGCAAAGTGGTGGATCTGACAAGCTGTGACGTCGCCGAAGTCTGGTGGCTTAAAACATCGATAAACTTTGAGTGACTCCAGCTTAGGGAGATCTCTGAGCCAATTCTGCCAGGTAGTGATGTCTTCGTTTGAAACTATGTCGTCCCAACCTAAGCCTTTTCGACACAAGTTCTGCAGTAGACGCTTGGCTGGGAGGATGAAAGGTGCAACGAACCCCAGAGGATCATAGATGGAACTCACGATGGAGAGGATTCCTCGTCTGGTGTAAGGCTTGTCCTTTAACCCCTTCAGCGCCAAGGGCTACCCTAGTGACGAGTAAAATCGTCTGGCGTTAGACAGAGTAAAATCCCTAGGCGTTAGATAGAGTAAAATCCCTAAAGTGGGTCTCGGCGGTGAAAGGGTTAATGGAGACATAGTTTTTGATCAGACGGAGAGGTGGTATAACCCCTTCAGCGCCAAGGGCTACCCCAGTGACGAGTAAAATCGTCTGGCGTTAGACAGAGTAAAATCCCCTGGCGTTAGACAGAGTAAAATCCCTAAAGTGGGTCTCGGCGGTGAAAGGGTTAAGGATATCTTAGTGCCAAAGGTGTCCGTCTCGACATCCCATCGGGTTCCCAGAGCACGTTCGCAAGGCAATTGGTCGAGTAGATGATCCTTCACCGAGACTGCTCTCTCCGACGCAGGCACAGACTCAATGACCTTCCTGGAGTTAGAAATCCATTTGGTTAACCGAAAACCCCCTTTGGAAAGCAGTACGCGAAGCTCTGATACCAATGATATTGCCTCGCTTTCGCCTTTGATAGACTTCAAACAATCGTCCACATAGAAATTGCGCCTTAGAGTTCTCACTGCCTCTTCGCTGAACACTTCTTGATTATCGTCTGCCGTCTGCTTTAAGCCAAAATTAGCGCAACTCGGGGACGAAGTGGCACCGAATAAATGAACAAGCATTTGGTAATCCTCTGGGTCCTTATTGAAATCGTTTTCTGGCCACCATAAGAAGCGAAGAGCATCGCAATCCTTAGGGCTGACACGTACCTGGTGGAACATTCCTTCAATGTCAGCCATTATGGCGATGGGCTCTTCACGAAAGCGAATCAGAACTCCCACCAAGTTGTTTGTTAGGTCTGGACCCTGCAGAAGCTGAGAGTTTAGAGACACCCCGTTGTATCGTGCGGCACAGTCGAAAACCACACGAACCTTGTCTGGCTTGTTTGGGTTCACGACTGGGTGGTGAGGTAAGTACCATGCTACACCGGCGGTATTTTCCAATGGAGCCTTGGGTACCATTTGAGCGTGCCTGTTCGCGAAAAGGCTGTCCATGAATGCTGAATACTTCAAACACAGGTCTGGGTTCTTCAGTAATCTTTTGCGCAGTAATTTCAAACGGTGTTCTGCCATTGCGCGATTGTTTGGTAAACAGGGCACATGGTATTTCCAGGGTATGTCTATCTGGTAATGACCCTCCTTCAAACAGATTGACTCCTTCATGATGGATAGTGCGCGCTTGTCTTCTTTGGACATTGCTGGTTCGTTCACGCATGTGGAATCCAAGAATTCCCAGTCGCAGAACGTGCGAAACTGCTGGCTAAGTTCCTTGTCAGCCTTTACAAAGTTGCACACCGGCTGTGACTGACCCATTCTCACCAAGGGTCCATTCACCGTCCAACCAAATATAGTTCGAGTCGCAAATGGGCCTTGACCTTGACTAACACGAGTTTCATAAGGTTCCAGGGCCTTCGGAACATCACATCCAATAAGCAAGCCGATATCCGAATCGATCGTTCGGATTTGAAGATCTCTGAGGTAAGGGAAGCTGATCACATCCTCCCTAGTCGGAATACTGTCATTACTCACGGGTAGGCTCGGTACTGAAAACACGGACGGAAGGTCAACAAAGTAATTCTCATCCAGATCAAATACTTCTAGACTGAAGAGATTGCAGCTCATTATACAGTTCTGTTTGCCAAGGGTAGTAAGGGAAAGTCGTGTCTTGTCCCCTTCGATGCCCAAAGTCTCCACGAGCTTGTTGGAACAGAATGTGGTATTGGAGCCGCTATCGAGAAAGGCGTAGGTTACGGTTGAACTACTTGATCCTTTAGCCTTGACCCTTACAGGAACTATCGGTAAGGCAGTAGCTGATTTGCCGGCCCCAATTGAAGCGCACTGACCATCGGCACTGATAAAGCTGCTTTGGGCGTTGCATGCAACATTGCCGTCTGGTATGGACGCTTCATGCTCATTAGTATTCTCACAAGGTGATGTCTCCTCAGGAACTTGTCCATCTCTCTGTGGGTGGAGATATGTGGAGTGCTTCGATTGACATCCAGAAACCTTACAGAAACTTTACTTGGGGCATGCCCTCACAAAATGGCCAGGAAGGAGGCAGTTAACACAGAGACCCTTTGAATGAACGAACGAACTGAAGTCTCTGCTCCACGTGAAGCTTCTTAAAGTCTTTGCAGCGGACTAAGACGTGATGACCATTGCAGAAAGAACACTTGACAGGTAGCCTCGTTGTCACAGTTTAGCCAATGGATGAATCTGGCTGCTTATTGTTAACATCATGGTGGTGTCCGTTATTCTCGGAAGTAGCAAAATTGGCACCTCTTCTATTGAATGATCCTTTTGAATCCCTTCTGCCAATCTTAGGATCATCTTTAATGTCTCCAAACACCGGATGGGCCATTGTGCATGCTTTCACGTCCACAAACTTCACGAAGTCATGGAAAGTGATCTCTCTCTGCTCATTATTCGTAATGTCATCCGCCTTGTTGTGCTAACTTCGTCTCAACGGGAGAGGCAACCTTCTCACAATTTTCTGTAAACTGTCAGGATTGTCAACTTTGTTGAGGTAACCAACATCTTGCAAAGTATTCTTACAATTTGTAAGTGCAATTGAAAGCTTTTGGAGAGCGTTACAATCCTCACTCTTTATGGGTGGCCCGTTTACTAAACGTACTACCAGGGTTGTTGCGATTTTATATCCTTGACTGTACCTTTCCTTCAAAAGACGGCGCGCTTCGATGTATCCCCTATCTGGTTCCATCACCAGGCAACTTTTCATTAAATCATGGACATCACCACGAGTGTATTGCACAAGATAGTGTAGCCGCATCTTGCTGTCTTTGGTCTTCGCCTCAAGAAGATTCATAAACGACCGCACGAAGTTGTAGTAATTGGCGGGGTCTCCGTCAAACACTTGCACCTCGCTGCTTGGTAATGTGAGTGACAAGGAAAGCTTGTTTTGCTGAGTGAGTAGTTCCTGCAATTGCAGATCACGTGATTCTTGGAGATAAAGAAGACTCTTGTTATGCCTCTGTTGCTCTCTCTGGATCTCTATTAGTTTTTGTAGGAATCTCTCCCCGGCAGATGAGCCATGTAATGATGGACTATCTTTTATACCGTCTTCAAGATGACCGGCAAGGCGAACATCTTCATAGTATTTGTTCTCTAAAGGCTTGGTGTCCTGTGGAGCCATGGGACGATGTGGCTTCATAGGAGAAAATGGAAGTGGGAGCACTTGAGCAGGAATTCCAGATGGCTGTTTGACGCTGGCAGTTTCTAGCTCGGCATTCGCGTACATTTGCTCCTCGGCCTGCGCTCTAGCAATTTTCCTTTCCAGATCCAGCTCACGCTTTCTTTGATCGAGGAGTAACTTGGCTTCTTCTTGAAGTTGTTGCTGCTTAATATCTTGCTGTATAGCTAGCTGTTTATGGAGGGTTGCGGCATCTACTTGTAGAGCTGCCCTTTTTGCTGTAGTGGCCAATCTTGGACCATGCACATGAGCCGAAGAGCCACGACCCGATTTTCGGGATGACGCGTGTGACGCGCGTGATCGCGTGTGTGTTCTCGAACCGACATTGCTAACTGAATCTTCCGGTCGAACTTCGCTCCCATAATTCTCTGCACTGGCCCTTGAGATAAACTGATGTAATGTCTCTCGAAAATTAGCAATCCTTGCACATTCGGATTCGTAATAATCGTGGAAGTCTTGAATCTCATCTTCATCACTTAATATTGAATGGTAATTTGCATGAGCAGTTTTGAAAGCCTCTATTACCTTGTTAAACTCTTGAGCCTTGGATAACAATTCCTCCGTTAAAGGCGATTGCGACATACACATAGTGATTTCAGTAATTTTCTTCGTAACGTTACCCTTTGCCGCTCGTCTGCTTCTACGAAGACGGAGTAAACTCTCATTCCTAACACCCTCTTGATCAAGCGTTACGTTGGGTAGAACTTGGCGACGGGTAGCTTGGCCATCGGTTTCTTCTTCCATCGTCGAGTTGAACAGCGATCGACGATTAGGAAAAGCAGTCAACCTCTGGAACCATTTTCGAACGATGTAGCCTACAGATCTTGTCGACGCTACTTGTAGAACTTTCGAACTCACGCCCTGTTGAGTAAGACTCGAGGAGCCCGTTGAGGTTTGAGTGATCGAGCGAGCAAGCGAACGAGGTTCGACTAGAAAAATAAATAGAAATACATGTGAAGAAGAGCCGAGCGATGATAAAAATACAGGATAGAATAAAGAGACTTACAAATGTTTCCTGACTGTAGCGACGACGATAAAGCTTTGTAGATTATTAACGGCAACAATATTATTGAAGTTAGAGAAAACGTTGAGAAACAATTAGCGCGCTAGGAAACCGTAGCATTTAAATAGTCCTAATTTGCATGCATAAATGGCGAGCTAACATAAAAATTCGCACGTGGAATCCTACAAAAGGTTAGCTTTTCTGAGGCCGGGTAGATATCATTTACGTAAATAAGAAACAGTAGAGGGCCAAGTACACTCCCCTGAGGGACGCCGCAAAGGGTACTTTCCTTACTAGATACGTGGGGACGTACTTGAGTGGTCTGGATTCTGTTTGACAGATAGGAGGAGAACCAATCGTTAACTATACCACAGATGCCGTAATGGTGTAATGGTATAATTTATGAAGGAGGATAGAGTGATTGACAGTATCAAATGCTTTTTGAAGGTCAATAAATACACCACAGTAGAACATTCCCTTGTCCATGTTTGATTGAATTTTGTTCACAATATCCAGGATTGCGTGCTCAGTTGAGCGCTGTTCTCGGAACCATACTGAGACTCGTAAAATAAACAATGTTTACTAAAAAAGGACTTTAGGCGATTGTACACAATTTTCTCAAAAAGTCTATTAAAGACCGAAAGAAGTGATATAGGACGATAGTTCCCCGGCTCGGCTTCATCCCCATCCTTAAATATTCGAATAATCTTAGCATTCTTAAGTTTGGAGGGGAAAATACCCCTTTGAACCGAGATGTTTATTAGGAGGCCCAAGGGGCTGATATAATATGACATGAACATTTAAGTAATCGAGTTGGACACGAGCAGAGTCCATGGGACTTGTTTGCTGGCGTAAGCATTATTTCAAGCTCGATTTCAGAAGGAAGAACAGAGTCAAACACAAAAGAGCGGGAAGGAACATTTATTGGGAGGTAGTCACGAAAAGACTTGCCGCTGTTTGGTAGATCGGAGGCAAGTGGGTTGCCAATAGAAGCAAAAAAGCGATTGAGCATGTTAGCATTTTTCTAGGGGATCATGGGATATCCCCTGGCTTAGAGTGCGTTTCATTGCCACAATCAATTTCTAGTTTTTCTTTTTACGGTTGATCAAATCATTAATACCTTCTCAGGTCTGCTTGAGGTTGTTTGTATTGTTTTGAAAATAATTATGGAAGTAGATTTTTTTACTCAGACAAGTTAATGTTGAAATTTTATTTCTATATATCTTAAAGAGTTTAACATTTCCCCCGTCGAGAAGTTTATTTTTCATTTTGATAGATTTACGAATTCCTTTTATAATCCAAGGTTTTGAAAAATATTTAATCTTCCGCCCAGAGATTGGTTTTAATGGAGCGTGTTTATTGATCAGTTTATTTAATTTATTGTAAAAAGAAGAGAAAGCCTTATCGATATTAATTTCATTACGGGAAACTATATCAACCCAATCAATACGCGACAAGATGTGTATAAATTTTTCTTCAGAAAATTTAGAAAAATCGCGTGCAAGAGGTCTGTCAGGTATTCCCTTGATTACAAGTGAGCTTGTTATACAAAATTGGGAGAAATGGTCACTAATATCAGAGATTATGTTGCCACTAATTATATTTTCATTAAGCTTGTTTGTAAATATATTGTCAATTACTGAGAAAGAATTGCAATGCACGTGGGTTGGGTTATCTATACAGGGAACTAAACTAAGGCTCTGAAGAGTTAGAAGAAAATCTTGTGCATAATTGCAGGAATTAAAGTGGAGCAGATTAATATTAGCGTCAGTCATGACATAGATAGGCTTTCCAGTAGCAATAAGGTTCTCTGCAGTTTTCTCAAAATACTTTAGAAATTGCTCAGGTGAATTATGCTGACGATATAACACTCTACAGATAATGTTTGCCGCATTTGTTTGATGAATTTCAGCCCAAAGGGCCTGAAATGCTTCGTTAGAGCTTTTCTCTAAAACTGTGTATCTTAACTCTGAATCAATGTACATGCTGATGCCACCCGCTGAAAGAGGTGTCGGGATGTATTCAAAAGTGTAACCTGGAATTTCAGGATTGAAGTTAATAGAATTTGCATTTCTCATTCTTGTTTCTGTTACTCCTATAACACTGAAATGAAAATTAAGTTCATCAAGCAAATGGCTTTGGAAGTTTTCGAGATTGCCTTTTAAGCTGCTAACATTATTATGGAAAAAAGACAGTTGGCGATGAGAAGGTTGTTCATTTAACTGATTTTTTAGCTGACTAAAACTATACGGAGAGTAAGATTTACAGCAGATAGGATAAATAGCAGAGAAATCTGTCATAAAATTTATTGTTTTCAGACTTTAAAGTAAAGATGTCAATGTCATATAGGCTAGGTAATCGTTCAAGATATTTTTTAGAAGGAAGATTATCATTTGCTAGGAGATTAATAATTTACCCTGGCACTGAATTATGGAACTCTGCCCATAGTACAGTAGTTCATAAAGGAAAGCCTTATTTTTCTTAACTTCGGCAGAAATCCGCATTGATAAATATTTGAGCACTGGAATCTTCTAACTACAATCATACAAAGACTTAGCTGAGTGCTTCCTGTTCATCTTGGATGATCCAAGAGAGATCGCTTGGGCTACGGACCTTTAGAGAACGTGAATCTTCTGATCTGTGAAGGAAAATGGTTCCGTTTTTGGTCCAGCAGAACTGAAAACCAAACCTGGTCTTGAATGATTTGGCGTTCCCATACAACTCCTGCCTTCTCGGTGTAAGATGGTCAAGGATTAGTTTATGTTCTGACTCTCTTCTAAACCAACGTCTCGAGCTGCCACACTCGAGGCCTCCCTTCTTGCCGCCATGACATTATTTCACGCGAGTCGCCTTGCAAATTTGCAAATGATTGGTTTAGGCTCGGAGCGAGAGGAGTCTCGAAAAGAGACTCTGTGAGCGATGTTGATGTCGTTAATAGTAATGTTAGCGCCCATGCGATTGAACAGATTAACACAAAGATTGCTGGTTTCGGATGCGTCTTCATTAACCTTTAGCTCAGGGACTCCGAGAATTTTGATGTTGAAGGCGTAGCTATAATCTTGCATCTCGTTCACCACAATCTCCAGATTCGCGAGGCTTTCCTCGATGTCATTGAGTCATTTCCGAATGCTATGCAGCTCTCTCTGGAAGCTTGACTCTGAGTCATGCAGCCATTCTAAGCTCCCTTCTGTCTCCAGTTGGGCTTCCGGTCCGCCATTAGCTCCTTTTCTGACAGTTAACTCTTGTGCAGCAACTCGCTGCTCTAGTGATTTTATATCACGTCGAGCAGAATCAAGCAGTTTGTTAAGTTCCTCATTACTTTTCCAAAGCGATTTGACTTGTTGATTTGACATTATAAGTGCGTAAATTGACTTTTTTGAACGCTTTAAGTGGAGCTTCAAAAAGTATGTCTGACCGTTACGCACACATGCGCACACATGCTAAAAGCGTACTTTTGGCATGTGTGCGCATGCACAGAAGGAGTACGGGTTTTTGGCACCTGTTTATCTTGATTGGTCTTCAAGAAACTGGAGCTGTTATTTTCAGGAGCCTTTGACCTGTAGTTTCGTGCCGTATGAGGTGAGTCTGAAAGTCTTTGTTCCGCTCAAACAGCTGGGGGCAAAGACAGCAATACCAGTGACCTCTTTTTTTGAAGTCGTTTTGGACCTTTCCAGCCATTGTGGAGCACTCCAAATTACATCTCATGATTTTACCTGTAGTGAAATATGCTTGTTAGAGTAATCCAGTTTAAAAACAACTGAATGTGACAAATTATGGGCAGACTCCTAAAATAAGCTTTTATTCGCTTGCTCTCGAGCCAAAACTCGTTGAAACCCATGATACACAGAGACCTATTGTGGTGGAGCTTTGTGAGGCAGAGATTTTCGAGTTTTGTACTCCAAAATTAAAGTAGCAACGGAACAGTACAAAATGATGAGGAACTTGACTTCATCAAGTGGAAGTATGCTTTTCGAGTTTATCTTAAGGTAACTTTCATACTGAGGCTCAATTCATTTCAAGCAAGATACTTGACAAAACAAGATGCCTGGAGGAGTTCACGTGGGATGCGTCGATCGATGAATGGCTGTCAACAGTCAGTGTTTATACAAACAAATAAACTTATACTGTAAATAGAAATGCTAATGTCAACATTCAGTACGGCATCAACAAACGGTGTTGATTGTACAATTTTGCAAACAAGAAGAACAAGTCAACAACACGGATATTATGCAAGGTAACCCATCCAAGTAGTAAGCCCGGCCAACAGGGCTTAACTTCAGTGAGAAGCACAAGCACGTGGCTGATTACCATATGAGGCCACGAAGGGAAAAAAAATGCAAAAAGGAACTGGACTGATTTTTTAGACGTAGTATGCCTGTGCCTGTGTCTGTGTATTCATAATCTTACCATGGTGCGATATTCTGTGGTTCCAGTGTGTGTTCTTAAGATGTTCCCTCAAAACACATGTCTTTGTGCCCTTCTTCACTGACTTCCGGCAGAAGTGACAATGGTACAGAGTGCCACCACATAAGCAGTTGGTATCTGCACATCTTGTGTATGTGTCTGGGCACTCAGAGTCGCCTGGGAGAATCAAAACATGCGCTTTGTCCTTAAAAAAAAACAGTGCAAGTAATTTTTACCTGCAAATGTCACTTGCTTAGAATTAGTTGCTTTTTCTTATGTATTTATGTATGTATGTATTTACTTATTTGTTCATAATAATATATTATTCTTTATTTCAGTTAAGTTTCATGAGGTAGGGGTAGCCTCTTACGAAATACCGCCACATGAAACAGGTGCTTAGAATATTGCGTGACACTGACTTCTGCTGTGCTAAACAAGTTAGGTTTGTATTGTTTACTTTTTTTACTCACCCGAAGGAATGATAGAAATAATAAGCTCACCACAGAGAAATACAATCTAAGCAAATATTTTAATTTTTTGGGTGTCATTTCATATCTAACCTTGTGACAGAATTACGGTGGCAGAAGTTATTTATGGGCTGGTGTCTGACTACAATACAACCAAGGTTTCGAATAAAACCCATGAGCGGTAGTAAAAAAAATGTCTCCCAGAAAAAGCTGTTTTTGGAAAGTTCTGGTCGAAACTGGAGCAATAAATTCAAACTAACCCACCAAAAATGGATATTGAAATGATGTAAGGTTATTGTTGAAACAGGATAATTTTGTCCTGTGACGGTGCTAACTTGACGTGTCATGCCAAAAGACAAACAGGCTTTGTCTGGAATAATATTGAAGTAAAGAGCTCATATAAACTTACCGCCATCTCACCAGACTTTGTTTAAAATGAGAGAGCCTTTCCTTTCCAGAATTGTCACAGACTTGACTGTCATGAAGAACATGAAGCAGTTTATCAGATGGAACTGCTCAATAAGCCTTATGTGAAATGAGGATTTCGTAATTTCCCCACTATATTCTCCGGCTTACTAAAAAACAACTACAAAAAGAAAAAGCAAACAACAACAACAACAACAGACAAAAAAATAAAATAAAACAAAACAAACAAACCAGAAAAAAGAAAAGTAGAGAAAGAAAGACAAAGGTTGGTGCCCAGTCCTTTAAGTTCATCCGACAGTAGTTACAGGTTCATGCCACAGTGGTTCGTGCCACAGTGGTTCGTGCCACGGCGGTGAACGTTGCAATCTTATATGTAAAAGTCATTTCTAAATGTGTCACCTTGGCAACGATGAATAGTTTTTGCTGCTGCTGGTCATAAAGGATACTGTCTTCACAGTACTCAACACTGATGTTGCTTAACGATATTTTGAACTGTCTGGTTATCTCTAAAATTGGTGTCGAAGTTTTATGCTCACCATTTGTAATTAGATGGGCATATTCTCTATGGTGGTTCTTGCCAATGTTGGTTTGTGGAAAGGATACCCAGATGATACTTGGTCTGTTAGAATTGGTAACTCGGTAGTCTATTTTTTCTACACTCAGCACCATTTGTCATTCCGTCAGCAATGTTAACATTTGTAGTTAAATCATATTTTAATCCTACGGCAACTGATACAGTACTATATAAACCCATAGTTTTATTAGGATTATCAGGAATTTTGTTTCATTTTTTTTGAGGTGATCAGACATGTCTCCAACAATATTGTCAGTACATTTAACTTGAGCTTTGCCAGTATGTGGGGCTTGGTAAATTGTATTACTGTAGTCATTTACTTTTGCATTTGTTGAGAATAGTTGGGTTGTACTGAGTGCGTAATTTGTCTGAGTAGGTTTGATGTTAAGGATTCTTTCTTTTAGCACTCAAATGTCTTTCGCAATATGGTTTCCCTCACTTAGTCTATTTATGCACTTGTCACCGGAAACCCCACCCCCCCTCCCACCGTAGGGAGGCATGGGGCATTAGACAGCTAAACGAAAAAAAGGAAGAAAAAGGCCCACCTTAAGGGGGAGAATTTTTAGTTTAAGCCCCGACTAAAGGTTTGGATTTTTCAAAGACTGGTTAGCATTTAATAGCGAAATATGCAGTCCTACTCTTCTGACACACCTTGGAAACACTGTGACAATTCATGTGGCTTATCCATCAGCTAGGTTTTTGAGCAACTGTTAAAGTACCATAGTCCTTGGGGGATGTCAATTTCACTTTCTCCACCACATTTAACAGTCACATAATCTGAACATAAAAGTAAATTAAATTAAATTCACACATACAAAAGCCTGCTTATTTCAATATTCAATCGAAAAAGTGATGTTATGCATGAAAGAGTCTGTATAAAGGACAACACAAACACATTAAAATGGCAGAGAAAATAGTTTAACTCACCTTCAGAACCCGCCATTTTGAACAATCGACCATGTGCTTCAGACTAGAGTCCAGTCCCCGTCTACAATATAAATTGTCTAAAGTGAACTATTCCCCCACCCCCTGGGGGCTGGTAAGTCATCTAAGCACTTACAAATTAATAATTGTGCAAAGTCTTTGTCATCTTTCTGTCATAATGTCAGTGAGCGCAAATAAGGTGAAATGTTCAGTCCATATGTTGGTTGCTAAAGCACCATAACCGTGACTGGTATTATCAAATATCCAATTGTCAGACTGGCTTTAACTGAAACAAGTCTCCAGCAGTGCAACTGTCGCACTTCCCTCAGATGAAGCACTTTTTATCTGTAAGATTATGCTTTTGCAAGTGCTTTTTTGGGAACTGTGTGAATTTGTTCAGAAACTGAATCCATATTTCCATTTTTTGTGTTATTTGCTTTGCATTTACAAGAAGGTACTCTTAACCAGAATACATGCTAAAGGCATTTGGGTAACCAATTCTAAGGACATTTTCTCCAAACCAAAGTCAAAGCAAACACTATTTAGAATAGAGGAATTTAATGCTGTATGCCAAAAGATACTGAATTCCTGAAAAAATTCCTTCATGCCCTTGACTTAAAACAATCTGAAAGGCATCAAGCTAAGTAATGATTATTACTTTGAGCCTCTTTACAGATAAAACCTATTGCTCTAACTGTAAACATCGTTGTCTGTTATGGTTTCTTATCTTAGTTCCCGTTCAAGCATGACTATTATTTAAAAATCGATGAGTAACCAGGGGGCATAATTGAAAAGTGAAGAAGACATTCTCTGGTTCAAGGTTTAAAAACACTGATCTCACTTTTTAAAGATTGCAGACTGGCAATCGAAAGCTCAGTGTTTTTTAAACCTTGAACCAGAGATTGTCTTTTTCACTTTTCAATGACTATTATTGTATCAGAGATAGATACTTGGGGGGCAATGCCATTATTCATAAGTGTAGGTTTCTAAAGAGATGGTTACCCGACTGACTTTTCATCGAGATTTCAACTCACTATCATTTAAACTCAGAGGGTGTTTTTGATGAGCTCTCTCATTGCCATGGTAACCATTATCATTATTAATCATTATTATGTCACTACTATATCATTAATCATTATGCCAATCATTATTGTCACAAAAATAAACAAATCTTGAAAAGCAACAATAATAGTCTTTCAAATGATACCATATTATCATTAATTAACTGATAGACTCATACTATTAAAGGACTCTCTGTCTACCAGGATGCAGCGTGCATTTGTTTTTGTCTTGGCCCACTGAAAGAGCTTTCCGTAATGGCGAATCAAGTGGGAAGTGAAGCGTTCGAGACGAACGTGTCAGACGTTGAAATTTCAGTGTTGTCAGTTGAGGAACAACCACAACCGAGGATAAATAACTATGGAAGCATGGTACATGTAAGTTAAGTTTTCGCTTTCAAATTTCTTTTAATTCGTTCGTTTGATTTGACTTTGCATTTGTTCAATCAAAAGATTGCCGAGACCAAAGATTCTGAAGATTTGCACATTCCCGCACCAGAACGATTGAACAGGACATACTGCAAATGTAAATCAGCTCGTAAGACAAAACAAAAAAATGGAACTGCATGTGGCTGTCCCTGCCGTAGGGCAAATCTGTCCTGCGATCCTATGCTCTGCAAGTGTGGAACATCACGCAAGCCATGTGCAAACATGGTGAGAAAATATTTTACACATTATAACACTCATACCAGATTTGCGAAGGGCTTGAATTGAAGAGAACAGTGTAAAAGTCTAAAACTGTTTATTCTGTTTTTCTGTAGAATAACATGGTTGTCTCCCGAGAACGCTTACCAACAAGTTCCCTGGATAGACAAAGGCGAGAAAAAATGAAAATACTGCCAGAAAATGCTGCCAGAGAAATCGAGGTGAGAAAAATATTTCAGTGCAATTTGTGATCCATGTATTGTGGTATACTTCATGAACCAATGTTCATTCTTTTTTAAACTTTAAATACAGGAATTCGTTGAGGGTCTTGATGAGGGACAACAAACAAGACTACTTGTACTAGTACTCAACAATGGCTGTGGAAGTCTTGATTACGCTCTGAGGCTTCTCGACAATGATGATCCACAGCCAGAACCTGACCTACCTGTCAGCGTCCGAAATAATTGGTGTATCTGTGGAAACTGTGTAGACATGCCTACACCGGATGAGAACAAGTGCTGTCAGAGGAGAGAATGCGTCCCTTTGTATGAACTTTTTCACAACCTATGCATCGATCGCCATGGGCTCGAGTTGTTGACAAAGGAAATGGAAAGGATAAAACATTGAGCAAATAGGGAGGCTTTGTAAGCCAGTTACAAGAATTCCCAAGACAATCATATGTGCAAAGTAAGCAAGAGCTAGATTTATTTACATTTGCCCTCTCAAAAAATTATTTCACCAATTTGATGATGGTAAAAGGAGAAAGTCTCTGATGGTTATCAAGAAATATTTGGGGTAGAGTAAAAAAAAACAAGTTTATTGGTTCTGTTGCAATGTTTCAAAGAAGCAATGTACAATGAAGGTTCACTTATTTTCCTTTTTGGAGCCAAATCTGCTTCTATACTCCTGAACTAAATCAATCAGTTCCGGGCTTTCTCGTAAGGCAATAGTAGGGGCCAGATTCCTTGGGTGATTCTCAGGGAGGTAAACTACCCTCCCTGCACTTTCGTTGTCATCCACTTGTGCCCTTAGTATGCTGGCAATCAGGTATGGGATGTAGTCATAGGATTTCTGTGCCCTCGCTGGTTCCGGATGCCAGTGCTTGGTACGTTTTGAGTACTGTTTCTTGAATATTGGCTGCCCAGTCTTAGTAGTGGCTTGTGGTCTAAAACTGTGTAGGTTGTGGTCCAGAGCAGCAAGGAGCATTCGAATGCAGAAGGCTAAAAAGCTATGAAATATTAAAAAAAACACATTCTAATCTCTTTTATAGGGAAAAAGAGAACATATACATTGAAGAAAACATGGCCTGGGGTACATGATGATGCTATTATGTATGTTAAAAAGAATCTGGTCTGTAGAATTAATAACAGTTCCATGGATTACTTACTCAAAAGAATTTTTTTGGGGAGCATACATGAGCATCATGCCGTTGAAATTTTCCAGCAAACTGGTATGCTTACAATAAGTGCATAACTCTTTACTTTCTTTAATTAGAACTCTTTACTTCCAACAACTGTGTAATAAATGCAGTGTAATACCTGTCACACTGATACGCATGAACAAAGCTGCTAAGAAGGCTTACTATAAAAAAAAAGGTGTGATTGATTGATTGACTGTTCTGGATCTGGCAAACCCTTTTTTTTACACATACAGTACAGCTGCAATGACAAACGTTTTTGCAATTTAAAAAATAAATGTTGAGCTTACTTGAGCCAGACGTAAAAGATTAAACTTTCCAGCCATTTCTTATCAAAGATGACCTTCGTCAGTGCTTCCATTGCCTTGGATCCTTTCTCTACTAGTGGTTTGGCAGGTTCAGAGGCTGACAGTGGGCTATGAGAGCACTCGCCATCACTCCACTCGTGTTCTCCCACCACATGATGGAGAACTCCAAGCCACATGTCCTATAAAAAATAACATCAAACATAACAAAGACAAATGGAAATATTCTCACATATCAGCTATAAGAGTCATTGAAGCTTCTGACCAATTGCCAATTACCAGTTAGCATTTTGTGCTCATACTGTTTTTATTTATGGTCCATTTTATGGTCAGTTACCTATGACATCAGCAAGTTGAAAGCAAATTATACCTTAAGTGCTTGCATGTCACTGTTGGCTTGTTGGCAACAGAACCAGAAGTGGTTTCTAATTGGCTCTATCCAGTCATGAATAGCACCACAGTATTTCAAGTTGGCAGCCTGTGGAATTTTTTTTGAAGGAAATTTTTCTGTAGAACATTCTCAAAACAGCCATTTCTTATGGTTAATTTTTTTAATTTGTCATTATTGATATTGTTTTATTCTTACAATCATGACTCATTAATATTTATTTATTTGCACATATATTTATGTGACAGGGAACAAAAGAACATTTTGAAAATTACTCACATCACTCAAGGCCTTGAAAAATTTGGCAGACTTGTGACAACACATCCAGGTCATGGATGAGCTCCTGCAGTTCTTCATGTTGTTCTACAAAAAGACAAGAAGTGAAAGTAAAAAATAGACCATATCGAAGGAATTCTTATCATTTTTGTTTACTCCACACACTATAAATTAACGTCAATATAATATTAATATACATGTACATATCGGTTTACTCACAGCAAAAGTGAAGATTGAAGTATGTTTATGACCAATGTAATAGGATGCAATACCAACTTTAGTCATTTAATTCAATGAAAGGGAAGGATACCAGAGGTTATCCCTATCAAGGGTATTCAGCCACAGCCAGATGTAATTGACTGAGAGTCGATTTTGATGAGGGAGGAAACCAGAGTACCTGGAGAAAAACCCTCAGAGGCAGATTGAGATGGACTGAAACTCAGTCCACATACGACCCGAGGCCACGGTTGAACCCGGGTCACTGAGGTGAGAGGCACGTTTAATAACCGCTAAGCCGTCCTGACTCCCCAGCTCTAAATGCATGAGGTATTAATACTTATTCTCTCTGCAAGCTATCAGTACATTGCATGAAAACTTTGTAAGAAGTGAAAACAAAACCCTTAGTTCAATTCACATTGATTTGAATAGTGGAATGCTGCATACAGGATAGTTGAACGCATGCAAGGATTCTACACGGAGTGATAATGATACACTCATACAGGAGTTAATGCAATACCAGTACCTTTCAAATTTTGCACCAGTGCCTTAATTGATGTTGATGCATCAGTGACAAGATGCTCAAAGCTTAGCACACTCTTGAGCCTTTGAAGCAGTCTGGAAAGGGCCAGTTTTTCCATGTTGGCGGACTTTCCCCCAGTTTCCCGCTTATACACCACCTCCAGGTCTACCACCAATTTCATTGTTTCGCCCACAGGTCGTTTCGCCCACACTGAAGTCGATTCACCTACACACATAAAGTCGATTCGCCTACACAAGTAAAATAGATTCATCTAATGTCTTGAGTTTGTGAAGGAATGAAAACAGATGAAATCCACTGAATACCGATTCTAAAGGTGATCGACAAGCAATAAAAAATGACACAACACTTCATACGGCACGCAGTGCGTCATATCACGTCACGACGATTGGGGACATAATGGCTTAATATGTCGTTTTCACAGTATATATACTGGAACATTTTAAGCCACTAACTTTGGTCGGTATAAAATGCTATGTACCGACTAGAAATTACGCCGTTGATTACATTACTGGCTTAAAATGTCACAGTATATACCAAGTAGAAATTACGCCGTGGGCACTTATTGTAATTATTTTAGTTTTGCTCCTTCTTAACAAAGTTTGCTCCTAATATTTTGGACCTAGAAGCAAAATTGCTAAACAAAAAACAATGGCATAATTTTTTCTAGTCAATTTAAGCCAGTAAACAGCACCGTAGACCTCCGTTGGTATTATAGAATGATTAACAGACAGAGTTATTGGCTTAAAAATTACAGAATATATACTGGATTACTCACGTAATATGTTATATGTACTCCTGACGATCGGTAAATGTATTACTATGGCTAGACTCAAAGCCTCGCAAAGTTGGTCGCAACAATGGACAAAAATTACTATTTGATGCGGGTTAAATGATTTGAATGTACGAAAATTCAGAACAGTTTCATATCATTATATTTCTGGCAAAATTACCAGCACCTTAACCTTACACATATTAAGCGACCATTTACAATCTTTAAAGAAGTCTGAGTAGACCAAAATTCTTAATGTTTTATACATATCTAAGGCCCTGTTTACATGGAGGGAGGGTAACCCTGCTGGAAGGGTTACCCCTCTAGGAGGGTTACCCTCCTCTATTGTTTTTCCTGGTTTCGTTTACATGCGAGGTAGGGTTACCCCAGGAGGAGGGTAACCCTACCTGCTTGCTAGGGTTACCCTTCTAGGAGGGTCATGTTTTTGTTTATTTAAGCCATGTAAACGCTCGAGCTAGGGTTACCCTCCTAGGAGGGTCAAGTTTAGGGTGATCAGATTACTGTCACATTCCCGCCAACTACAAACATTTCTTCGCGTGGTTATAAACCTGGGGAACTATTTCGTCGAACAATGCTGGCAAGAGTGACTAATCCAAGCCGGAATGATACAGAATGCCAAGAGGACAGTCAGGGCAACAGCTTGGCGGCTGGAGTAGACCAGGTTTCCAATGATGTCGAATTAACAGCCGAAAGTCTCGACAAAACCGACGGTCCGACAGGTGGAGTTGTACTTGATCAGCGCAAGAAGTCAAAAGGGAAAAGAAAAGCGGCCAATCGTCCAGACTCTTTTCCGTTTTATGAGCAACATAAGATAGATAAATGCGTAATAATGTGTAAGCGAATTAACGGGTCTTTGCCGAATTATCTAAATGAACACTTAATTTTGAATAATAAGCGGCACTCCCACAACACTAGATATTCAAGCATTAATGCTGTTTGTCCTAAATTTAGAAGAGAAACAGAGGGAGGACGCTCTTTTGCTGTTTCGGCAACAAGACTGTGGAACAGTATACCAATTGAAATGAGGAAACTAGATTCTGTAACATGTTTTAAAAAGAACATGTTTGCCAAGATTTTTAAGGAACAACAATGTTTGCATCATTTTATTATTTAACAATTTTTTTTTTATTTTTTTCTTAAATTCGAATCTTGTTATATTTTAAGTGTATTTATATTTTAGCTTACAATTTATATTAGATTGTAAATAGTTGTGTACTTTATGAGGGCCATACGTTTATTAGCCTTTGGCTATTAAGTGCTACCCTCTTTAAATAAAGGCTTTACTTACTTACTAAGACCGAATGCTCATGATTGTAATAAACAGAAAAGATAAAAAACTAAAATCCAATAGCGCGGTGATATGAACAATACTAAACTGTCTTGATGAGTTACTTGGAAAGATCTTTACAAATCGCAGAGATGTCTGGGAATAAAAATATAGGATACTTCTACACAAACGAAAACTTCATGGCGAAGACAGTACTGAAGCTTATCCCAGTGTACATAAGATAAACAAGGCTTACCTTGCGGTGTTGTCGTTTGGAATTAGATGGTTTCTCTGGCTTGATCTTCCATATTGTGGGAACTGAGCCAGGAATAACGCGACGACTACAGCCTTCCATGTGAATCGCCCTTGAAAAGCATTCCTCCGCGAAGTGGACAGAACACACCACAAACATTCCGGTCAGGTTGAAGTTCGCGTGGTGAGTGCGCACGAATCGCAACCACTTATCTTGCTCACTTTTAATTGTTGTTGAAGTGAGCAGAAATACCTGCTTTCACATTTGATCTGTTGCTGCAGCCATGTACTACGCAACGATCAGGCATGATTCCACTCGAATAAAACGCTAGATTCACATTGTGAAACCAATTAACTGCAAACTACATAGAGATGTCATAAGAAAATTCACCACGTGCGCGTAGTTGGTTAGGAGTATGACGTCACAAAGCAGCAAGGCCTTATGGGGTTGCAGGAACATGATTCAATAATGGCGGACGAAAAAGTTTCGGGAAAACCGTAAAAAAATCCACCTTCCCGTGCTTGTTGGACAAAACAGCTTGGACAGGTGAGTAAGTAACACTTATACATTCAGAAAATGCAAAAACAATTTATTCGAAAAATTTCGTCGCAGTGGCACTTTAAAAACCATCCGGTTGATATTTTCGGGGGGAAAAGCATTAAAGTGCTACTATGATCAAATTTTTATCCCTTTATTTTTTAGGTTTATCGCATAGAATTCCACGAAAGATTAAAAATGCCGTTTACCGTTTGGAAATATCTGCATTGGTTCCGGAGATATTTAAGTTTGAAAAATGGGTAAAATATGCAAATGAGAGGACTCATGACGTCATTTACTCAATCCAATATAACATCAAGTATATAAATAGAGCTATCTTGGTCAATTTGCAGCAGAGACCATTCAAACTTGGTAGGCTAATAGTTCAACAGGCAACACACCTATGGCTATAAAAATTTTGGTTCCCATGGCAACTCACTCTTTTCCAGTCCCCTCCAACCTGATTTCATATTTTGGGTGATTTTGAGCTCGAAAAACATTTAACAAAGCCACAAACTCGACCAAACATATTTATATGCTTGCTGGATTGTGCAGATAAGGCACTATTGCCACTTATCAAAATAGAATGCCAAAGGTGGGCAGCAAAGCCTTTAATATCAGGGAGGTCTGGAACCCAGTATGTTGCCATGGTAACAAAACTGGTATGCTCATATCGTGGAGTGCATCTAGCAGGACCTTACTGCAAAGAATCAAGCATTTCTGATACAAATTGGCTGAGATATCTTTTTTCATCATATTTGATCAAAATTTGGTTGAGTGCATGACGTCATCACTTGGCTAATTTGCATATTTTAAAAACTTGAATATCTCTGGAACAAAAAGAGATATTTGAAAATAGTAAACAGCATTCTTCTCCTCATACAGACTACTTATTTATATTTTAAAATGGCTCAGATAGGAAACATGTGAATTTCGTCATAGTAGCACTTTAAAGAGCCGGAATTGTTAAACGTGCTTCAGTTTTTAACCGGAAAAGAAATTAAGTATGAGGATGGTTTGCTGAAAAAACTCTGCCAACCATGCTTCAGGTAGGTGAAGAATATTATAGAATTCCACACTTTGTCACTGGCAACACTTTCTGCACAGGATTTGTTGATTGGAGACTCGTATGAAGCGAGTCCGTGGCTCACAACAGGTTGGAGAATCACCTTCTTCGAGTCAACAGGCAAAAAAGACTAGCTTGAACTGCGAAAATATGAAAAGTGTTCACAGTGTTCGGATGTGCCTTGTTGTGGAGGGCAATCAACATCATGACAAAAATGCCCCTCAGTTTAGACCTACTGCTCCCAAGAATATCACTACTGCACCATGGCGCCTTCCAGAATTCTTGCAAGGTGATAAAGAAAGACATGATGCAACTAAGATTGAAGTGTCCAAGAGTCCTGCCGACTGGTCTATTCAAGCCGACATCATGAGACAAAGTGGCTTACAAAAATACCAGGTGCGTGAAATACTACTGACTTTCAACTTATAATTTTTTTTTATCAAACCTTCAATGAGCTGGTTTGTAAAATCATTACTTTTCTTTTTTATCAAAAAGCACAATGCCGGAAAGGACGAGAAAATCGATTGTGCCGATGCTAAGAAGATCATAGCCTGTTTAAACGAAGGGAAGGCGAAGACCATTGCGGAGGCAGTCATGGGCATCAAAGCAGTCAAGGAGGCAGTTAAACAGCAGTTTCCCCGAGACATTGACAGGCAATGCGAGACCTTGTGCTTGGAAAAGACAGGAACACCTTCTGTTTTGAGTGTGAGGCAAGATTCCTGTGTCAAAGCGCTAAAGAATTTTTCATGGGAAAAAGTAATGGTTGAGATGAGAGACCGGTCTCCGGATGTCTTAGATATTCTTGCAACAATTAGTAAACAACCATCAGTGTCACATGTTCCTGCAGTGTGTTTTGGTTATGCAGTTCTGATGTATCAGAGAAATTTCAAGTTGGGCCTCCTCCAGAAACTGCTAACAATTTTGCTTGGGTCTGGTGGATGTAGTCGCAGGGTGCATACACCTTTGGTGATTTAATAAAAATTGCTAGAAAACTGGATTAGCACGATTACTGATATTCTGTAAATTTGATTTCTTGATTTCTTCTTAAAGCGAAATACCTGATCCGAAAAGTTAAATACAAAAAGTGTTGGGTCTTCTGAGGAGAGGATTTGTTCATCAGCCGATACATGCGAACCACCGAGGAAACTTGTTCATTTTTTCTATTCAGTTCCAAGAAAAGCAATAATTCGGGAGTTTTACATGTAATCAGGTTGATTCACTGTACTATGGTGGTTATTTGGAATGGCTTACTAAAGACTTGAGATCATTAGAGTAAAACAATGTATATTTTCATATGTTATTCACTACCCCTGTCTGTTTAAATGGAAGTTTGTGCTACGTGAATGTCAAAGAAATTTAAACAGGTGGATATATTAATTCCCAACTGTGAATACTGACCAACATCTAGTTTCTCCTCACAATACCAATTCATGGCTATTCTATACCAGTCAGACAACAAAACAGGAAACAACAAGGGATGGTTGGTTGTTTTTCTTCTTCTTACCAACACTAAATAGTTGGAAAAGTGGTGACATACAATAATAATAATAATAATAATAATAATAATAATAATATTTAACATTACCATAACTTCGTGACAATAACAGTATTAAAAGAAATTTCAAGCTCACGATACAACTTTTGAAAGACATGTTTCGGCATGACTCATGCCATCATCAGTTTAATGTGTAGTTTCTTTTTTTATTTTTAATTATGTGTACAATTTGATTACGTTAGCAATTTGAAAATTAAAATACAGCAACAGTTACAATTCTGCGCGTGCAAGTGCATAAGTGTTAATTACAAAAACGAGTCAGCAGAAGCAAAAATCATTATGTTGTATTTGCGCATTTAGTTCTGGCTTTAAGCAGCTGATGTAGATCGCTTCTTTGAGCTTAAGACAGTGTCTAGTTTTGGCTGAATCTGCAATCTTAAAACAGTCAACCGAGCACTTGCGGTTACAACCAGGTGAATCGTTCAGGTGTTTGAATACATGAGAATTTTTATCAGTTGAGAGATGCTCTTTTATCCTTATTGCAAAGTGGCGTGTGGTCTCGCCTATGTAACAGGAGTTACATCCCGTGCAAGTAAACTGATATACAACCATAGATTTTAATGCATCTGGAATAGGATCTTTGAAACTGAAAAAATTCTTAATTTTGAAAGAAGAAAAAACAATTCTGATATCTATATCTTTGCAATAAATGTCTAACAAGTGTTTTAGTTTTTTGCGTGTGACTGTAGAGAAATCACCCACAAATGGCAGTTTGAAGTATCAAATACTTGATGTTTTCCCCAGTAGAAGTGGTGTTGTTTTGAGTAGGTCTAAAAGAAAAATTGTTTTTATACCCCTCAATGACTTTATCTATGAGATGACTATAGGAAAGGAGTTGCGTTGAAGAGTTATAGATAGTTGTTGAAGATCTTTTTCCCGTCCAGTGGTGGTGTTGTTGATCTTAAAAATTCTGTCAACCAATGTGTGAATCAGACCAACCTTATACCTGAAGCAAGTAAAACTAAGGAAATTCGTAAGAAGACCAGAGTAAGTGTTCTTGTGATATATTGAAGTGATACAAGAAGCCCCCGAGTTATTCACCAGAACATCCAGGAAGGGGAGTTTCCTTAATAGTAATAATAATAATAATAATA
>BLFK01000241.1:104316-110136 GCA_014634185.1 Astreopora myriophthalma | reverse complement strand
CTAGATTGTAATTATAGGTTCCAATCGACGAAACAATGGGCTGGAAAGAAGGTGTCGAGGAGTGATCTTGAACCTTGTGCATCTTAGGGAGCCCATAAATTCCCCTCGTCGAATCTATCAACTTAGCGGTAGACTACATTATGCAGGGTAACCCAGATATTAAATTAGGAAGGGAAACACCAAAGATGCTGTGCCCAAACACATACCTCATTCTTACAGTAAAGAGATGGCCAACAAATCTGTGATAATTGGTTTGTCAGTACAGCCTTTCAACCAGTCAAAACATGGAGATGTTGTACAGTACCTAGATAACCTGGAAAGTGTTCTTGGTGAGGTTCATGCACCAGAAAATCAGCAGGTTCCTGAAAATGAAACATCAAATGCAAGGCAGGGCAGGTTGGATAAAATTTTAAATGGCACCAAAGTGCCTCTTGATGGAGATCAACTAGGGAGGGAGAGAGTAACCGGCGCCAAAAAGTTACGCCTGGGGTGTGATAGGGCCACAGCTCGGTTCGAGCATATTGAAGAACTGCCAGAACTATGGCATGCAAAACAATTTTAAAAATGTTCTGCTCAACCAATTTTTGATCTTCAGTGGCATTTTACTGGGATTAAAGGTGCCCATAGGGCACAGGCTTTTTCCACTTGTTATTACAAGGATATCACCTTCTCCCTACCCCCTTTTAATAATTAAGTAGGGTTATCATATAAATTATTTAAAATACTGTATTCTGAATTATAATTGCTATATCTCACCAAATTCATTGTACTGCAATATAATTCAGTACTTCCTGACCATCAGAATTATTAGTGACAGTAAATTGTAATAGTGTCTCAAATAAGATGCATATTATAATTATGATAATTATTCATTCTGTTGTCAAACATGCTGAGTTCACTGAAGTGTTTGTCCCTCAACTTTGAACCATTATTTTTCTCTTCCCTTCGGTTCACCTGGGAAAAGTTGTACAAGACACAGTCTTCACGTGACATGGGCACCCTCTTCTATTTCAGACAAAGGTTCGGACGGACAAATGTTCCCCCACAAGTGAAGAAAACTATGCTGGTGTGGAGGCCCTTATGCTTCGGGTAACACGTGCACACATTTGCAAAGCCTTCATGGCATTGGCTGGAATGGAAACCCTTGAATCAAGGCCATTAAATCTGGAAATACCACCACAATCTGCAACTGTACAAGAGAATCATGAATTCCTTGAGGGGTACCTTGGCAACTTTGTTGACAAGTATGCTTTGGTAGTTCCAGATGTGAAAGGATTGTGGGAGATGGAGGAAGCCCAGTGTGTAGAGTCAGAACAGGTTTCCAACCACATGCAGTTGCAAACAAACCAAAAGCTGTACAGGCCAGGTAATAAGTTATTAAAACTTTACTGCTGTTCATGACAACAAAGGGAAAAAAATTGTTGATATTTATATATCACACTGTAAAATCCTTCACAAGTCCACTGTTATGGGTTATTATAATAGTATTATTGGTGGCCCCTTTTTTTTCAAGGAGAGCCACTAGAGAAAAGGATTTCTTAACAAACGTGCTACATATTATTGGCCTGTAATATTTAACAATATTATTAAACTATGTACTGATGATTATTCTGCATTTGATTTAAGGTACTACAGTTCTGCTATTAAAGCAGAGCCAGGAGTTAGTAACACAGTGTCTTCTTGTTGCTGCTGGTCAGATTGTTGATGATGACTCTGTGAGGGCAGAAAAACCAGCCCCAACTGAAGCTGCAGTTCAAGTCACAGCTGTGATGAACACAAACAGCACCCAAAATAATCTACGGATAGGTCAACTGGTAGCATGGCAATCTTTCAAAGTGAACCTGTTTTATTACACTTTGGAAAACAAAGTGAATTTAAGCATGGAATAAAAACGTCCCTTCAATTTACATACATACATGAAGGCTGTGGCTGTACTTATTCCTATATAATGTTCTCTTCTATTTTTCCTTTAGTATTGATAAGGATGTCTGGTATGCCGGTGGTGGATCCAGACAGGCTCAAATGGTGAATGCATGAAAACATGGAAATTTTCTTGTCCATAACAGCAAGAGGGAGGAACATCATCCCTAGATCCACCACTGTAAATAAGCAGTAAAGCATTAAAAAAGTTATACATTTCAAAAAAAGATGGCACAGCTGCATAGAGCACAACCTATTTCATAATGTTTGGTAACAGAACATATCCCTGCACCCCAGGGATTGAAGGCCACTGGAAATTCTAAGGGGGAAAAAACTCAACACTCTAATGCTTAAACTTACATTGTTTGTTTGGTTATACAATGTACATTGTTTATTATCACACTATGACACTACCTTTAATATTTACAAGGTTTATAGCTAACTACAACTTTCATTACTAACAACATTTCACTTACTTTTACAATTTAAATGTCAATTACTTATTCACATCCTCACAATATGTAAAGAAAAAACAATTATTTAATTTCAAGGGGTAGGGCATATCAAAATATTCCAGTTTTTAATGGAGAGGATGAAGCTAAACTGGAAATTCCATGGGGTCGGGGAGGTGGGCCTTATGGATTCCAAGTTTAAACAAGTTTAAAATCAAAATAATTTATTATATCAGTAAGTTAAATAAATGTGTAATTTTTGTAATTTTGCTGCCTTGTACATACACAGCTCAAAAGGATCATCCCACATCACAACCTAGCAGAAGTGCATGTCCCGCACAACAAGAGTCAGAAAGTCCTAAGACTACTACGCAGAGGGTAAACATCAATAGTAAACAAGGTAAATTGAATAATGTAGATAAAATAAATCAAAAGTCATGAATAGTTAACATATTTATAAATTTGTGCTCATAGATAATGCACTCTCACTGGTTGTTTGTGCAACCTTTTTGCAATTACCTTATGTAAGCAACAGTATAAATAAGGAAAGAAGGCACACGTATTCATTAATAAAAATTTTGATCATATTAACTGATGCAAACACTCAAGGGATTAGAGTTTGGGAGTATTAAAAAGTAGTGATATGTAAGTGGACACTTGTAAACAGCTTTGGCTCACATAAAATTTCGAATTCTCCACAACTCTCTCTTGTGCTTGGCCATGGAACCATAAATATCACTTTCTTGTAAATTAATTTAAAACATACATGTAGTAAATACAAAAAGATATACAGATTATTGAGGCATGTTGCCATCTACCCTGCCATTGTGATGATAAGGTAAATGATTTAAGTTGCTTAATATTGACTTCTACTGTTGTAGCTTGCAACTATAGGGAAATCTGATCCTTGCAAAGTTTTTAAAGTGACAAGTACACTGTAAAAATATTGAGTCAGTGATCAGAATATAAGTGTTCATTTTCTTTCTAAAGGAAATCAAGACAGTTGCAGTGATCATGTTGAAAACTATGCAAGACAAATACTTCAGATGGGTCTATTTTTGATGCAGCTGAATGATACAGAGCAAGAAGGAAATGGTAATCGTATTGTCACTAACTGGAATGGAAGATGCTTCTTCTTTTTTTTCGATCACGCAAAAAAAAGGCCAAAAATATGCATTTGAGGCCATGCGATTTATATCTCACATAAAGGCACTGTACACTGAAAAAATGGCCCATAGAGCTATGCGTGGAAGGGTTGTGAACTATTTTGGGGGTGTTGGAAAAAATGTAGCCAATGACCTGAAGCAGGAACATTTTGTGAAGAAAAACAAGAAGTTGATTAATGCTTTGGGGGCTCAGAAGACTCTAACAGCTGTCAGTTGTGCAACTGCTGCTTCTCATGGAATTGACAACATTGTTAGCAATCTGGAGAAACAAACAAATATACATAGAAAGTCTAGCAGGTACACTGTTGCCAGTGCGGAAGAAGATGAGAAGACCATGATCAAAGTGTTGAGAGAATTGAAGCCCTTTACATCTGTCCCAAATAGAAGGCTCAAATGTCCCAAATATCTCAAAAAGTCCATTTAATGAGCTTGATGTGATGCTTCTCAAAACCTGGCTTAAGAAGCACAAAACCTCTCTTGCAAGAAATAGGGTTGCTGCATCTGAAGAAAATGAGTTTGATTAATGTGACTGAGTTTCATATTAAAATAATCTGTACTTCCTCAATTATCATGTTTATAAAGTTGCATATTAGTGATGTATAGGTCTTGAACATACATTTGTTGTAAGGTAATTATTATGGCTTCTTTTTTTTCTGGCAATCGTTGCAGCTGCAGGTCAAAGCACAGTTGTCACAGCATGTGTGCAAAAACATTTCTTCATCACTATTTGGAATGCTAAATCCAAAGTATTCCAATATGACACTCCTTCTGCAGTTGTCAGTCAAAACAAGTTTCCTCATGACTGGCTTCTTCTGGGCCCAGCTCACATCATACAAATTGTGGAACATCCTTGATGTTGCTGGCTTCCCATCTCTTCCAGCCCTCCCACTTTCTTGGAAATATTCGTCCATTGTATTTGGGACTCCTATGTGCACAACTTCTCTGATGCTGGGACAGTCCACACCAATCCCAAATGCAACTGTGACAAAGAGAACTCTGATTTTCCCTGGTCTTTTTATCAAGTCGTCAAGGATATCATTCTTCTCTTTTTCTGGGTAATTGGCATGAAACTGGGTGAAAAGCCTTTTCTTTGTCAAATGAGGGGAGTCAAATGAGGAGGTGTGTACTGTAAGAGGCATCTTTTCGCTCATCACTTGTAGTTTTGCTATATATGGAAGTAGCAGAACTTCGATTTTGTCATCACCAGTATTGGGTCGTGTTGAACATAGAAAATGTTCTTCCTGTTGGGGTTGACCACAGTGACTTCTGGATCCCCCATTCCAAGGGAACTTGATATAGAACATCTTGTTTGCTCAGTTGCTGTTGCAGTTAGTGCGACTACACGCACCTTTGGAAATATGGCACCTAGCATACCTAGTTGGGCATATGCAGGCCGAAAACTCTTCCTAGAAATAAAATGCTAGTAAAATGAAAGACAATGTTATGTAACAATGATTATAACAATAGATTGTGAGCAATGATAGCAGATTACACCTGAATGGAATATACCAAATTGAAATGAAGTTTTACTACCACTACCACTACAACTACAGGTACATGTTGCTCAGCCAATGGGCCACTATCAAAATTACCATAATACTCTTTGTTTGCCCTCCAAAATTTTGCATAAGCGTAATGTTTCCAGTCTCTCTTGGGACTCACAATGGTCCCAAGAGAAAATAAAAAGACTTATGCAAAATTTTTGAAAGTGGCCCATTGGATTTCCACGTTTTGCATTAGTATTTTCTTGTGGATCATATGGTGTAGGCTAATTTTACAGTTTTGAAAGGTACATGCAAATTCTGCATGATTGGGATGATCTGAATGTGATAAAACAAAATGATGATAACACAAACATTGTCCCCCTTTACTTTAATAATGTGTAACTTTTTCACAAATTTCACCACAAAATTGAGGGTGGGGCAAGACTAAAATGAAGATAAACCGTAAGCAAAGACTTACAATAGATTATACCGAAGTAACTGGAAAGAAATAAAGACAAGAGTTAAATACTTGCCACTCTACAATGAGATGTGCTTCATGAATCATGATAGCTCGCATATGGCGTCTCACTTCTTCGCAATCCAATAACTTACGCAATTTTCCAAGAAATACCTTGCTTGTTTCATGCCATCATCGGGAAGAAACGAACTTCAATGCAAAGTTTTCGATAAAAAAATAATGTCTTTTAAAATGCTGATGAAATCTTAATAAAAGGGCTTCTTTATTCTGGGATATCGAAATTTTGCGTCCAGAAAAGGTATGAAGAGTAAGACTTAACG
>BLFK01000241.1:86816-94316 GCA_014634185.1 Astreopora myriophthalma | reverse complement strand
GTGAACGATTTTAACACTATTTTGATGAGTTTTGGCAAGGCCGCCCCTCTTGTCCTTATCTAAATTGAGTACAAGACTGTAATCTCCCCCTATGATAATGTCATCGCCTTTAAAGTCTATAAGGTGATCAAAAAAATCAAGAAAGTAAGCTGGATTGTCTTCATTAGGAGCATATATATTAGCCAAGGTCAAGCAGTTTTCATTGGTTTTAATGTCGCAAATAATAAAGCTTCCCTGGGGTCAATGAAAACCTTTTCAATTTGAAATTCAAAGTTGTTATTGAAAAGTATGCATACCCCTGTTTTATTGCTCTTGTAGTTGCTAAAAATAGTTTGGTAGCCCCATTCTGCAGACCATACTTGATTAGTGTTTTCAGTGCAGTGAACCTCTTGAACATATACACTGAAAAATGTTTTGTGCGTAGCCAATTAAACACCTCTCTACGTTTTGTGTTGTCTCTTAAACCCCTGACATTAAGTGACGCTATTGTCAGAGCCATAGATATTCTCCTAGGAAGCTTTGTAAACAAATACCTGTATGACCCGGTAACAAAGCTCCGCAATCACTGGACAGCACAATAAGAGGTAGTGCTTGGTGTTTTCTGTTAAAACAAGCAAGTAAGCAACAAAGGCATAAAAACAAAAAACATACACCAAAACAAATACAGCTATTTCAAAAAACGTTTTCAAAAGAAAAGCAAAAAGTCCATGAGCCAAGACTGCAAGGTAATATGGGAATTTTTTAAACCAGCTAACAATGCCAGCACCATATAGCAAAGATCTCCGGTGGCGCGTGATATGGATGAAAGAAGTGTTATGAAGTGAATGAAGTAGCTGCGTCTCTATGTTTGTCTCCAAGAACTGTGGAACGTTATAGGAGACAATTTTTGAACTTTGGAGACATAAAGCAAGAGGTAATTGGAAGACCTTTCAACAGTGCTTCTATGCATCCGCACGTGGAATTTCTGATAATGGAAGCAGTGCTAAAACATCCTGAGAAAACGCTGGCAGAAATAGCCCACGACATGTATGTCCAAACAGGAAGTCAGTATAGTTTGGCCGGCCTTTTTTCTTACTTGAGGAGAAACCATTTCAGTCGGAAAAAGGTAAGTCCTAGTTTTTTTTTCTTCTGCCTGCTTGAAATTTGCCCGCATGCAAATTGATTTAATGTGACAATATGTGAAATTTTTTCTTATAATTAGCTGAACAGAATTGCTCGGAAAGAGGTATCAGCTGCCGGTAAAAGCTCTTCTCTGTATCTTTCCAACAAATACTCCTTAAGGCCTCTAACACTGTCAAATGATGGCACTTCTCGAAGGAAATATGACTGTGAGCTGTTCTTGTTTTTCTCTTTTAAAACACATAAACAAATGTTTACGGTGGAAGTTGATGTCATGGTGGTTGTCGCAAATTTAACTTTAACTGCAGCAATGAAGACCGATTTGAAACTACCCATACTACCTTGCAGTCTTGGCTTATGGGATGTTTGCTTTCCTTTTGACAACGTTTTTTGAAATAGCTGTATACAGAAATAGATAAGAAACCTCTCCGGCAAGGGACATGGAAGGAGAGCCAGGTCTTAAGACTAGAGTCGTGCAAACAGATAACAGATACTAAAGCACCGTCTAATACGAGTTCCTTTCCGATCACCCAAAAAAATTATCTGGTAATGCATATTAGCGGGTGGCAAAATTGGTCCCTGGACATAAAATGTAACACGATCGTGGTTATTATAAAGGAAAGCAATCTCACCTATTCTGGTATCATGAGAGGCTTACCAACTGGCCAAAGTTTACCTTTTATAAAAAGCTTATCAGGTTGTGCTCTACTAAAAGATGCTGGGATGTTATTTTTCCTGGCTTCTTTAAATGTGTTCATCTGCCTCTTTCGTCTTGCGACGATTACGTAGGGTAAATCTTGATACATCCTAAAAGTGCTTCCACGCAGACGAAAGCCCATTGACAATATTTCTTCACAGTCCTTATGTTGTTGCATTTTATCGATTTTTTTGACATTCTTTTGAAATTACTCACTGGAGTGTTGGGAGGCCTGTGCCTGCCATAAGGCTTAGCGGCCGGGGAGGAACGGGCGGGAATTTGGGAGCAGTCGCCATGTTTGGATGATTTTGTTGTGTGTGTATTTGCACTAGAATTTTTCAAGCTCCTACATAATGTGAGTACTCTCGTCTAGCTATAAGTTCAGTTTTTTAAGTTCTAAAGCCACTTAGCTTATTGCATATATATATATATATTTTATTTTAGCAAATCATCGTCAAAAGAGAATTCGGAAGTGGATGTGTGGATCTGACCATTCGACGTGATATCTTTTTGTAGGAGATATATTGGAATAGATATTGTTTTGTGATTACACCTTATATCGAAGGAACCTCGCAATAATTGGTCTGGGCTTCTCTTCGTCTCTCTTCTTTCCTAGGCGATGAACTCTTTGAATTTCAACGGTATTTGCATCTTTGTAGCCTAATTCCGTTTCAAGAAAAATGCGAAGAACTGATTCAGTGTCCTCTTTGTCTGTCGCTTGTAGAATATTTTCAAATATTATGTTTTCCCATCTCGAGTATGCTTCTAAATAGAGATTTCTGTCTTGTATCTCTTTAAGCTTAGCTTGTAGATCATCATTTACCTTCTGCAAATCAGTTAGGGCAAGGTTAGTTTTCTCCCGATGATCTTTTAAGCTTGCTGCCGATTTTTTTTGTTGCTTTTCGACCGCTTTGAAGCTTTCTGTCAGGTTCTCAATGTTGCGCTTGGCGGTTGTTTGAGAGCATTGCAACTTCTGTATTCTTCCTTCCAGTTTCTGAAGAGACGCTTGGACATCGTTCACTGTTATTTGAATAGAATCCAGCTTTTCCAACTTTCGATTGATCTCTTCCAGTGTTTTTTGAAGGCCCTCAGCCATATTCAAAACTATAAAGATTTCGTCGTCGGCCTCGTGCTCTTCAGCTTCAGGGAAGTTGACGTCCCCGCTCTTTGCTTTCTTTGCATCCGGTGAAGTGCTCGACTCACCTGAAGAGGAGCGTTCGCTTCTTTTCTTTTGTAAGATCTTTTTCAATAAGTTTTCCATTAACCACCCACCAAAAAAAAAATAGAAAAACTGGTGGACGGTTCAAGGGCACGTCTTACTCCGCCATTGCTCCCCAGTCTCTCCTCATCAGTGACTCTTTCTGTTGCCTCACTTCATATTTGCTGCACGTCTCACATTGAGAGATGTACTCCTTCAGTTCAGCAGTCATACCTGTCTAGTACATACACTCTGGCTCTTTTCAGACAGCCGTTTACACCTATGTGTGAGCTGTGTAGCCGCTCTTTCATCTTTGGTCGCATCTGCTTAGGGATGAGGAGTCGCTTTCCTTTGAAGACAAGACCGTCATAAACACCCAGCTCATCCCTGAAACTGAAATAGGGAGCCAGGACAGCTGGGAGTTCTTGCTTCTCGTCGGGCCAGCCAGTCTGGATCACTTCCTTCAACTGCTGACTTCATCATCATGGGTGCTGGTTCTCATCTCTTCAAGTCTCTCGTCAGTCATCGGCAGTAGTTTGACTGCATTTACATGCTCAAACTCTCCTTGTGCATTATCAGTGTTGGGGAGGAATGCCCTGCTGAGGGTGTCTTGTAATTGATGGACACATCATACTTCTGCACTTTCAACAGCATCCCTTGTAGCCTCTTAGGTGTGCTATGTAGAGGTTTGTTTGAAATGGCTGCTAGCGGCTTGTGGTCACTCTGGATTGTTACTGGGCGACCATAGACGTATTGATCAAATGTCTGAAGTGCAAACACCACAGCTAGCATCTCCTTCTTGATTTGTGCATATCGAGTCTCTGGGTCTGTCAGGACACGGCTGGCAAATGCTATGGGTTGCCCGTGTTGCATGAGGGCAGCCCCAAGTCCCTTTTCACTTGTGTCGCATTGGACAGTGAGCTCCTCTGTAGGGCTGTAGTACTTCAGCAAGGGTGCCTGTGTCACAAGGTCTTTGACCTTCTCAAACACTGCATCATGTTCATGTTCAAACCACAAAATCACCTCACAGCTTTGACATCCTTTGGCTTGGGCATGTTGCGGACAGCGTCAATCTTCCCTGGGTCAGGTTTCAGACCATCTGCTGTTATGAGGTGTCCCATGTAAGGGATTTCTTTACACAGTAGCTTTAGTTTCTTCTTGTTTAATTTCACTCCTCTCTCTCTGCAGCGCTGTAGGAACTGCTTTAACTTTGCATTATGGTCAGCAGTTGCCTCTTCTTCTGTATCTCCTACTCCGTATATGACCATGTCATCATGCACTGTCAACAGACCATCTAGTCGATCTAGTGACTGGTTTAGCCTCTTTTGCAAGATCTCACTGGCAACACTGACTCCAAATGGCAGTCGTTTTCATCGGTTCCTTCCGTAAGGTGTGTCAAAGGTTGTCAGCTTGCTCGACTGGTCATCTAGCTGCATGTGCCAGTAACCATTTCTGGCGTCTATTTTAGTAAACACTTTAGCACATGATACAACAACAACAACAACTTTTATTGACCCCTTATACTTGAAAAAAAAAATTAATGTACATGAAGTAAGAATTAAAGCTAAATGGGGTGTTGGCTTCCTAAAATAACTAGAAAGTTAACAAGGCTAGGAAGCCAAACTACATAGAATAAATTACAACATAAGGGTCAGAATGATGCATACACACACACACACACACATACACACACACACATTGAACTATAGATAACTATAAAAAGGACAAACAAAATTTACAAGCCATGGGGAGAAGGACAGATAAACTTGGATGAAATCCTGAATATAATAAATGAAAAATCAAATTTAAGGCAGCAAATAAATCACAGAATAAACTGAGAAGAAACTCATTACCCTAGGGAAAACAGAAGCCAGAATGAAATTAATATTGGCACAGCAATTCATTTTTTAGTTGTTTTTTAAATTTACTAAAAGGAGTTGACTTTACATCTTTCCCAAGAGAGTTCCATACCTTTGGTCCTTGAAAGCGAATATTAAATATTCCATAGTTTGTTCTAGCTCGAGGCAGGTAATAAGATTGATTTGCTGCACTTCGTGTATTGTAGTTATGAATATTAAGCACTTGATTGAAGAAGGTATCAAAATTCGAAGGCAATGAGTTATTGTGAAATTTATGCATAAAAAGTGCAATATGAAATGTAACAAGATCAGAAAGCTTCATAATTTCTAATAATCTAAACAGTGGAGTTGAATGCTCATCAAATGTAGAAAAAGTCATAAATCGAACTGCTTTTTTCTGTAAAATATATAAAGGCTGAAGTGTAGTTGAGTATGTATTACCCCAGATAATTATACCATAGGTCAGAAATGGGTAGATTAAAGAATAATAGAGATTAGTAAGAATATCAATATTAACATAATGGCGGAGCTTAGCAAGATGCCTACACTTCTTTTAATTTTCTTTACAGTACATGCGATTTGAGGTTTCCAGGATAAATTTGAATCAATTAAGATTCCTAGGTATTTAATACAAGATTCCTGTTGCAACTGCTTCCCATTTAGAGTTAGGTGGAAGTTGAATGTTAATTTTCTTTGAGGAGGATGAAAAATTACAAAACTAGTTTTTTCTATATTAAGAGAAAATTTATTAGCACAAAGCCAGGAATTCACATTAGAGAGTTCATTGTTCATACTTGCCTGTAGAGAGGTGATATTTTTATGTTTGCGGAATAAATTAGTGTCGTCAGCAAATAAATGAAAATCAAAAACTTTAGAACAGTGGTGAAAGTCATTAATATATAACAAGAAAAGGATTGGTCCAAGGACTGACCCCTGAGGAATGCCACATGTAATATTAACAGGAGTAGAAGTTACACCATTTACAGTAACTGTTTGCCGACGACTTGCAAGATATGAAGTAAACCACTGATTTGCAATCCCACGGATGCCATAGAATTCAAGTTTTTTTAACAATATCTCATGATTTATGGTATCAAATGCCTTACTGAAATCTAAAAATGCCGATCACTTTCCAGCATTAAAAAATGGGGGTCACCGAGTTCGTTTTTGAGATATGAGCAACTAAAGCCAAAATATAGGGTGTTTTTACAAGGCATTCCCGTTGCCATGGTTACGTCTTGCGTCACAATAATGACCGCATTTTATTCAGCAATAATTGCTGTTTCATATGGTAACATAACATTGTTACTACGTGATAGTGTTATAGTGTCGATCTTTCTGATAAGTGAGGCTCTTGAAAGTGTTGAAATCGGTTTGAGCCACCTTAAGTGATGCATTAAGCAATACTATTATGCATAGATTATTGAACATAATTAATTTTGTTGAGCTCTAACCTTGGCCCTTGCTCAAAGGTTAAAACTTTGCCATTACCTATTGCTTGAACCTTTAGCCCCTGTGCAGAAGGTTCACTCTAAAATACTTAAAACATGAACTAAAAGCCAACATAAAGGAGGATCAGTGGGGTATCCCACTAGCCCTTGCGCGAAATTATCGAATATATGGTATCAAATTGCTGCTTCTTCGAGTGGATACGGTGAAAAATCGACTGAATTTCAAACGGCTGTTTGTCCTTATTAAGGGACGCAGAAGGTGAGTTAAACCGTCTTTTGTATTCTTTTGACCTTTAAGTTGATTTTAGTATTTTAGTATTTTAGTTTAGTCTGTGAATGGGAAAAAATTCGCCTTTGTTACGAGAGGTATGCATGACTGAGTGGCTTTGTTCGTGGGCTCCATTTTAACGCTTGACCGAAATTTGCCTGTTGTGTTTTAATCGATGGGTACTTAAGTGTATAAATCCGCCTGGGGGTGCCCGAATAATGTCACTTTTGAATTTTATCTAAGGTCCCCTTAAGTCCCGTGTTTTGTAGGAATGTGTGGCCGTTGAAAACTGCCTAATATTGGCGCCAGAATTTTGATATCACCTCTTAGCGACCGCTTTTTAGCGATCAATCACTTTTAATACTTGTATCAAACGCACCTTTTAGTGCATCTGTGGTTGTTTTTTGTTCCTGAATTAGTATTATGTGATAGAGTGTTTTATTTATTTCTCTTCAAATGACAATAGAATGGAAGATTCGGATGAAGATGGAAATACAAAAAGGCCACATGTAAGTACAGGAAATACACCACACAAACCAAAGGATAAACGTGGAAGATTCAGCGTTGCTGCACAATGCAGAAGTGGCAAGAAACTGACCTATCCACGGAGTCCAGCAAAAATTGTGAGTACAATGCCTTTCCACAATGATATCCAAAAAAAATTGCATTTGGTTGAGCTTCAATTTTTTCATTTTTGCATAATATTTGCGCAATAGTTTTGGTAACGTTTTTTGTTACATAATATAAAATTAAGGTGTGAAAATGGCAATGAGCTGGTGCCATTTTAACTTATCAAAAGTAAAGTGAAGTTATTTCTTTACCCACAGAGCACCAAGGAGTTGAAGAACTCGTTCAGAAATGTCCATTAAAATCCAGGATCGAATTGGAATTTGGAAATGTCGGTTTTT
>BLFK01000241.1:48978-60968 GCA_014634185.1 Astreopora myriophthalma | reverse complement strand
TTCGCACACATCTATGGTGGCCCATGTGTGCCATACGAAAATGCTGTCGAATGACCATACATTCTTGTATTTTTTTGAATGAAAACCCCCTTTTTTTAGAAAAAATGATCACTTATTTTTAATTTCTACATTTCTTTTATTTTTTACTAGTTTTTACTAAAAAAACACATTTTTTTTACTTAGTTTTAATTTATGCATTTTTTATTTTTAAAGTAAAATTATTATTATTTTTAATTTACTCAAAAAATAAAAAAACATGAAATTAAAAAAAGATACGAGCATAGCCTATGAGTGCCATTGCAAAAATAAATAAATAAAAAAATATCTACAGACTGTGTGCCATTGCAAAAAAAAAAAACTTGAGTGGCCCATGTGTGCCATAGACCAAGATGCAGCGCGATGCCCTGTTGTGAAACCCAATATGGCGGAGGTGCGAGTAATAATTAGGAACAGCGACTGGGAACATGACTTGCTTTTAAAGAACGACCTAGATAAGTACATCAGACTGAATTTAAGGAGGTCGGAAATATTAGACTTTGTGAGAAGGGATTATCCCATGTACACATGGAGCATTAGAAGTCTGGCATGCAGAATGCAGTATTTTGGAATTCGATGTAGTGATTACGAAGTCAAAGTAAATGACGTGGAAGATGCAGTAGAAAAAGAGATCTCCGGTCCAGGAAAGCTTCTTGGCTACAGAGCCATGCATAGGAAGATACGGGAGGTACATGGTCTCAATGTGCCAAGGGACTTGGTTCACAAGGTAATGACCAAATTAGATCCCGATGGTCTGGAGGAGAGAGGAGGTGTAGGGGAAGCCAAGCGACCGCACAGAGATAAAGCGTTTGTGAGCGGGGTGAGTACCACTGCCCTTCAGATTTCGAAACTAATTCCTGTGTAGGTGAACCTGACTTAATCCAGGGTTGAGTGACAGAAGCCAAGCATAAGTTCATGTTAATGGGCCATCAGAGTGTGAGTTTTCGCAAAACTTCAGGTTAAGTGAGTTGTCTTATCATGTTATCAGTATTACAGAAAATAATAAAGCTACCATGCTTCTCAGTACTAAAACTAATTTTCAGAAATTAAAACCCTTTGCAAGATTTCCTCACAGCCCCATACTTAATTATGTATGCATTTTGTGGCTCAAACTCTACCCATGCTTGGTGTTTTTGGAACAAGGTTAGTATGTAAAATGATGCATGACTTGTATGGGGCTGTGCGGAAATCTGTCCTCAGCAGATAGCAAAGACAAACCTACAGTGTATGGTAACAACTGAGTGTTACAGGCACCCACCACTTCTGTATATTTGTGTGTAACCACATGGCCTCACATTGAGGCATATAGTAAATAGATATTATTGTGTTTTAACAGCTGAATTAAATTCTCATTTGTTTTGTAGGGACCAGACTGCACCATGTCTCTGGATGGACGTGATAAATTATGTGGCTACCAGAAAGCCATGTTCCCCTTGTGCATATATGGCAGGCAAGACACATTTTGCGAATATGGACATCGAATAACAATCCCAAGATTATTGGTAGATTTTATCTAGACTACCTTTATGAGAGTAGAGGTAGGATTATTGTTATTATTTTTTAACATATTTCATTGCATGTTCACCTCAAGAGGTAAATAAGCTCATCGCAGGGGGCTTAAACCTAAACTTTAAATTACAACATAGAATTGACACAGACACGGACTCAAGTTTTAAGTTAGTTATAGTGACTACAAAAGGAAAAAAGAAAACGGTTAGACTCTCTTATAAAGTGCTGAACATGAGAGAAAATCTCAATATTTTCACTATTTGTCAGTTCAGTTGAGCCAAATAGAAAAAGTTCAACTTTTTGCCTGTGAGAATATCTAAACCATTGATCAGAGACAATAGGAGCAGCAGCAGTGAGCAAATCAGGTCTGAGGGCAGCAGAATTAGGACATTGTAAAAAGAAATGAGGTCGGATTATCCTTTGACAGTAAACAGATGATTTGGTTTCCAAGACTAACCATTCCCCTTGCCCAATGTTAGCACAGTGGTGGTGGGATAGCACATAACATTACTGAATGCAAGTGGGTTTATTCCATGTTTTGCAACCAATTACCGGTATGCAGTGAATTTTAGGTAGAAGTCCTTAATACATTTGTTTCCCGTTTCTCAGAATTGTGAGTCACACTGAGTTTACTAAAGGCATAATTTGAAACATCCTACAATTCATTACATAACCAATTTGTTTTATAGTATGTGAAAGAACCTATGCATGAGCTTGTTCATCATTTAAAGTATTAGTGCTGCCTTCTCCATTGCAATTGTACCATGTAAAATGCCAATTTTCATTTCATGCCTCTTTTTAACTATGGTAAGGCCAATGAAGTAAAGCACTGCTGTGAATATTGTTTTTATCTTTAGTATTGCCTAGAACGCTGAGAATAGATAGGGAAACAGAAACTGATATAATGGCCACCATCTATTGCTTCCTGCGAAGCAAACAAGGTGACTTAGATGATTCAACTGGCAGTGTGTTATATGGGCCATCAACCCAGAATAAAATGGAGAGATGGTGGCGGGAGCTCCACGACAGAATGGAGAAGTACTTCCCAACTCAGATCCCTTGTTGAGGGTGGATACTACGACTCCAGCAACCAAACAGACAGGTAGGCCTTTAAGAATATGACAGCTTTCCATGGATGCTAGCGCCCATTTTCCAGAGCCAGAGAATGAGGACAAAAATGAAAATGTAACTATGTAATTTATTTATTTATTATTTATTTACTGATTCATGTATTTATAAGGTAAAACAGATCAGCAGGAAATTAGCATGAATAGAAGTTACTGTTGTCAATGATTGACCATGCTTACAGACTGTACTCAACAAATTGATTAAATACAGCATATTGTATTCAGTTTTTTTTAAATAGTATTTTTCTCCATAATTGATGTGCGTTCTGTAAGTTGTGCACGCGAACACATGTGGTCTAATATGTCATTTATTCTAATTCAGTTGAACCTTACTCGAGTAATGCGATAGCACTGAACTTAGTAAATCAACCAATCAAAACTGGTGAATATTGTAACATCTCCCCCTTTTATAAAAAAATAAAATAAAAATATAATAAGTGATCACAAAAGAAAATCGAAGCAAGTCGAAGCTGAGCAAATGAAAGAAAAGTCCACAGACAGTCATTAAAAACGATGAATGCTCTAGCAAACATAGTCCTCAAACCTAGCAGGTCTCTTGACATTTCGAGAACTTGTTCTTCGTACTGGTGGACTGGCTGCAGCAGCTGCGTAACTGGCTGGTATTGATGCGGATTCTGGTTGGTTAGCATCTTCAACAGCTGGGGCTTCCTTGAATGGCCTGATGGCTTGCCTGTTTCGCCGGGATACTTCTCCATCTGTTTCTACCAGGTACGACCTGTCGGAGAGCTTCTGTACACAAGTTCCTGTTTTCCAGGAACTGCCTCTGTGTGTCGGGGCTAGACGTACTTCTTGACCAATGTCAAGGTCAGGCAACACCTTCACCTTTCAGTCGTGGTAGCTTTTCGTTAGCTGGCGTTTTTGCTGTATTTTATCTGGCACTCCTTCGGGAACCTCAGGGTACAGCAGGTAGGTTGCTATGGGAACTAGGTGTCTTGGTTCTTCTCGACATAAGATGTTGTGCAGGGCTTGTCTGCATTCCGGCTGTAGGTGTATTTCTGTAGTCTAAGAGACTAAGCCACGGATCTTTGTTGTCTCTGTTGGCTTTCTTGAATAGGCCTTTGACTATTTTCACGGCTGACTCAGCTTTACCGTTGGACTTTGGATGGTATGGGGATGAGGTGACATGCTGGAACTCCCACAGTGTTGCGAACTCTGCAAACTCCCTACTGGTGAACTGTGGTCCATTGTCGGAGACAAGGACATCAGGAATACCGTGGCGGCTGAACTGCACTTTCATGAACTTGATTATGGCCTTCGAATTGGCGTCCTTGAGCGGGCTGACTTCCACAAAGTCAGAGTAATAGTCCACTAAGACTTTGTAGTCCTTAGACTGAAGAGTGAACAGATCTGCTCCTAGTCGACTCCATGGTCTATCCGGAATCTTGTGGGTCTGCATTGGCTGTTGGGGGTTGCTTGCTTGATATTTGGCACATACTTCGCATGTGGCTACCGCCTCTTTGATTTGGCTGTTCATGTCAGGCCAGTAGAGTCGGTCTCTGGCTTTCCTGAGACATGCTTCTATTCTGAGGTGGCCAGAGTGCAGTCGTGCTATCATCTCAGATCTTAGGGAGCGTGGAATGATGATTCGCTGATTTTTAAAGAGTACCCCGTTGTGAAGGGTTAGTTCTTTGCGAAAATTCCAGTAGTCTTGAATGGGGAAAGGGACTTGCTCTTTCGCATCTGGCCACCCAATCAGAATGGTGTTCTTCAGTGCTTGCATAGCAGGATCTTGTTTGGTGGCCTTCTGGAGTTGGGACAACCTTTCACTGGTGATCTTGACTGTGTCCAGTGGGTTAATTTCCTCCAGCCCCAGGGCAAATACTTGAAAGTCATCGTTTGGCTGGTCCCTTGCCTGTTTTAGGTATGCTCTTGAGAGGTGATCAGCTACGTACATTTGAGAACCGGGCTTGTTTTTCACTTCTAGGTTGTACCTTTGAAGTCGCAGCAGCATTCTTTGTAATCTGCTCGGAGCATTTAGTGAAGACTTCTTGAAGATTGACTGTAGGGGCTTGTGGTCAGTCTCGACAGAGATGATTTCTCTTCTTGTGATGTACTGGCTAAACTTAGAACAGGCGAAGACGATGGCCAGGCATTCCTTCTCAATCTGGGCGTACTGTTGTTCTGCTTGAGACAGTGTCCTTGGGGCAAATGCCACAGGTTGCCCATTTTGGAGAAGTGTGGCTCCAAGTCCTTTCTCGCTGGCATCGCACTGTACTGTTACCTCTTCGTTCATGTCGTAGTACCTTAGGACTGGATGTTCTGTCACGAGTTTCTTGATCTGCTCAAAGGCTTCATCATGCTGCCTTGACCACACAAAGACTGCGTTCTTTGTAGTCAGCTCGCGTATTGGCTGTACAATCTCGGACAGTCGTGGGAGGAACTTGGCGAGAATTGACGAAGCCTAGCAGACTGAGCGTTTCTTGCTTGCAGGTTGGCTTGGGCATCTTGCTGACGGCTTGTATTTTATCGGGATCTGGCTTGAGGCCTTCAGTAGAGAGTATGTGACCCATGTACTTCACTTCTGGCTTACGGAGGTTGAGCTTCTTGCTGTTAAACTTCAAATTAACTTTGCGAGCTTGTTGCAGGAGTTCAAGCAAGTTTGCGTCGTGGTCTGCGTTAGCCTCTTCTATGGTATTGCCTGTGCCAGTAACCAATATAGGACTTCCACGCCATCTAAGTCACCAAGTTGTTCATGGAGCTTGCATTCAAATTCCTCTGGGGCGGCATTGACACCAAATGGCATGCGTAGATACCGGTATCGGCCAAAGGGCGTCCAAAATGTGGTGAGCTTGCTGCTTCTTTTTTCGAGACTTATTTGATAAAACCCATCTTTGGCGTCAAGTGTCGTAAAAACTTTGGCCTTACTGAGTTTTGGGAGAACCTCCTCTAGCGTAGACACCTGATACTTCGGTCGTCTTACTGCTTTGTTTAGATCCTTTGGATCCAGACAGATTCTGATTTTCCCTGGCTTGGCAACGACTACCATACTGCTTATCCAGTCAGTAGGTTCAGTCTCCTTTACTATGATGTTCTTCTTCTCGAGCTCTTCTAGCTTAGCTTTAACTTCTTTGTGAAGCTTGACTGCAATGCGTCGGGGTGCGTGATGTACTGGCGTGACTTCCGGGTCAACTGTGAGGCTTGCTTTTCCAATGTTCCCGAGGCCTTCAAAGACATCTTTGTAGTCTTGTAAAATCTTTTTCTTGGTGAAGTTTGTCTGGTTTTCACGTATGCTATTTACTTGTGGTGTTGGGTCACAATTTATCTTCAACAATTCTAGAGTTTCCCAGGTCTCTGCGGATAATAAGGGCTTACTGTCTCCTTCAACAACTCGAAACTTTAGCACATGCGGTGATTGACCTTCTCTCTGAACATTGAGTGCCACTTCACCAACGGGTTTCATCACTGCGCCATTAAACAGTCGGAGCTTCACTTTGCTTGCTTGAAGAGCCGGATGTCCGGTCTGACAGATAACTGACAGGTCGCGATGAGTTAACACATGACATGTCACTCCTGTATCTAGCTGGCAATCCAATTTCGTCTTGTAGCGAGCGTTAGGATCGGCAAATTCGAGTGAGGTGTACAGCTGTTTTCTGTCATAAAATTCTTTTCTTCTGTTGTCCCTTGTTTTTCCGGTTGTATGGTTTGTTTGTTGGTGTTGATTGTTTGGTGTCAATGTATCCTAGTAGTAAACTATAATTAGTACATAAGGAATAGCTTGTAAGTTTATTTGTTCATAAAGTGCTGATTTAATATAGAGTGTTCTAAATGTAGGACCGTTAAAACAATAAGTGTGTAAGCCAGATGTTAGAAGAATTAATTATCATGGAATTAATATATAAATGGAAGCAAGGCGTGGTAAACGGTTGTTAGAAAACAGTTGTGGGAAAGTGGTCAAGCTAGGAGAGATGACAAATTTTAGAAGAAAGTGGAGGGCGGAATCGCTCAGATAATAATTCACTGCTGAGAGTCATTAGCAGAACCAACGGTATGTCAAGACAAAAAACCCTTTTGCCGACGGTGGAGAAACACAGAGCAACGAGGAGTCAGTAGACGGAGCAATACTGAAGAGGAAAGAGGAAAAGCTAAGTGCAAGAGTTGATAAAGGAAAGTAAAGTTTAGAAGGAAGAAAGAAGGTGCCGGACAGGAGAAGGAGGACTAAAAGGCTGTTGGTTTGTGGGTTGGTTTATTGGAGTGTAGCGAAGAACTGAACTGTAAATAATTGTAAATACTGGTAAACAGGAAGTTAGTTTAAGTAGGATTAGTTCTATTTGTGTTCGTACATTGCATGTCAATATCTTAATTAAAATCATCAGTTGTCTTTTTAAGAAGTTTGTGGTGGGTAATTGTGCGTATGTTAGTTCTATTTTGTTTTATTTTGTTTCTTTCTTCTCAGGCCATCGGGACCCACGTCACATTTTCCTCTTGCTTGTACTGATGAAACTTCTTCAAGTTTGTAGAAAAATTCGTCGGTGTCGGTTTCTTGTTCGTCATCTGATAAGTCGGTCATCTGTTTAATCGGGTGTTTTTGCAATGACCTGCAAACTGATGCAAAATGATTGGGTTTCTTGCACGCTTTGCATTCTTGCCCAAATGCTGGACAGTTTTCCAGTGTATGCCTCTGTTTTCCTCCGCAACGATAACACTGATAGTCCCTCTGTTTGGAATTTGACTCTCGATGCTTCCTTGGATCCGAAGACGGATCGCATGTTTTCTTCTTTCCATTGTATTGATTGCGTGACTTGACTTTGTTGTTCTGTCGGCTGGAAACAACATGGACTTCTTCGGTACTCTTGGTTTCTTCTGATTTCATTGCTTTTAGCTGTAGGGTGGCAACTGTTTAAGGCCTTATTGATGTCCAGGCTGTCTTCTTTTAGAAGTCGCAATTTGGTTGCGTGATCTCGCAGACCGATAACTAATCGATCTCTGATAAGTTCTTCTGTTAGCGTGCCAAACTGACAGGTCGATGTTGATGCCGCCTTTCTTAAATGATTGACGTAACCATCAACGGTTTCGTCCGGATTCTGTTGGCACATATTAAAAAGGTAGCGCTCATAGACGACGTTCCGCTTCGGCTTAAAGTAGGCTTTTAAGTTTCAGGTTAAGGAAAATTTGTAAACAGTCCTTACCCATGGTGGAGCGGAATGTGGCCAGACGTATTTTCTGTTCTTGCTTGTCGAGGCCTGTGGCGACTTCGTAGTCCTGCCACTGTTGCTTGAAGAATTCCCAGTTATTAACCAAATCTCCCTTGACATTCATCGGAGACGGGATAGGGAAATGCGATGTGAATGTGAGCATGCGTGGGGTGCTGCCTGTTGTCGCATTCTCTTCTGTAGTTGGCATATCTCACCTTAAATTGTCGTTCCTTCGCGGATCTGTCGTCCTGACAAAGATTTGTACGAATTATGAATGCGTATTAGCCGTAAATGTTATGGTACCCCACTTCTGACACCATGATGTGCGTTCAGTAAGTTGTGCATGTGAACACGTGGTTAAATATGTTTTATTCTAATTCAATTGAACCTTACATACTCGAGTAATGCGATAGCACTGAAGTTAGTAAATCAACCAATCAAAACTGGTGAATATTGTAACAATAATCCTTTTTTTGTCTACCTGATTCATTGTTTAGGCACTGAAGCCTGAACGTTTTTAATAAGCCCTGGTCCTTTTGGTGGCTCCTAAGCAACTGACAAAACTGTGTGTGCCTTAATATACTTGTGTGAACCAGAAGTGAATGATACCTTGCTCTTTTACAGAAATCTCCTTGCTTACATTTATATCCCAGTTTTACAAAAAGAACTTGAGGTCTTCCAAACATCAGTCTGGAACAACCATAGGACCCGCCAACAAAAAGAAAAGGAACTGCCATGTGGTATACCAGAACATATTTACAACTTCCCAGAACAGTATGGTGGACAGAAATATGCCTTCCACATTACAGAGGAGCAGCTAGAGGAAGTGGCTGAGTTGTCAGATGTTTTGGAGGGACAGACGACTACTTAACACCAGCTTTTCGGAGGGAATGTGAAAGGCATTTACCAAGCCCTGATAGTGTTGAGCCTGCTGAAGCAGCTGATGTGTACAGATTTTTTAAATCAATGTTTGACCCAAACATGCTCTGAGATGCATGGGTGAATACACATCACTGATTTAGGGGTTATATCTGTCTGGGTCTTTATTCATGATTGCCTCCACATCATGTACTTAATCCAAAGGAGTGTGTAGGTCATAGCATTGTTACAGAGTTGTTCGTTATACAATACAATCTCGTACCCAGTGTCCTCTGGCTTTTTGGTTAGCAGGTGGTTGCCAGTAGAGACTCTGGGGTACTGGAATTTTGTTACTGCAAGTTTTCTGCGGTAAAACAGTGAAAGCCGTTACGGGACAGCCAATCAAAAAATTTAAATAAAATTCCAGTTCCCCACAGTCTCTACTGGCGACCACCTGCTGACCGAAAAGCCAGAGGACTCTGGGTATGAGATTGTATATAACAGTGAATGAAATCAAACCCCTGTCTGAGGAATAAATTATGCGTACATATTCACGTGAATAAGATGAAATTTTAAAGAAACAGCTCTCTAGGGTAACATCACATGACCTACATTGGGAAAACAAAATGTACAAGCTAAAAAGGTCTATTAACAACTGAAAAGCATAAAAACTTTATTGAAAAGTATCAACAACTGATAACAGCTACAACTTCAACCCTGAATGTCTTGATCAGTTCCAATGAATAGTTAATACTTAATTACTAGTAAGTTATCTCACCTGTCCTTAAAACAAAAACAACTATTGTGATGGCACAACAGCATACAGTAACAGCAACCAAACAAATTGTTCTTCAGTGCAAAACACAGCTAATGTCTGGCATACCAAGGTACTGAACTTTTTGCAACTGCATACCACCTAACAAACCAGGCAAAATATAAGCATTGTTTCAGTTACCCTCTTCCTGATCCAAGTTAAGCAGCCTCTTCTTGATCCAGGTTAAATAACTTACAGTATTTGTTACACGTGTGTTTCCTTACAAACTGCTCAATAGCTGTTGTTGAGAGGTTACCCGAACAAAACAGAATCGTATCATCCATAGCCAACAGCGTGGAACTGAGCCAAGCAACTTCCCCGCGCTTAGAAAGTTTCTCATGTTTGGGTTCCTCAGAAGGATAATTTTTTCTTGGCCTTGATGTGCCAGCAGCCAAAATTCCTCTTTCTTTCAAAAGTCTAAACAATATTGGGCTTGTGTAGAAATTATCCATATGCAAGTGGTGATTTGAATGAAATAAATCTTCTACCAGCTCCATAACAACAGCTCCGGTTTTGCCCCCATTGCCCACTGCCCTATCATCCTTTCCTGCATACATAGTAAAGTTCTTACAGTAACCAGTTTTAGAGTCACAAAGCATGAAACGTTTTACACCAAATTTCACAGGTTTATCTGGCATGCGGACTTTAATAGAGAGTTTTGCCTTGAAGGGGATCATGGCCTCATCTACAGAGATTTCCCTTCCACAATTGAACATAGCTTTAAACTTTTGATCGACAGTGTTATAAAAATGTCTAACCTTGTAAAGAGGATCTTTCTTCTCTTCTGTCAATACATGTTCAGGATCACAAAAGTAAATGTATTTCTTTAGTTCAAAGAAACGGTCTCGAGATGACAAAATATTCCTGACTCCAGGCACATGAAAAATCTTTGTTCATGACGTGGAAAGAAAGAAGCGCTCATCTCTTGGAAAAACAACTATGTGATTCGAAATAATCAACATCGCAATAAATGCTTTCATTTCTTCTCATGAGACTGGCTTCCAATTCCTCACTCCTTTCGCCACTGCATTTTGGTTTGTAAACATAACAATGTTATCGATAGTTGGTTGATCAATGAAGAGATCAAAATAATCGGCAGCGGTGGCAGAATCTTGCATATTCCTTGTAGGACCACTTTGGAGTTGAAAAACACTGTTGTCTTTTTCGTACCATCCTCGCGTCCACTGAATATTATCGGGCATGCTAAAGCTAAAACCTTCGAAATGTTCATCACCAGAATCGCTGTCGAAGAGCTCTTCCAAGTCACTGCTTTCAGCCTCTGAAAATATGTCCGATCCAGAAGAATCTTCGGAGAACACTTCTTCGTCATCAGAAAACATTTAAAAATGGCGCACGAAATCAGCTGTTAGTGTGCGGAGCTAAAAAAACCGAAATATCTCTAAAAGTTTGTAAGGGAAGGAATGGCTTCCTTCACACCACATGATTAATCTAACCCTTCCCTGTGCATTGATCAATGCTTAGACCCCCTATTGTGAGAATAGCTTGGATACAGACTCTCAGAGTAGGTGACGTAAAATGACTGGTTTACTGGCCACTGGGGTTATGTGGAGTATTACTACTGGCCGGTAAACCGGCCAGTAATGGTGAAAGGGTTAAAACGGTGATTAGCTCTTATGGGCCGAAAATCATGTGCAAACGTAAAAAATGCTGAGGGATCTAGTCCATTAAGTCCATTTATTGTCTTATAACACTCGATGATGAAGATAATCTTCTTTGTTCAAGTGTTGGCCACTTAAGGAGCTTTAGACGTTCTTCATAGATCATGTCTTGCGCAATATTTCCAAGGGCACATTTGGATGCCCTACGTTGTACTTTCTCCAGGGTGTTTGAGTCTTTTTTAAGGTGCGGACACCAAACTGGAGAACAGTACTCGAGAATTGGACGTACTAGTCTCTTATTTTTTTTATTTTTTATTTTTTTTAATTTGCATTTTTATTATTAGTTACAGTTCTATTAATAGTTACATAATTAGTCCCATACTTACAATACTTACAATACTAAACGTCTAAATAAAACAACACTGGTCAAGATGCAACACTGGTCAAGATGCAGGGGAAATCACTGGCTTTTAGCTACAGCTATATCAGAGGATGTCTTTTCGTTATTTGAAATTTTACTTCCGATATTTTTTTTTAGTTGATATTTTCCAAATTGTACATGAGATATAACTTATTAATAAATTCATGCATGTAAATGCCCTTACTATTGATTTTGTTCGAATGGATGTAATGGCGCATAGCTAGGGTAGTGTAGTTAAATTTATAGATTAGCTTTGTTTGTTTGGAGTTCGGGATAATACCAAACAAGAGTTCCTTCGTGGTCGGGGAGATCTGACAACAATTAGCTTCATTAAACCATTGTATAACTTTTTTTGTAAAGGACTCAGTAAACGGACAATCAATAAAAGTGTGCTCAATGGAGTCCTTATTCCCACAATAGAGACATTCATCATCAGTTTTGATACCGAATTTG
>BLFK01000241.1:45379-46944 GCA_014634185.1 Astreopora myriophthalma | reverse complement strand
GGGATTCCATGAAACTCGAGCGAATTCTTTCTAATGTATTGTTCCAGTCGATCCTGCAGGTCATACAATTCTGCTACTTCCTCTTCCTGCTCGGCTAATTGATTTCTAACGGCGGCCAGTTGTTTTTCAGTGTTCGCACACTGTTTTGTAGTTAGGTCTAAACTCTCCTTGATGGCAGATAATTCAGCTTTCTGTTTATATACGATACTCTTAAGCTCCATTACCTCACCACTGATTCTCTTGTTCTCAAGCAAAATGTTGTTGACAGTAATTTGTATGTCTACTAGCATTTCTCTAAGGTCACCGAGACTAGGCTCTTGAGACATTTCCAGGGGTGTTTCTGTTGATGAGTCTTCTTTCTCATTAGCTTCGGTCTCCGCCATGTTTGCTCGCTTTGGCGTTGCAAGTTCTTCTTCGGTCGACCCACCGTCTCCTCTTTTATGTTTTCTGCCTTTGTTTACCATTAGTTTGTATAAGGCAACATTACCTAAGGCTCATACGCCAAGATGTTGAACTATTGAAGAAAAAAACTCCCAAAACTTGGGGACGTGGACTCCTACTTCAAAAGTCGTGCCACCGCACGCAAACGCCGCGCATGCTCCCTCTTACTAGCCTCTTATAAAGTTTCGAAAACAGCTCAGTGTTTTTAGGACCCACCGTTCGCCTTATGAATCCAAGCACACTGTTTGCCTTATTTGCACATTTGTTAGCTTGCATACTCCATGACAAGTTCGAAGTAATATAGATACCAAGATCCTCAACTTCAGATACAGCTTTCAACTGGTTACCTGCAGCTGCAGCTGCCAGTCATTGCTCCAAGATTTCAGGTGAGTAAGATCTTTCTGTAGCTCTCCTATGTCTTCCTTAGTATCCCTGAGTATCCTGTACACCTTCATATCATCTGCAAAGAGTTTTGTGTTTGACATATTTCTTGAAATATCATTAATATAAATGAGAAATAAAATAGGTCCCAACACGGTTCCTTGGGGTACTCCAGACAGAACGGAAGTCCAAGATGAGTGATGTCCCCACAGAACGATGCACTGGTATCGATTGGTGACAAAGCATCTAAGCCAAGACAGGAGTGAACCTTGGATACCATATGCATGTGTCTTTGTCAAAAGGTGTTCAAGAAGCCAAATTGCTCCGGAATAAAGACCTCGTTTGTAATCCAAAACTGAACAAGCTGCTGTCTTACTATCATTTCACACACTTTGCACACCACTGATGTTAGTGAGACTGGGCGATAGTTCTTTCGATCATTAATCACTTCTTGTTTCTGAAATCATATTGAAGGATGTGATAATTCTACAAATGCCTGGAAAACAATTCTCTTGCAGTCATGTTTTGATTTGCATTTAGCATTCCTCAGGGCTCTGGCATGCAATGTTTTGAAATACTCAACTTCAAGCAATTTAGTGACTTCAAAATACTCGTGACAGCTGGGAAGTACACTATCTATGATGATTCCATGGCATTTTCTTAAGGCAGACCTGTTCACTTTCAGAAAACGTGACTCGCTTGGAGGCAATAACCATTTATTTTACTGTTGGAATGAAATTTAA
>BLFK01000241.1:27879-37879 GCA_014634185.1 Astreopora myriophthalma | reverse complement strand
AGCAAGCCATTTGCCACATAATTTATTGATGATGTCCGAACAAATTTGAGTCTCTCTTGCCCAAAGTGTAACCTGTAATTCAATTTTTTTAATAGACACCCCCCCAAAAAAAATACTCAGAAAATACTGTTAAGCAATAAAAAATGGTATTTATGGAGGAAGGACCTGTCACTTGAATGCACATGCTTTTCAGGAAGTTCCTCCAAAACTAAAGGTCAGCATACACGAGGGGACTAGTCCCTGCCACTATTCCCTGCATGCAACTAGTCCCCTGAAGAGTTAAAATAATAATCATTCATATAACAACTATTAATAATAATCATCTATATAACAACTATTACTAAGGGGGAGCAGGGATGGCGCAGTGGTGATAGCACTTGCCTCCCACCAGTGTGGCCTGGGTTTGATTCCCAGACCCAACGCCATAAGTGGGTTGAGTTTGTGTTGGTTCTCTTCTCTGCTTCGAGGGATTTTCTCCGGGTTCTCCGGTTTTCCTCCCTCACCAAAAACCAACATATAGCTGATTCCAGCTGGCTGTAAGCTGTGCTCCAAGGTCACACATGGACCGTATAGCGGCTGCCAGAGGCGCCATTGTAAGCTTTCGGTTCGAGCTTGTTGAGCTGCATCGTTGCTGTACTTGCGACGGCGATTAGCCATGAGAATTATTAATAATCAAGAAAATTCCAATACAGTTATAGATAGATAGCCTACCCCTGCTGAAATTCACAGCTTCCATTTTTGTCCAGCTTTCGCTGGACAACCTCCGCTGTGCTGATAGCCACGGGCTCTTCGATATTATCGATATATCGTGCCATTTCATATTTCTTAAGCTAGGGAATTACAAAACTGCGTTGGTTTATACAGCTAAAGAAAACTTCAAGGCGTTATCACCATAAAAGAAATGGGAGTTTTCATTTATCAATGAAAGCTCTGGATATGTTGTATCAGTGAGGACAGCCATCAAAACAACAAGGCAACACAACTTTAGCTTTGTGAGGCAAGAGTGAGAAAGACGAATTACGGTCGCTTCGTTCCATGGTCGTTTCGTTCCAAGTCACTTTGTTCCATAAAAAAAGTTGTTTCATTCCACACAATACTTCATTCCATATAAAAGTCGTTTTGTAACACGCAATAGTCAATTCGTTCCACAGCAAAAATAATTTTCAACGAATTATACAGCTTACCACAAGTCAAGCAATGGCAATAGATCAAGACATTTGTCAGAAACATATGTCTCCCCAATTAATCAGTTGATAGAGAATATGTATGATAAACACAATGGACTGAATAATAATAGTATTTAGTTGATGTTTCTTCCTAACTTTATCTCACCTTTTCTGACCTTTTCCAGAATTTTGTGGTTTTGAGATGATTTCGATGATAAGTCATCGTCTCAGAAAACCGTTTTCTATTTTTTTTTCTTCCCATTGTGGCAGTTCAGTGTTGGGAGTGCGTTTGTTACCTGAAATAAAATTGATTTTAATTTTTTAAATATTGCATTTATTTCCCATGACAAAAAAGCAACATCAGGCTTAATAGACCTCTTTAGCTTAAGCTTGGCATGGGCGGTTTTTTTTCCCATTGTAGACCATTTCATATCCTTTGGAGAATTTTTCTTTTATCCATCTTAAAATTATTCATTCATATACATGCGACTATTTATAAATTTGAAAGCAAGAATTCTCAAAAGTTTCATCAAGTGGTCTACAATGGGAAAACAAACCGCCCAAGCTAAAGAGGTCTCTTGTGATAAACTTAATTAAGATTAAGCTTACCTTTAAAATAAATTTCTCCATATACTTGGAAGATATCTCCCTGAAGAGGGGTGCACTGTCCCACAAACCAGTAATCTTCACTGCTTCTCTGAAAACATACTGCAAATATATGACTCAATTTATCTGTTTGGTGGAAAGCAAAGCTAAAGAGCTTAAAAGAACCAACGACCTTACAGTGAGAATGGAATCTGGTTGCAAACTTTCATTTACCTGAGCAAATTCGTCACGGCCACTCATTTGATTTGCGATAAAAATAAATGTTACGTTTCTGGAGTAACTGCAGAATACCGTGCCACTTCTGACCACTATTGTTAGCATTTAGCGGCGTTCTTTGAAGAACAACTTGGAATACAATGGATGTTATTGTTATTCAATGACATGCAAATAAGTGGCAGGGTATTATGCAGTTACGCTGAGCATGACTTTGAGAATGTTTGATTGTACTTCAAGCAGCACATTTTGGCGCTCAAATTATGAAACAATTTGACTCACAGAATCATTCAGTTTCAAACAAAAGATCTCTAGATCTAGCCGTTACTGTTACCTACCGAGAATGTCTACTGTGCCTGTGTGGCCTTTCCATTTCTTTTCTGTTTGGAGAGATGTTCCATTGTAAATTCTTCTCTGCCAACAAGAACTTCATCTTCATTAACGATCGGAATTGTACTCGCGATCGACAAGCCCGAGTGACCAATGTTTGATGAATGATTTCCTTGCTGCAACCTTAACCCCTGACCCGCTAACTGAGACACAATGCTACTAAGCATTTCAACAGACAGCCCAGACATAATTTTTCTGAAAGAACAATGAACGCACTTGAAGAAAACAATGATTGATATTCGCTTGCGCATCCACGCACAAGGAATTCAATTTGAAAAGAAGCGGGAAACAGTGGGAAGGACTGTTTCATTAATATATCACGTGATATTTCTTTGCACAACTATTTGACAAACAAACTTGTTCCCAGGGCTCCCTATAGAGTCTCGGCGTCTGTTTCGATGTTGGTTTTGATAACAGCTCTGAGCTACATGAATATGTAAGTTATGAACTCTGTGCAAGAAATCAGAAGAAAGCGAAGGGACAGAGGAAGAAAATCAACTGTTATACCTTGTGGGTGCCATTTGTGTCGAGGAAAGTTATGTTCAGCAAAAAAAGCGCGGCAAAACAAGACCATTTTTCAAAGAGGAGGTGAATCTTCCGAGGAGTCATCTGGCGATGATGGTATCCGGACATTTCGCCCCACGGACATTTCGCCCCACGGACATTTCGCCCCACGGACATTTCGCCCCATGGACAATTCGCCCCAGACAATTCGCACCCATTTTAGGGCAATTCGCCCCCACTTTAGGGCAATTCGCCCCCACTGTCTGGACAATTAGCCCCCAGTCTAAAAACATTAATAATCACACAGAAAAGGTAGTTTTAAACTTCTAACAAATAATCATTCAGATAAAGTTGGAAACAACAGTCCTTCTCTGAGGCTTCCAGTCACTCTACGGTCAGGTTCAATCGAGGTAAGATCATGTGAAGATTGATCGATCTTGAATCATGAAAAAAATATTAATTCCAATCACCAATGCTTTCAATCACAACATGAAATAGCTTGCTTTTGTCTTGCTTTAGAAGAGAAGAAATTATGATCTGCTTTCAGGCAGTGATATGTGTTTTTCTTGTATTTGAGAAATTCAGTTGCCGTCGCCATATTGGAATAGTTGAGACGACCTGGCCCGAGTCACGCACGGAGCTTTTGGTGGCAACATGAGGAAAGAATCGGCGTACATAAATTGCGGTAACATGCATGGTAAAGCTCTGAAAAAGAATCTGCACTGATTTACCTTGTTCATTACCATAATTTGTTCATTATTTCTACTAAAGTTGAAATGGACAGGGAACAAAAAGAAAATCTTAATTAGTAAAAACCATATTTATTAATTCCAGACAAACTAACTTATAGGTCTTAACAATACCGATTATACTAAGTACTGCAGCAATTCTTGGCACCTCTCTATGATTACAACTGACTGTACTTAATTTGACAATTCTAAAAGACGGTTTAAATGATTCTATATTGTCGACGTTATGATAACTATGCTAATATAAATACGATATAAACTTGGGGTATCCTTCTCTGTATGATTACAAATAGCTGTGCTTAACTCGAAATTAGTTTCCGATCGTTGAATAACGGTGGCCATGCAATGGTTTCCCTAGAAAAAAATATACTGGTTAGCACTTAGAAATATGACACATGCAATAAATAGAAATTCTTCTTTATTTCTTACCGATGGTCGTACTGTGCATTACCAGTCAGTAGCCTTAACTCGCCGTGTCTCTTTACGTTGTAGCTGTATCCCTAGCTTTCGATAAGCCTTCGTTTTCCTTTACTGGTAGCACCTTCCACAATGCTGAATGTCAGACGTGGGTTAGATGGTTCTGCTTCAGGACAAGTTAGTGGTTCGTAAATAGACGATTCTTCAATTGCTGGCAGTTCCAGAGAATGGAATGTGGACTCTTCAGATGATGCATTAACTGGTGGGTTGAATTCTTCTGACTCTAGGATGGCCATTGAAGATTCTGAAAACGGGTCCATTGTAGCATCGACATTGAAGTTTTCTCTACCTTCTCCAGTGTTTTCAGACTCTGGAAATGAATCCACAGTTGCGCACAATTTAACAAACTGCAGGTTCATACCTGTTATCATATCGACATAAATATCATATCCGAAAAGAACTTTAAAAAAACAATGCTTTCAAAGACAAGAGTTCAAATTTGCATCTACTTTACGAAATGCCACAGGGCATGCTTTAAACAACTTTTACTGAAACTCAAGTCTAACTTCGCTTTTTCTCCTAATTATTGAAAATTAATAAGAGAATTCGTGACTGAAGTTTTCCCGATCCAAAATCTAACTGTCTTGATAAACAGTTAAATAAATAAGCTGCATTATGAGTTTGGTGCGCGAAAGTATGATTCAACATAACAGCTAATAATCAGGTTTTAGTTTCACTTACCAGTGTTACAGGTCCTATGATTCCAATGAAGACACCCATCGCACTGCACTCCTTGTTGTCTTTCTCTAACCGGTTTTTTACACGTTATACATTCATCGCTAACAGATTCCATTTTTGTTGTTCGCTTGTTTAGATACGATTATGATCCTTTTCGCTGAGTTTATTGTTGGTTATGAGATGATGCTTTTATATTGAGCTATTGATTGCTTAATCAATTCATTCGGATCACCTGAAATTCATCTAAACTGTAATTCCATATTGTTGTACCCATATTGCTGCTCTTGACAAAGTTGTGTATCTAAACAACAGATGCTTGCCTCCTACACACCCTCTGAGGAAGGCAAAGAAAACATTTCCTTCGGGGAAAGCAGAGCATCGCCCACCTCCTGAAAGATTAACACAGGAAGAAGTTATAGTGAATAGCTTGGCTTATGAAAAAGCCAACAATCCTACCCAGGCTGCTGGCTTTGCTACAGCTACTGGAATCAAAGGCTGTTACTGCTTGATGCTTTTACCAGACCACGACCGCACAGAACAGGTTTACCAAGATACCATGCATTTGATCAAGAATGTAACCAGTGAAATGGTACAATTACTGACAGGTTACAAAGATAGTCAGAAGGTTAGAAAAGCAGAACAACAACTTGGTCGATTTCAATCAAGCTGGGTACAAGAAAACCAAGAAAAATCCAGTGAGGAGTCTTCAAAAAGGGGTATGAACACTGCATTGTCTGATGTAAGTGTAAACTGGACTAGCATCCCATCAAAGTTACTGTTGGTGCTTATATCTGGACCTACAAAACTGTAAGCCTCCATCCACCCAGTAATAAATTATTGTACGGTTATACAGTATGTTACTAAGAACTATGTTATTACACACATTTCACATGTTGTATTATTGGTTAATATAAATTGCAAGTGGTTTTGAAGCAAGCCTCTTGATTAATGACAAATTACATGGAAATAAATTGTCAAGATTTATCACTTGAATGTGGTTGCCTTCCTTTAGGTAAAAAAGGAAAGCAGAAAGAAAAACTGCCTGATGCCCCATTCCGTCTCACGTGTGATGAATTGAAGGTTGCTGATAAAAGGGCTGGTAATGTCCAAGTTCCTGTAGGGTATGGTTGGAGTCCTAGACCACTTTTTGCCAAATACTCATACATGAAGTCCCATGACTGGAAGCAGGTGTGTTGCTACAGTTTAATCCCTATTTCTTGTACATTAGTGTAAAGAGGTAGCAGAAATCAAGGGTTTCAGAAATCTGCTGTGGCATCGAGTTACCCTTTATTTGCCTCCCGCCTTTTTAACAGTGTGAGAAACTTTAAGCGCTTGTAATCTACTCTGATCTTAAGCATCAACTAAATTTTGAAAGGTTCACAGAAAGTTTTTAAAAATGGAAGCCAATTGCAAGCTATAAAAATTAATGTGGTTCAACTTTGTAGGAGGTTATCTTATGACAGTGTCACATTTTGAATTGAACCCAGGGAATGCCCAGTTCCCTCTATGAAGATGGGCATACAGGGAATCTCGGTACACGGTCTTCATCAAAACAAATTTCCAGTCCAAGAAGATGAATACTAATCCCGGCAGGGATGTCTCATAGAAGGAATTGGTCATTGGGGGAAACTACTGTAAGTTGCTTTTAGTGTACTTCGAGTTTTCAGGAGGTTCATTAAAGATATGGTTCCTCAAGTTAGGATTCCACAGTCAAGTTTTTGTTCTGTAATATTTAGGACATTACATTTGTGAATTGGCATTTGGATGAAGCATCTGCAAGGGTAAAAAATTTCTTATTTTTCCTTTTAGTTGGTAACTGATGGAATACTGAAGTTCTGTTTTCGAAAGCTGCTATTGGGAAAGAGTCAGAGAGTTACCCTGTTTAAACTATTTGACCTATTATCAGCACTTTGTGATGACATCCAGGAGGAGGCAAGAGTTTTAGAGTTAGAAGAGGAGGCCAATGTTGTATTGTCTTTGATCAAACGAGACTTTCCAATAAGTGTTCAGGTATTATTGTAAATTGTTGTTCATTTTTCTTGGTGGTAACAAATTAAGGGATCGCAGAAATACCAGTTCAGTATATATCATACTTAGTGTACAATATAGCTCTCCCACTTTAATGCATTCATGTTTATATGGTTATGGGTAATGCTTTGGGCTTGCAGTTGAAGTTTTGCAAAAAATGAGGTCTGCAGGCTAGGCCTACGGCTTGAAATTTTCCCATTTTTAAAAGCCTTAGAGCCATTCTAAGTGAATTTTGTGCCATATGGAAAAGTCAGGCACCAGTGGTTCAAAGGTAGATAATGTTATCTGCTCACTATTCAGCCACTGCATATAGATTTATGTATATGGTGAATTGCATTCTCCACCCTTTGAACAACTGGGTTGTTCTTTGATGACACTGTTTGAACAAGAATACTTTTCAGAAATACTATAGCTCAACTCAAGTGTATTTTCAGCTATTATTCAAAGCTAACTTTTCTAATAGTGATTGAAAGGGATGTTAATTACTGTTGTTATCATGTTTGACCTCAATATAAATTTAGACTATAAGTATGCACATGGTACGCCATATTGCCAGAGGAATTGCTTCCCATGGTCCCGTACACAGTTGGTGGATGTATGTTTATGAAAGGATGAACAGCTGGATATGTAGAAGAGTGACCAACAGACGCTACCCCGAAGCCAATGTTATGGAGACTTACAGAGTAAGTGGAGATAAGTTTAGTTGCTGTGCCTACATGTACTTATATACATGTATGTTATGTTACTGTATAGAGCAACAAACTGGCAAACTTTTGGGGACAAGTGCATTAACACATTTTGTAGCTGCACAGTCAATTCTTTTCCATGATAAATAAGACAGTACAAGTGTTGCATGGGTGCGTTGTATATTACAAAATCTATGTTGAAATGTTTCCTTTTTTTAAATTTTCACTACCAGTTGTTGCTGATGAAAATCTTTTCTCTTCCTTCCCACATTTACCTCCTTGTAAGAAATCAGGTTTAAAATTGAGGAACAGGTAACTGCTTATTGTCAGGCGAATAAAAATCATGTAATGTATCATTTTTCTGGCTTTGTAGATCTTTGACTGGTGCCAATATATGAGAGTAACAGGGAAGCTTCCAACCAACAACCCTGAGCAATCCAGCAGCAAGAAGGCAGAACCAGAGCAAGAGTTCCAGGAATGCTGTCACAGGAGAATGAATGATCCTATCACTGGTAAAATCCTAACTTGGGTGACAACTGGCAAAGAAAACAAAGGAATTTTGTCATGGATTGTTGCTGTCCAAAATGTCTCTGATGTGAAATTTGGGAAGGTTCTCAAGTTTACTTGTCAAAAGATGGAAGATAAGTTTGTAGAGTCTGCTTGTGTCTATGTTTTTTCCCACCTGAATGAAGATGAGGAGAGTGGTCTCTGGTGGGTCAACACAAGCATATTCACTGAAAAATTGGTGCCATTGTGTGACATCTCCAAGCCACTTGTCGCACCAAAGGATGATGACGATATAAACAAATTGTGGATCTTGAATTATAGAAGAAGTAGATACATGTAGACTGTAACATGTTATCAAGTAATCACTTGGTGAGGTTTACTTTTGCAAACTTCACTCGCAGGATATTAATCTGTGCAATGTCATGTCATTAAGGGTTTGCACTGTAATACGTTCTGCAATTCAAACCTTACATTTTGTATCCATTAGTACACACTACCCTTACCAGCTTATGGAGGAATCTCTCAAGAACAACTCCAATTAAAAAAAAAAACTCAAAGGAAATAACTTAGTACATCCAAGTGATGAAGCTGTTCAATTTGAACTTATGAGTCTTATATACATATAGCTTCTTATATTACCAACAATTTCTATTTCCTAGCAATAATTTTGTTGCTAATTTATCTGGATGGTTATAAATTAACCTCATGTTATGCTACAAATAAATTAACAGAGCGCTTCACACCTTTTTTGCCTGTTTATGTGTATATAACAGGGTGTTTCATAGACTCTTACACCCTATATATATCAAAGCATCTCTGAATTTCACATGTTTTCTTTCACATGGTGATTCACAGGGTATTTCACATGATTTTAAGCCCTTTAAATTTACAACATCTTTGGAGTTGAGACATTTTTTCTCAGGGTATTTCACATGCCTTATATATGCCCATATAACAGCATATGATGTTCAAACATTTTTCACAGGGGATTTCACATGCATTTATGCCCATATAACAGCGTCTGTGAAGTTCACACATTTTTTCACAGGGTGTTTCACAGGGTGGCATGCTTCTTCTTACAGTAAAGGGATGTTTCACAGGCTATTTCACATGTTTCATTCAATTCCAATATAATTCTAAAATCATTAAAAAAATTTCACATAATTTTTCACAGGGATGAATTGTGCTCAATAAATTTGCTAAAATCAGTTTTTGCTTCACAGGATATTTCACGGGATGTTTCACATCCTAAAAAAAATCACATGGTTTTCACATGGACTTCACATACTTTTCACAGGGTTGCTCCCAGTAGTGATAGTCACTCTCTCTGGGTAGCCAATTTTGTTCTCAGTAAGCAATCATAAGAAAAATATGATTACTTGATTTGTATGGTAAAAACATATTGTTTACAGCTCTCTATGACGGCCATTTTGTTTGCGTGCCATCTCTTCCAGAGAGGAACAGGAAGAACAAGGCAATTTGCTAGGAGAATATAGCAGTATGTCAGATGTCACTTAGGGCTTTTTTCTACAGACCCCTTTAGTTTCTCTTTTAGTGTTTCGTCAAGTGTCCCTTACATGTTCTGGTCAGTGATGCTACTGTGGCTTTTTTGTAAATCGCGATGGCCCTTTCATTAAAACCTCAGTTGGAGGGGGCTCTTTCATTGCTAATGTTGGTGCAATCTGCTTGGGGTCAAACTCATTTCTGTCTGATGGTTGGCTAAAACTCCCTTCCATCTGAGAACGTCTTTGCAGCATTTTACAGATTAGAAAAGGGAAGTAACTGTAGGACTTCTCTTCCCTTACAACTTCAGCATGGTACTTCTGTGATCTTTTGGAATATTTCCGATGACCTCGTTCTCCGCCATCCTTTCTCTGTGCTGGCTTCCTTGAAAGATGATAATTGTGATCAATTGCAGCCAGAGTGACTCTCATGATGAAGTATGCATACCTGAAAAAAAGGAAAAGGAAAAAGTACAACAATTTGTTAATTATTA
>BLFK01000241.1:0-22500 GCA_014634185.1 Astreopora myriophthalma | reverse complement strand
GGTCGGGATCGTCGTGGTGGCCGCAGGTCGCCACGGTGGCCAAACGCGTCAGGTCATCGAACTTGGGGCACGCATACACCTCCAGATCAAAGTAAGGAATGTTCAAACTTTTCAACAAATCCTTCTCGTAATGACCCCCCTTGAAAGCCACGCGAGGTCGGTCGGGTGTCTTGAAACGTTCGTACAGGCTCTGGAGGTCTTGGGGCAACTCGGTCAAGGGGGCCGCGTGTTCGCTCTCGTGGGCGTAGAACGGGAGGCCGTGCACGCGTTCTCGCACGACCCGCGCGGTCTTGCGTTCCGCCACGTCCAGGCGACGCCAGAGGACCGCGTGAGCGTAATGTTGGGACCCGTGATGCTCGCCGGTCCAGTCGCACCACCCGAGTTCTCGCGGGACGAACGTGGCCCAACGGTCTTGTTTCTGTACATGCACGCTGTACCCGTCCAGGTCGACGACGAGACACACGTTGTCCAACAAGGTTCGATCCATGACTGACTAGGCCGGGTCCGACCGCTTTCTTATGTACATGGTCAGTCCACGCGCGCACCCACGCACGCACTCACTTGCCCTTGTAGTTTCCGAAGCTCTTGGGCAATTTGGGGGAACTGCGTCCTGGTATCCCGGATCCCATAGGCCACTCAGGAGGCGACGGGGCTCGCACCATCACCGGCGACGGCCACTTTTTCCATTGGTCCTCGGGCACCGGAAAGATGGTGTGGAGGACCCCGTTCTCGGGTGGAGACGGTATCTTGTGGATGATCGGGAGCTCGGGTGGAGGCTGCAGAGGGCGACGCCACCGCCACTCCGACGGATCATGCGTCAGTGGGTCGAACATCGCCACGCGCCGCCACATGACTTGAGGGGTCCACGCACGATCCACCCACTGGAAGACCTGGCACCCTCCGTCGCCCGAGCGACGGCACGTCAGAAAACAGCGTCCACGGTTGGGCGTGTCCCGTTGCACCTCGGCCACGCGGGCGGGGTAGCCGCAGTAGCAGAAGAAGGGGCCTTGCTTGATGTCCGGATGCACGGTCCCTTCCAGTGCCTGGAGCAACGCGGGTGCCTTGTCCAACCCTACCCACACGGGACAGTGTTGGTGAATGCACTGCACGTACCGCCACCCTTTACGGGAGATGTCGTGGTGGATCGGCAAGGTGTGGAAAGGGCACCTCAGCAAGGGCGGTGCTTCCTTCTTCTCCTGAGGGGTGGGAAAGTCGCCGCAGTAGGCTTCGTCGGGCGTCGTGCCCGCTGACCCTTCCCCTTCCCCCAACACTTCCACCTTGTCTTGGGTCGGCATGGTGACTGGGGCCCACGGCAATTGTTCCTGGTTGGGCGGTTCCGGACACCCGGGAGGGGGTCGGCACAGGACCCACTCCGTCGACGTGTCGGGTGGCGACGGCACCTGCTCCGGGATCACGAGTGGAGGCGTCGGTAAGGGCGGTGGCATCGGGTCCGGTTCGAGCTCGGGCGGAGGCAGGCTGGCGAACAGTTCCTCCAAGGTCTTCGGCTCGGGCGTGTTCAGGGTAGAGGTGGTGGTGGTCGGCATGGGCGCCGGGCGCGTCCTCTTGCGTGGGGGTGGGCCACCGACCGCATCCCGGGGCGTGGTGTCTTTTTCCAAGCGCGCACTCAAGTCCAGGTGTTGGCCTCCTTGGGCGCGGCGTTCGGCGGCGGCTTTTTGGCGGGCTTTCTGACGCGCACTGGGTGGTTTCTGACGGCGCGTCAACGAATCCATCCGCGCCCCCGACAGGTGGTCCATCTTTTTGGGCGGGGTCTTCCTCTTCTTTTGGGTCTTCTCAGGGCACGGGTATTTCGCCGGAGACAGTGCCATACTCCCACGAGATCATGTTGTCACTAGAGCTCGAGACTCGAATGAGACCGAGTGAGCGCGGGCCACCCTCTTATACCTGCGATCCACGCCCGACCAGCACGACGGGATGACCTCATCGTCGTCCAATGGCAGGGCCCCGGGAAATCCCAGAGCACATGCCCACGCGTGGGATGTCTGGAAAACTACGGAGCACGTGCCCTGCCACGTGCAGCGTCCGTCAAAGGTCGGAGCACGTGCTCCGTCCCGCGCGCGTGGGTTCCCGGCAGGCCGAGCGGGTGTGGCCCACACCCCTATAAAAGGGAGAGGTCGCCGCCCCTTCGACAAAGCATGTGGCCATGTCGAAGAGGTCAGAGCCCGTTGGTGCGCGTGCGACCGTGGATCCCGATGGCGTGGGAGACGAGCCCACCGGACCGACCGTGGTGCGCGACCCCCTCGCATGCGATCCCGACAGGCTGGGCGAATGGGGTGGAGGTGGGTATAAGAGTCGACCCTCGGTGCCCTCACCGCCAGACTTGAGGTATCAGACGTACTACAAAGACCTCGTGAAGTCGAGCTACCCCACGGAAGATGCCTACTGGTTGGAACGCATCCGCCGAGGTCTGGCCGCAGGTTACTCCTTCCAAGAGACCTACCTTCATTTTATGCAAGATTTTGCCGACGCCCTCGGATGCTCGGACACAGGCCCCCGGTACCAACCGACCACGCGTCATGCCTTCACCCCCCGAGCCCCTCCGGCTGCATCGACGTCGCCGACGCAAACGAAGCCAACCGAAGCCCCCCAACCCAGTACCTCCACGACCGGATCCACCAGTTGCAGCGCCAACTGAGTGAGACGCAAGAGGCATGCCACGACCACGAACGGGTCCGGGTCCAGTTGCGCGATCACCTCCAGAGTCTTCGTCAGACCATGGAAGAATGGCGAGACGTCACCCAGCAACTGCAAACGCGGCTGCGTCGACGCGCCGACCAGGAAGCCGAGGAACGCCGGCTGTGGCACGTGCGGTGTGACCGCGTGTTGGATCGCGTCTTGTGCGACGACTGTAAAGAGGACAAAGACCAGGCCTACTTTGACGAACTCGACAGTACGTACGCGAGGGCCCGCGCGTGGACGCCCGCGGACTGCCCGGAATGTAAACCGTACAGACACTGTTTTTACGCGCCCGAACGTCTCGAGGAAGACGTGTGGCACGCGTGTCCCGTGGAACCCGACCATGCGTGAACCCACGCGTGAACTTTTTGTCAATAAAAACATGTTGTGTCCAACCCAGTGTGCATTCATTTGTTGAGACATCATGACAGAACTCGTGACGGGAGGCGCTCGAGGGACCGATACCCTGGCCGAACAGGTGGCGACCCAGCTGTGCATCCCTTGCCGCGTGGTGGTGGGTCCATCGCACGCCCGCACCCAGAAAGACGTGACACCCTTGACGGAGGAAGCCCTGGAAGAAGGGTGGCGAGCCTTATGCCAAGTACGCCCCCTGCGCGTCAACGAACGGGGGCATCGACCCGTGTGGGAACTCTTGAGCCGGAATCATCACATCGTCAAGGATGCCGGCACGGTGGTGGCCTTCGGGGTCCTGGAGCAGGACGGGGTGAAGGTGCGCGGTGGGACCGGTTGGAGCGTGGCCTTGGCGCGTCGACAAGAAAAACCCATCTTCTTGTACGAGGTGGTGCTCGACGCGTGGTACGTGTTCGCGTACTTGCCTGACGGGCGTTCTCATTTCGTGCCGACCCGGAGCGTGAACGGCGACGAGGACGGGATCCCGACGCTGACGGGTTGCATCGCCGTGGTGGGGACGCATCACCTGGACCAATTCCCTCGAGCCGTGCAACAGTTGCAGACCCTATTGTGGCGGGCCTCGCCCTATCCCGAGGTGTATCGGACCCTGCCTGCTCTATTTGAAAGTTTGTGTAAGATTTGAATCAATAAAAGAAAGGGTTGTCCAACGTGTGGGTTCATTCGTGAGGGTGATGTGGGGTGAGACGGGACGACGTTGGGTGCACTGGCGCTTGACGCGTTGGCTGTGCACCCGTCTGATCGATTCGGCGGGGGTGCCGTGTCCATGGCTCGACCTGGAGGACGACGAGTCGGACCTCGAGTGCCCCATGACCGTCTTCGAGGTCTTGCTCGAGCACCCGCTGTTTCATTGGGGGCACTATGCCGCCTTCGTGACGTGGTTGGTGCGTCGGAATTCGGACCCTGAGCCCTGGTTCCACCTCATCCATAAAACGTACCCCGACCGCGTGCCAAGCGTGGGTCGCTTGCTCTGGATGCGCGTACGATGGTGGCTCTGTCCGCCCCCGACCCGAAGAAGAAGAAGACGACGTCTCAGAAGCGACGTGCCCCCGCCTCACGAAAAAGACCCTCTCCCCAGCACGTGAGGGCTCGGTATGCGGATCCGTCGACGCCGGGTGCCTTGGGGGGAGTCCGACGGTTCGCCGACGCCCAAGGGCTGTCGCTCCGGGACGCCCGAGCGGCCTTGGAAGGCGATCTGGCCTACACGTTGCACAAACCCCAACGCCGTCGATTTCCCACCGTGCCGGTGCTGGTGTTCAACGTGGACGAACAGTGGGTGGCGGATCTGGTGGAAGTGCAACGGTTGGCCCGGCACAACCGCGGCATCCGTTACTTGTTGACGGTGGTGGACGCCTTGTCCAAGTACGCGTGGGTCCGACCGCTCAAGACCAAGACGGGGGCCGCGTTGGTCCGCGCCTTCGGGTCCATCTTGAAAGAAGACGGCCGACGCCCCCAAAAGTTGCAGATGGACAAGGGCAAAGAATTTTACAACCGCCCGTTTCAGACGTTGTTGAAACAGAAGGGCATTCATCATTTTTCCACGCATGGGGATGCCAAAGCGGCGGTGGTGGAACGGTTCAATCGCACGTTGAAAGGGCGCATGTACCGCTATTTCACGGCTGCCAACACGTTGCGGTTCGATGACGTGCTACCCGCCTTGGTGAAAGGCTACAACGCCAGCCGGCATCGGAGCATCGGCCGAGCGCCTCGAGACGTGACCCCGCACAACGAGAGCCAGGTGTGGCACGCATTGTACGGTCGGAGACTGCAGAAGAAGAAGAAAGGCCGACGACCCCGCTGGAAGGTGGGCGATCGCGTGCGGTTGGGCAAACACCATCGCCCGTTCAAGAAAGGGTACTTGCCCGGGTGGACCGAAGGAGTGTTCGTGGTGCGCGCCGTGCGCCCGGGACCCGTGCCCACGTACAAGGTGGAAGAGATGGACGGCACGCTGTTGGAAGGCACGTTTTACGAGCAGGAGTTGCAGAAAGTGACGGGGGGCGACGACGCGCTGTTCCGCATCGAGAAAGTACTTAAACGCAGTGGCGAGAAGGTCTTGGTGCGTTGGAAAGGGTGGCCGAGCAAGTACGACAGTTGGGTGGCCAAGAAGGACGTGCAGACCTTGGGATGAGCGACGAAGGGTTTTTCGTGACGTTGCCCAGCGACGCCAGCCGGGCCGAATTCACCAACAACACGGCGGCCTGGTACAAGGTCCGGTTGCCGTACCCATTGCGTCTGAAAGGCCGCGGGTGGCAAGTGGGGTTGAGCAGCCTGTCCTTGCCGGATGCTCGCGTCGATCTGTATGACTTGGTGGGTCCGAACCAGTACCTGGCCTACACCAAATGGTACGTCGAGGACCTAGGGCGGGAGCCAGCCAATAGGACCAAACGCGAGAAACAAGTCCGGATGGCCGACATTGCGTCCTTGGAATCGGTGGTGGACGGCGAATCGTTCGTGAAAGCCATCGTCGACACCCTGGAATGTGCGAGGAATGAGAGAGATATAGAGATACAGGGCAGACGGTTCGTGGAGAAGACGGGCCGACGCATGTACGTGACGTTTCGGTGGGAGCAGCGAGGGGTCGACCGCGATCTGATCGTCGGCCATCCCCAGACCCTGATGAATGGATCCGGCACACCCACCTTGATCCTCAGTCACAAAATGGCCTACAAGATGGGGTGGTTGGTGTTGACGAAAGAAGGCAAGGATGTCCTGGGCCCGAACCTGTGCATGGAGTTTTACGACGAGACGATCCCCACGCTGACGGGGACGAGAATTGACGTCCTCAGTGGAGGCAAAGCGGCCTGGTGGGACGTACGGACCAACCCACAGGGGTTCGTCTACGTGGCCCTGAGCATGAACTGCCAATGGCGGTTCCAGAACCTGAACAACGCGTTCCGTGCGGTGGTGGGCGACCCGACGCGGACCTTGCACGTGTACTGCAATGCTGGGGGGAGCACCATCGTGGGACGGCAAGTGACGGACCTGTTGCGCGAAGTCCAGTACCGACGCCAAGGACGCAGCACGGTGTACTTCGAACCGTTGCACGTGCAGTACCATCCCGTGCGCAACGACGTCATGGAAGTGTTGGAAACGCAAGTCGCCGAGACGGACGGCACATTGGTCCGGTTCGGGCAAGGCCGCACCCTGTTGACCTTGCACTTCCGACGGGACGTATAAAGCGCCCTCGAGGACGCACGGAAGCGAAGACCATGGATGCCTTTTACGTGACCTTGCCCAGCGACGGGGACGACGTCGGGTTCCCCGACAACACCCCCGTGGCGTTCCGCACCCGCATGAGACCGCCCCTGTGGTTACGCGGTGGACGTTGGGTGGTGGGGGTGGTCCGTCTGAGCGTGCCGGACGACGACGACGCCGACGACGAGGACGAGAGTTGGCAAGACACCTTGTTGCACGTGTACCCGCACGGCGGGTTGCTGGCGTACTTCTTTTCGTTCGAAGAAGACGACGACCGCATCGATCGCCCGGGCATCCGGGTCGAGACGCGCATCGAGGACGTGGCCGGCCGTTGCCACGACGGGGCGTCGTTTGTGAAAGCGGTGGTGGACGATCTACGGCGCAAGTACTGGAATAAGGTGGAAGTGGGGTGGAACTGGAAGGAAGGCGACGCCACCTTCGTGCCCGAGTTTCGTTGGCCCGACCCGGACACGCTGGTGATCGACAACGGCCAGGTGGTGCGCGACGGGGACATTGGGTTGGGCGTGCATCAAGATCTCATGCGACGGATGGGCGGCACGGACGCCCAGGGGAACGTGCCCGGACCTCGCTTGACCGTGCAGCCGACCGTCAATCCCGTGACCCTGGAGAAAGATTGGGCCCGGCAAACCCTGTCGGCCTGGGAGCTCATCGGCAACCACGTGATCTTGTATCAACAATACTCGTGGGAACTGAGCGGCTTCAACGACGGCTGGTTCGAGACGCTCTTCGAACGTCGCCGACGGCCCCGTCGGACGTCCCGGCGGACGTGGTACGTGCACAGCAACGTGGGCCAGAGTCGTCGCGTGGGGACGCGGTCGACCGACGTCTTGTGCGACGTGGACGGGCAGAGCACGGGGCGAGGCCGGACGCTCTTCGAACCCCGTCACGTGCAGTACGTGCCGGTGTGTCAATTCTTCTTCGACACGGTGGACGTGCACCTGACCGACGGCGACGGGCGGCCGACGGCCGTGGGACGGGGCGTGACGGTCGTCACCTTTCACTTCAAACGGAGCGACCTATAAAAAAGAGAGAGACAACCGAGCCGAGCACGACAACCATGCGAGGAGGCAGTCTGACGCGGTACACGCCCGATCACACCGGACGCGGTCTGGGGGGTATCTTGTTGTCGGGGGTCAAGACGTTGTTGAAATCGGGGTTGGACGCGTTGGGTGGCCCCCGCGGCGTGGTCCGATTGGCCACCCGAACGCTTAAAAGACAAGCCCAGCAGGCCGTGAAACGGAAAGCGCAGAGCGTGGTGGGTCAAACCAAGAAAGCCGTGAAACGTAAAGCGCAGGGACTGGCGAGTCGAGCGAAGAAAGCCGTGAAACGACAACGCGTGGCGGATCTCTTCGGTTGAAACGATGCAACCCGTGCGATCGCGACCGAGAACGCGCGTGGGCGAACGCGGTCTGTCGAGGCAGCGTGGAGGGTTCCTCGGCATCTCACCCATCTTGCCGGCCCTCAAGCTGGCCGGCCAACTTCACAAGAAACTCACCCGACAGCGGGGTGGACGTCTTTGGAGAAGAGCCCCCGTCCTGCCGGGCTTCGAGTTGGCGGCCCGACTGCATAAAAGAAGCACGCGCCGCAAACGTCGCACCATTCCTCAACGAGGCGGTGGGGTGAGACGCCGACGACGACGACGGTGACGGCCGTCCCTCTGCACGGGGCCTCCAAGTCCGCCTACGCCGACGACTTTCAATTGTTCGAGGTGCCGAGCACGGACACGTCGGCAGTGGCGTACCGCATGGTGGAACTGTCGCCGGTGACCACGGGCATCAATCCGGTGGAATTCGTGATGGCTGCGTTGCCCGAGTACGTGGACCTGAGCCGCAGTTACTTTCGGATGCAACTCCGTTTGAAGAAGAGCGACGACACCAACCTGCTCGCCGCGAACAATCTGTTCCCGACGCCCAATTTGGCCCACACGTTGCTCAAGCAAGTGACGGTGCACGCCAACGGCACCTTGATCAGCCCTCAGACGGACACGTACGCCTACAAGGCGTACTTGGAAACCTTGCTCAATTACACCAACGACGAAGGGGACACCATCTTGCAACCGCAAGGCTGGTTCAAGAGCTACCGCCACGGGTTGAAAGCCTTCAATGCCTTGGATTTTCCCACCCCCTTGACGGCCGACAACCTGAACAGTGGGGGCCCACACGCCGACTACACGGCCTTGAGCGAGAGCCAGAAAGCGGCGGTGTTGGAATCCAAAGCAGCGCAGACGCGGTACCGAGGGGGGCACACGGTCACGTTGCAATTCGTGCCGCATTCGGAGATCTTTCACCTGGGCAAACCCTTGGTGCCCCACGTGGAACTCAAGATCCGGTTTTACTTCAATGCCGCCGCCTTCTTCTTGAACGGGGTGGCCTTGGACGGCCGTTTGCAAGAAGACGACGTCAAACTGACCTTCCACGTCTGCCAGTTGCGGTTGTCGGACCCGTTGTACCGGGAATTGGAAGGGGCCCGCCACGATCCGCGGAAACGGCAGGTGGCCAAGTACACGGTGGTGGGTAGCGAGATCCGGGTGTTTTCGCATCCGCAGAACCAATTGGATTTCGACGAGGGCAACCTGTTCCAAGGCCGGATCCCCGACCGACTGATCGTGGGGTTGTTGCACACCAACGCCTACAACGGGAACGTGGCCTACCATCCCTTCGCCTTCCAGAAATTCGGGTTGACCAGCATAAAACAGATCGTGCGGGGCGAAGAGTACCCTTACCAGACGTTGGAATTGAACACGGGCGACACGTACAAAGACCTGGACGGGTACCATCGCTTCTTGCAAGCCAGCGAAGCCTTGATGAAGAGCCGCACCAGCATGATCGCCCCCGAGCAGTGGGGCGGCACGGCGGGGTGCACCTTGTTCATGTGGAAAAACGTGCCCAGCGGGTCGGCGGACCGGGGCATGCTGAACCCGCGTCAAGACAGCGACGTGCGCGTCCTCTTCCGTCTGGGGGCGGCCAAAGCCCACGTCATCAACGTGGTGTTGTACGCCGAATTCGAGAACGTGTTGGAGATCAACCCCGAAGGGGCCGTGCTGTACAACGTGTACCGGGTATAAAGCCCGGGCGCACACACCGAGAGAAGGACCCGAGATGGAATTCGTAGCCACCACCGACCGGCAGTTGGACTTTTTGGCTCGCAGCGATCCCCGTTTGCCGGGGTGTTTGCCAGCGACACGTTGCCGACGCCGCCCGAACGCGACCGACCGCTCGGGTACATTGTCAACACGGACCCACACGACCGACCGGGCACGCATTGGCTCGCCCTGTGGACCGAAGACGGCCGATGCGAAGTGATGGACAGTTATGGTCTGCCGTTGGTGACCTACGACGCTCGTCCCTTGATGGAGTGGATCGTGTGCCATTGGCGCTGGGTGGACACGAATCGACAGAGTCTGCAGACCATCACCAGCCAGAGTTGCGGGCATTACGCCTTGATGTATTTGGCTGCCAAGTGCCGGGGTCACACGATGGACGATTTTCTGGACGCATTCGATCCCCAGGACCTGGTGCAGAACGACCATCGGGTGGGGCGATGGATGAAACGCGAGATCCGACGTCAAGGCACCGACTGGACACGTTTAGATTTCAAAGACTGGTCCCAGAATAATGCATTGTCAATAAAACCGTTGGAACGATGAAAAAGGGTGTGCATGTGTTTTTTCCCTTCTTCCCCCAGAGCACCCACCCATGGCTCAATGGCAGAGCGCGGGACTGTAGATCTCGAGGTTGTCGGTTCGACTCCGGCTGGGTGGAGGTCTTTTTCTTTTCCTCAAAAAAGGGCACCGGTAGGATTCGAACCTACGACCTTGGGTTTATGAGGCCCACGCACTGACCCCTGTACTACGGTGCCGATCTGAAAGAAAAAAGGGGTCGGTCGAACCCATATAAACACGCACGGGAGCTTCCCTAGGGAAGCACGATGTTGCGGTCGCCCAGCAGCGTCTTGGTGGTGGGTCCGTCGGGGTGCGGCAAGACGGTGTTCGTGACGCGTCTGTTGGCCCAGGCGGCCGCGCATTTCGCCGTCCCCCCTCGGGCCGTGCATTATTGTTACGGAGCCTGGCAAGATGGGTTCCGGGCCTTGTCGGGCGTGCAGCTGCACGAGGGGGTGCCGAATCCGTCCGACTTGACGGCCTGGTTCCCCTCCGGACAGCACCGCGTGCTGGTGTTGGACGACCTGATGGCCGAAGGAGGCAACGACAAGCGCGGATCTCTTCACCAAAGACTCGCACCATCACGGCATCACGGTGGTGTACCTGTGCCAAGACATGTTTCCGCCCGGCAAGTACGCCAAGACCATTTCGCGCAACGCGCATTACATGGTGGCGTTCAAGCACCCGTGGGATCGCTTGGGCGTGCGGAATCTGTTGATGCAAGCATTTCCCACGCATTGGCGGGACGTGATGGCCGTCTACGAATGCGAGACGCAACGCCCTTACGGCTACCTCCTCTTGGATTTGCATCCGGCGTCCGACGATCGGTACCGCGTCTTTGCAAACGTATTAAAGGACGAAGGGTGGACGCGGACATTCACTCGTCGGGTGGATTAGAGACACCATGGCCACGCGGTATCCCGTGGGCGAAAGTGCCGCCACCGGGCACACGGTCCACGCCACTGAACGCGACTGAGCGGCCACCGAACGACGCCTGGCCACCCCTCAACCCGACGTGGATCTGGCCTATGCCTCGCTCCGTCAACCCACCACGTTGGACGAATTGTTCGCATCCGTGTCGACGCCGTCCCCCTTGACGTTGGGCACCCCGATCGTGGCCGGGGGCACGCCGTCGCCTCGCCAGACGGCCGCTGCCACGGTGGGCGTGGGGTCCAGCTCCTCGGACACGCAAGCCGCTCGGATCGCTCGCATCAATGCTCGGTCGTCTGTGGGGCACAAACGACCTCGTGCCCGACCCCTGCCCGCATCCTCGCCCTCGTCCGGCGGGAGTAGCAGCAGCAGCAGCAGCCGTACCCCGAGAGGGCGCCCCCGACGACGCGGTGGGGACGGAGGTGGCGGAGGGGGTGACGGAGACGGTGGGGGCGGCGATGGGGGCGGTGGCGACGACGACGACAACGACGACGACGACGATCGCCCAGGACGGCGTTTGAACCAAGAAGAATTGCGACGGCAATATGATCTGTTGGCCTAAGATCAACGGCAACGGGCTCGAGGCCGGACCATCGCCGGGGTGACGCACACCAACACCATCACAACTGTCTATAAAGACGGCGGACCGCCGGTGGTGCGACGGACCTCGTCGCGCAGTCAAAGGGTGGACGGATTTCAAGAAATTCAAAGTGGACATGGCCCGTTGGGCGTACACCACCTACGCCAAGACGTTGATCGAATTGCACACAACCGTGTGTGGCGTGCCGTCGGATGCCGTGGCCCCTTTTCTGATCAAGATGCAGACGTTGGACGACGTGGTGACGGACGTGGCCCCGCCGTTGACGGACCGGTGCCTGGCCACCTATGCGGCCCGCTTCGAGTACGTGCCGATGCATGGGGACTGTTACGTGGACGGGTGCACCGGACCTCTGGTCCCCATCGAACGTATAAAAGCCACGACGCCTGCGCCGTAAACGACGAGGATGCCCAAGACACGATGACGCCGACGCAAGACGACGACCCGTCGCTGCCGACCCTGCCGTCAGACTGGGGTACTCTTGCCCTTGCTGGCTTTGGTGCCGGCGGCCGTCGCGGCGGCCAAGGCGGCCGCCTTGGGTGGGGTGAGTGCCGCATCCAAGCGGCCACGCGGAAACGCTACGATGCCCGAGCGGCGGAAAAAGCGGCCCGGGCCCGAAAGAAACGCGGAATGATTCGACATCCCAACGGGTCCACGTACGCTTGGCGACGTTCATAAAAGAGAGGGACCCTTTTTGCAAGCCCTGTTGCCTTGTGTGAGATGTGCACACGTTGCGTGCTGTGAGCATGGAAGAGATGATCGTCATTCCCAAGCAGGAAGTGCCCGAGTTGGTGCAGTATTACAAGGGCGCGGTGGGCGAGAATCCGTCGTTGACGCGCGCCGGACGGTTGGGGGCCAAGAAACAACGCTTGCTGTCCGACGCGTCGTTGTCGGCCTCCAAAGCCGTGCAACGCGTCAAACCCGTGTCCAGTGCCTTGCGACGCACCACCAAACGGTTGCGGCAATTCACGGCGCCGTTGCCGCCCGCCGGCGCCGAAGGGGACGCGGTGGATGCGGACGCGGGGGATGCAGACGCCGATCTGACCACCGCTGCATTGGAGAAATGGATGCAGCGCATGGTCCGGGCGGCCGAAACCCCTCGAGGGGGTGCTGTGGCGGCCAAGGCGCAAGGCGCGGTCGTGGGGACCGCCGGCCCGGCGCGCGGCGTGGCCGTGGTCAAGAAGGAGACGGGGGCCAGACCCAAGACGGTGCCGGGCGGACGCCCTCGGCACATGAAAGAAGGGATCCTGGAAGAAATGCAAGCCACCGGGTTCAAACCCAAGTGACAGAGCTGCCCGAGCACCGACGACCCACCCCTGGGTGATTTGTTGGAAGAGGCCAAGACACCGGCCGAAGTCCGACGATTGCGACCTAGAAAACGTGGGCCGAAGGCAAAAAGACGCATCGGAAACTCGATTGCACCGACTACTAGAGCGCAGGCCTGACGACGACGGGCGAAAGCACCCAAGAAGAAAAAACAGCGCGGGTGGAGGTTGGACGTGCAGAAATGGTTGGGCAAGACCGGCCTGGAATTTCATTGGCCGGGGTACCAGTACATGGGGCCCGGCACGCATCTCGCCAAACGTTTGAAATGCGGGGATCCGGGCATCAACCGGTTGGACAAGATCGCCAAAGTGCATGACATCAATTACTCGAAAGCCAAGACGTTGCAAGACAAGCATGCGGCCGATCGCAAGATGATCTGGGCCATCACCGCCCTCCCGGGGAAAAAGACGTGGACCGAAGCCATCGTCAAGAAAATCATGCAAGCCAAGACCCGTTTGAAATTGTAATTTTTTAAAATGGACAGTCATCGTTCGAGTTCTAATAAAGTTGGTGAAAGTCTCACCCGGTCTTGGCGTCTTAATTGCGCGTCGAACCGATCCAACTGCCGGGTCTTGTCCGGGGACTGTACGGCTTCTAACGTGCGATCCACGCGTTCGGTCCGCGTCCAGGTCGTCCGGGTTCGGGCATCGCCGGGAGCCTTGTGCCGCCGGATGCACGCCAGGACTTGCTGGGCAGGATCTTCCTCCACCTCGGACTCCTCCGATTCGGACTCGGATGCCACGTACGGGAGGTTGTGGATGTCGTCCTCCTCGGAGTCAGACGACTCGGCGTACGCTGGAGGGGTCCTCGGGGTCTTCAGGGGCGACGTGCAACAACGACACTCCCACGTCCGGCAGGCCTCGTCCAGGGCGGCGGCCATGGCCTCCAAATCCAAGTCATCCTCTTCCTCGACGGGTGAGTCTCGCAGCAACGCCCGCGCGTGCAGGCTAGGCAGGGACCGCTCCCAATCTCGCAAATGGTTTGCACAGGCCGGGGTCCACGGGCTGACAAACCCCCCGCAACGCAGGCACAGGCCGCAGGCCTCGCAGTCCTCGACGGTAGTCTCAAGGGTCCGGGTCCGACGGGCACGGTGACGGGCGCGTCGGTCGGCCAGATAGGCGGCCCGCCGTTCGGGATCGCCGTCCTGACGATGGCGGAAGACCCGGTGCTGGGCTCGTGCTCGAGCCAAGTGAGCCGCGTACTGCTCGGGGTTGGCTCTTCGACGTTAACAGCGGGCTCGGTCCCGTTCTCGCTCGCGGGCCCGGTACGTCGCATAACATTCGGGGTCGGCTCGTTGACGTTGACGGCAGGCTCGGACCCGTTCGCGTTCCTTCGCCAAAAATGCAGCCCGACGCTCGGCGTTGGTGCAGAGACGACGGTGAAAGGTTCGCTCGCGTTCACGTCTCCGGGCCAAGAACAAGGCCCGACGTTTGACGGGGTCAACCAAGGGTTGGGGTCGACGGGCCAACAACTGGGCTTTTTTCTGCTGGGCCAACGGACAGGCTTCCAGCACCACCCGGCATGGGGTGGTGCGACGTCGACGAAGGCGGGCTCTTGTTTTCTGGGCCCGTGCGGTGTCGGGATTGGTCTCGCGCCAGCATCGCACGGAAGCAACATGCTGGGCCTTGTGTTTTTGCCTGTACTGGGCCTTCTGCATGTGCACGGCCTCGGGGTGAGCGGCTTTCCAGGCTTTCAAGCGTGCGCGCGTTTGGGCGGGATCCCGGTACGGCATGATAACTTACAATGGCGTCCGCCCGCGCGGTCACCCTTTAACACACCCCCCTTCCACCAATCCGAAGCCATCGTTTGGCCCACGTGGTCCAGAGGGGTCTGTTGGGGGGATACCCCCCTATCCCCCCTCCGGGTCAGGTCACGTGTCTCTCCAAATCTCTATAAAGCCAGAGCTCCTCGCGGGTTCTCACTCATTCTCGGTTCGCTCGTCCACCTGGTGAACCTCCAGCATGTCTGAGCCCGGCCCCAGTGGACTCACTTTAGAAGAGCAACGGGCTCTCTTATGGGAGCAGCGCGAGACCTTCGCGCGCGAACACGCTCCGGCCTCTTTTTTCCCAGAGGACGACCCGGAAGGCGATGCCTTATGCAATGCGGCCCTGGACGCCTGGGAACAACCGCAGCAGTGTGGGGGTGGAGCCTGCCCGCCCTTAGAGTTTGACCTTGTGCCCAGAGAAGATCGGCGCGTGCGACGTTTTGGGCTCCATCGTCGCGTCTTTCGTGCCCGACTCTGACAACAGACCCCACTCGGGGAAGGGGACAACGTGGGTGGAGCCATCGAGGGAGCCTTGACCCGGGCCATCGACCAGAAAGGAGGAAAGGTTTGAGTTGGGGAAGCGTGTCGGCCCAACAGTTTCTGCACCTGAAACGCTGCATGGTGCCCGTCGACAACACGGACGAACTCTGTTGCGCCCGGGCTCTGGTCACCATGCGTGCCCATGCCGACGAGCAGGCGGGCCGGGTGCTCGAGGATACCTACCATTCGCTCTGTCATGGTCATCCCTGCCAGACCCGATTGGCGCGAGCCTTGCACGCCGAGGCCCGGGTGCCCGAAGGTCCTTGCGGTTTGGGTGAATTGGACCTGTTCCAGATCGCGCTGGCCGACTACCAGATCAAGGTCGTCAACGTGTCGCGCGGGTGTGCCGTCATCTTTGCGGGACCGGCGTGCACGGGACGCCCCATCCTGCGTCTGGTCAAGATCGGCGCCCACTACCACGGTTGCACCAGCTACGTGGCCTTGTTCATTCTTCAACAAGGCCTATTACTGCGACGCGTGCGACCAGCCTTCAACCAGGAGGATTACGCGCATCACCCGTGCCAGGGCAAAAAATGCTCCGCTTGCCACCAGGAGAACTGTGTCAAGTACCAGGCGGCTCGCCAGACCGGTGCTCTACCCGACATCACGTGCTGCGAATGCCACCGGAGTGGACACCCGGCTCGTCGCAAGGAAGGCAACCACGTCTGCGACATCTTGGCGCGTTGCCTGATCTGCTGCAAGGAACTGCCCGGACCCGAGCGACACAAACATCGATGCGGCCACGGACCCTGCCCCACCTGCGAGAAACGCGTCGACTTGCGGACCCACCGCTGCCACATGCAGAAGGTGGTGGAGGAGAAACCCAAATGCCGTCGACGCCGCCAAGGGGCGGCCGCCGGGCTGCAGACCTTGCGGGCCAACGAGTCGGACGACGACGGGAGCAGCGATGACACCGAGGGCACCGGTGACCGACGCCCACTTCCCTTGCTGGTTTATGCGGACTTTGAGGCCATGCAGGAGGGGGGTTTGCACACGCCGAACTTGATCTGCTGGGAGCGGGAGGACAGCGATCATCAGTACGTCCAGTACGGGGCCGACTGCTGCGAAGCGTACTTGGACTGGGCCACGCACGTGGCCGAGCACGAGAGCCGACGGATCATCACGGTCTTTCACAATTTCAAAGGCTACGATGGCATGTTCGTGCTTCGCCAGCTGTACGACGATGGGTCCAAGGTCACCCATCAGATCTGCATCGGCTCCAAGATCTTGAGCCTCCGGACCGGTGACCTCAAGTTCGTGGACAGTTGCTGTTTCATCCCGCAACCTCTGCACAAGTTTCCCGCCACGTTTGGCCTCACCGAACTGAAAAAGGGGTTCTTTCCCCATTTTTTCAACACCGCCGAGAACCAAGCGTACGACAAGGATGAAATGCCGGCCCGGGACTATTACGATCCGGACGGCATGATGGAGGATAAACGTCGGGAATTTCTGGCCTGGTATGCAGACCGCGTGGCCGAGCGGTACCATTTCAACTTCCGGCAGGAACTCGAGGCGTACCGTAAGTCGGACGTGCGTCTCCTGAAGGAGGGGTGCCGTCGGTTCCAGCAGGAGTTCGAGGCGGGGTTCAACCCCTTCCTCAAATGCATTACCATCACCTCCTCCTGCATGCGGTACTTTCAGAAGAAGTGGCTGCCACCCGACACCATCGCCGTCGAACCCCCACTGGGCTGGCACGGGGCCCCATAACCGACAGAGCGTCGAATCCTTGCAGTGGCTCCACTGGTGCGAGCAAGAGGCACGTCACGTCACCCGCGAGAGCATGACAGACGAGGAGTGGCAGGCCCACGATCTCCTGCAGTTGGAGGATCCCGACTAGGAGATCCCCGGCCTGCCCGTGGCCGACCACATCGCCCACGTCGGCAACCGCGGCGAGCAACGCCTTCAGCTCGACGGTCGCGTCTTCGATGTCGACGGCTACGATCCCGTCACGCACACGGCCTACAAGTACCACGGGTGCTACTTCCACGGCTGCCCGCGGTGCCACCGGGGAAACATGAGCCACAAGAGCCGCGTCCATCCCAATCGCACCCCCCGCGAACTCTACGAGGCCACCGTCGCCAAGGAGATGGCCCTGCGCAACGGAGGGGTCCGTCTGGTGACCTTGTGGGGGTGTGATTGGGCACGTCTCATGGCCCAGCGCGAGGACATCCGGACCTGTCTGGCCCAGCATCCCATCGTGCTGCCCCTGCATCCCCGAGACGCTTTCTTCGGCGGTCGTACCAATGCTGTCGTGTTGTATGCCACCGTCGACCCTGAGAAAGGCGAGCAGATCGGGTACGTGGACGTCACCTCCCTCTACTCGTGGGTCAACAAGTACTGCGAGTACCCCGTCGGGCACCTGGAGATCAAGACCCACGTGGAAGGTACCGACCTGTCCCCGTACTTCGGGCTGGCCAAAGTGGACGTGATCCCGCCGCCGTTGCTGCACCATCCCGTGCTGCCCTTACGGAGTGGTGGCAAACTCACGTTCCCTCTGTGCCGTACTTGCGTGGCCGCCGAGCAAGCCAAGCCCCACCTGCTGGACTGGATGTGGCGTTACCCGCACACCCCCGAGCAGCAGAGACTGACCGGCACGTGGTGCACCCCGGAGCTGGCCAAAGCCGTGGAGCTGGGGTACAACATCGCCCGGATCCACGAGGTCTGGCATTTCCCGCGCCGCCAGGCGGGGCTCTTTGCCGGGTATGTCAACACCTGGCTGAAACACAAGACGGAAGCCAGCGGATGGCCCCCGGGCCCGGCTCGAGACCCCCAGCATCCCGAGTGCCAAGCCGCCCGCGACCGGTTCGTGGCCAACTACTTGGCGCGCGAAGGCGTCCGATTGGATCCTGCCCAGATCGTCAAGAACCCGGGCCGTTAAGCCACCGCCAAACTCATGCTCAATTCCTTCTGGGGCAAGTTTGGCGAACGGCTCAACAAGTGCCAAGTGGAGCAAGTCACCTCCCCAGCCCGGTTCTACGACCTGTTGCATGACGAGTCTCGCGTCATCCACGCCGTGTGGGTCGTCAACGAGGAGATGTTGGATGTCACGTACAACTAGGTCGACGAAGCGGCCCCCAAGAGGGACCGCACCAACGTCTTCGTGGCGGCCTTCACCACCTGCCACGCCCGCCTCAAGCTGTACGGCTACCTGGAGCACTTGGGATCCAACGCCTTGTACTTTGACACGGACTCGGTCATTTACAAATGGTGGCCCGGTCAGCCGGAGATCGAGCTCGGCGAGTTCCTCGGCGAAATGACCGACGAGCTGGAGGACCCCGACGATCACATCTGCGAGTTCGTGTCGGCAGGCCCTAAGAACTACGGGTACGAGACGCACAAGGACAAGCACTGCTGCAAGTCCAAGGGGTTCACCCTCAATTTCCGCGGCAGCCAGCAACTCAACTACCGAGTCCTGAAAGCCAACGTGTTGCAGGAGTTGCGAGACCCCTTGGACCGGCCACGCCAGATCCCGGTCTTCAACCCGCATTTCATCACGCGAGATGCCGACCGCCAGCTAGAAACCGTGACCCAAATCAAACGGTACCGGCTGGTCTTTGACAAGCGGGCTGTCGACCCCAACACGGCCATCTCGTACCCGTACGGTTACCTGGCAACCCACGAGGTGACCCGGACGTGGTTTGAGGACCTACAAGCGCGACGCCTGGTGGCTCAGCAGGAGGAGGCACGACAGCAGCAGGAGGCCGAGCGACGACGCCGGGCGGCTGAGCTGGAGGAAGCCCGACGGCAGCAGGAGGCCGAGCGTCTGCGGCGACAACGCAAGAGCGAGGCCTTAGAACGTCGGCGGGCCCAGGAACGGGCGCAGTGGCATCGGCAGAAGGCCCAGGCCGAGGAGGAAGCCTCTGCAGCAGCTAAACGGACACGAACCCTGTAAATAGTTCAAGGGGACTGGGTCGGCATCTTCGGCGTCGCGTGGGACGGTCCCCTGCTCGGGTGAGCACTGTCGGCTTGACGTCATAGACGACCACCAGTCCCTTCCGTTGTGTTTTTGCAAAAGAGAGAAATGGAAGTCAAGACGATGTCTTGAGGGACGAGGGTTCACTCGGAGCCCTCCCACGTTCCCGTTTGTTCACTAGGTTTTTTATTAAAAATTGTTTTTATTCAAAAATGCATTTTTATTGATTTCGAGCGTGACTTCCGGTTTTTCGTGACGTCATTTCCGACCTGATGCCCATATTTGGACTCCGCATAAAACCTAAATTTGCATAAATCCAATATGGTGGACAGTTAATGAGATGCATCGCGCTCTGATTGGCTAGAGGGGGGTCACGTGGGCGATATCCGGCTCTCTGATTGGTTAGGTCCTATACAGACCACCTCAACTACTCGCACGCGCTTGATACGGGAATACACGCCATCGCCAAACACCTTGGCCACCGCTTTCAGTACTCTGTCTTGACATACGACAGATGTCAGGTAACACGATTGCCAGTAATCCAGATGGCTAAAGGCAGAAGCCAATCGGAGCACTGTGGTGCGGGTCATGGGGTACTCGTCAGAAACGGTAGCCGTTTCGCGTGCGATATGCTCCATACAGTCAACAAAGCCCGCCTCTCCCAAGGTGACAAGACCCTGCCAATCTCCTGTACTGGCCTCGAACGGGTCCAACGGTCTCACACCACCCAGGCACGCTACACTCAGATAAGCAGCCGAACGGTCAATGGGTTGCTGGGCCAAGGCAAGCAAGGTTCGGTGAAAGTCATCTCGGGTCGCATTCTTACCGTCCCTCATCAATGCCATTATGCACTTCAACACCTCCGGGTGGCACCGAGCGCAATCCTCGGTAACAAAGAGCAATAAAGTGGCGGGGTTGTTTTTTAAGGTAGGAAGATACTCGTCGATGAAGTAATGAAACTGAGGCAAACCTTCTTGTAATATTCCAGGATAGCGAAGCATCTTTTGCATCAGAGATCTCAATTCCGCCATATTGTACAGACTTCTTTTAGTCATTGCTGCGAACATGATTTCACGTTTCTTTTCCTTCTTCTCACTACTATCGTCTGGTTTTTTTTTCTCTTTTCTTTTTAATCGTAGCTCTATTTGATCTGAGAGCAACAGCTCCTGCGCTTTTATACCATTCGGGTAAAGAAAATGGTGATGTGTTGCTGTGACGTCGTTGCGTCGCTTTTGATGACTAGAGTAGCCTGTGACGTTGATGACGGAATAAATCCCATTATGACGTAAAGGGAGGGGAAAAAACGGACATTGACCAGTTTGGTTTTTTGTTAATAGCAACTTATTTCGATGTAAGTTCGATGACGTAAGCTCGACACGTTTACGTCAAACCGTCATGGTTTATTTAGTTGCAAATTTCTTGTCCTTTTTATTTAGTAGTAACTTGCTTCGATGTAAGTTTGACGGCACAAGCTGGGCATATTTACCAAAAAACCGTCCCGATTTATTTAGTTACGTATTTCGCTGTAACGATGTTGGGGATCAAGTATCATTTGTATAACAAAACCTTGCGCGTTTGCACTGCGCTGTATCGCCACGAGATAATGTCTCTCGTTGATTTGGAGCCTCTGGATTCGGTCAAGAACTTGGTAGATGCATGGAACGGAATGACTCCTGACGACGCATCGACGGTTCCGGTTTACCATGTACTGACGTATTGGTATGTCTTGCACACGTCACAATTGAGCAAGCCAGAGAAACTGTATACAGAGAAAACGTTACTCGTACAAGATTGGAACCGGTTCCCTAGCACGATGGATTTATTTTCTTGCATTGGCAATTATGTCGTTGGTAATCCCCAGGGTACCCTACTGTTGGTTTGGACGATGCTGAGTAATGCATTTTTCCGGACCCTGTAACGAGTCGCGACGTAACTGATGAAGTAAGACAAAGTTCCGGAAGGCCGTCACCAATTCCCTCTTATTTAATTTCACAATTGTCGACATTTGTATTAAAGGCACTTATACACATCTATCCGATGTAGAGAGGTTCCATTCGACACCGAGATCACATCTCATATCGTCGCATTGCAACATTCAGTTCTTTCAAGAGAGACTCGTGATTTGTACAGGCGTGGAACGAGCTTCCAAGTGAACATCAACGTAAAATTATACACGAGAGGGGGTTGTTATCGATTATCGGTTGTCTTGTACTTGTGCACTCCCAGTACCACGAAGAAACGGGTGAACCATGCATTGTCTATCGTGTGAGTTTTTTCCAAGCTTTTGCTCTGACGGCGAACAGATTGAGACAGAGGCAACTGAAATGGCCGACGGGATCCAAGGCGACACATTTTTGTGTGTCTCTGGTGAAGGACAAGTGGATTCAGAAGATGGCGAGGATGACATAGAAAATGAAGCTCACCATTGGCTGTTCAAATATAACTTTCAATTGGAACGTTTAAGGAAACAACGCTTAAAAGAGAGAACACACAAGAAACTTGAACATTCGGAAGATGGATATCCAAAAGAAGCCCAAAAAAAAAACAAAAGGGCGAGCAGGCTTACAAGAAAATTGCACGTTTAAGACAAGGACGCTAAAGGCTAGGAAAGACTTGTATGTTGATTTAAAATAAACCATTTTACTCCTAATTTGTGTGTTTTGACAAGGACGTGCACCCAATACCCAAACGTCCTGTTTGCCCTGGGATCTGGGACCGCATACGGGGAAGGTTTGTTGACACTGTATCGTTTTAACACTCAGTTTGAAACATTTCTTTTATTTAGGTATTTTCAACGCGTTCTCTAACTCTTATTTGATGAAGCAACGGGTCCACGCGCGTGCGGCTTGCGGCTTTGTACGTACTATTTTAAGAGTATACACTTAACATTTATCTTTCCAGATGTTTCGAACTCGTTGACAATTGCCATTATCACAACACGGTTTCCAACAAACAGTCTCTTCGGGGGTTAGCAACCCACACAACTCGTGGTAAATGTCGATCTTTTTTTTCAAACATTTTTTGCATAACAATATGTCAAGCAGTTTCTCGACACGAAAATACCACAAGTCGCGTTCATGACATAGACTTTCTATCAGAGGTGTAACATGGTCTAGTGAATTTCTTGCCTTCTTTAAGTCCCTTTTCAACTTAACATAATCGCCTTCTTCCATCGCGTCTGTTTGTTGTTTCCGTCCTTTTAGGGTATCCGGCAACCTTTTTCTTGCCGCTTCCCGTTCGTTCTTTGCATCGACCCAACATACGGTATTTTTCACAATAGATTTTTCGATATGGGCACGATGCGCAGACAATCGACAAACTTCGTAGTACAAGCCTTCTTTGTCCTTCAGATTCATGTCTTCATCCACCTCCTTCAGCTCTTTGACCTTCTCTTGTAGTATTTGTTCAGTACAGAAGGCTTGCCAGTCCAT